>VZRW01007474.1:243336-282943 GCA_013398125.1 Aegotheles bennettii | reverse complement strand
GGCGGGGGCTGTCACGGGGCTGGGACGATAAAACCGGGGGTAATTTCATTTAGGCAAATGAGGCTGCCTCGGCCCTCCCCGTCTCCAGGTATATAAAGTGGGGAGCGCTGCCGCGGACGGCCAATGCGCACGAAGAGCAGCGCCCGCCCTCCCCGGAGCAGACGGTGCGTGTGCCTCGGAGCGTGTCCGTGTGTACCTGTGTGCGTGAGCGGGCGCTGCTCTGGGCGTTTGTGAGGGTGTGTGCGTGTGTACTTGTGTGTGCCTGTCGGAACGCGTGTGCGGAGGGGGTCTGTAGGTGTGAGCACCTCTGGCGGGGGGGTGCCTATGCATGCGGTGTGTCCGCCTCTGTGTGCACGGAGGTGCCTGTGCCCGTCCCGGTGTGAGTGACTGGCTGTGCGGGGGGGTGCGTGTGTTTCCCTCCGGACACGTGTGTCTGTGTGTGTGGGGCAGTATCTCTGCGTGGCTGGGTGCACCCGAGGTGTGCAGCTGTTCGTGTGAGTTTATAACTAGATGTGCATGTACCTGGGCGCCCGCATTCGCATGTACCTGGCTGGGTGTGCGTGTGTAGGAGGGGGTGAATAGCCAGCTGTGTATCTACGTGTGAGGGTGTGTTTCGGTGTAGCTCTGTGTGCGGCGGGTACCGCTGGGTGTGTGTCCGGCCGTGTGTACATTTAGCTGCTTGCGAGTCTCTGCGGGGGGTGTGTGTGTGTGTCCAGAGGGGTGTGTGGCAGTCGGTGGGGGCCGTGGGTGTGTAACGAGGTGCGTGTGTGTCTGTGTGTGAGAGGGAGTGTGTGTCCAGGTGTGCACCGGGGCGGGGGCGGGGGGGGTGCAGGGCTGTGTGCGCGCACGCCCAGGGCGCGGGTGCCCGCGGTCGCCCGCCCCGCCGCGGCTCCGGGTGCCGGTGCCGATGCTTCCCCTCTGCCCCCCGCAGGACGTCGAGGCGGCGATGAGGCTCCCGCTGGCTTTCGCCGTGCTCCTCCTGGCCTCGGCGCAGGCGCTGGCCGAGGAGATGGGCGCCCCCGACGACCTCAGCTACTGGTCCGACTGGTCCGACGGCGACCAGGTGAAGGTGAGCCTCGGCGGCCGCTGCTCGGGGCGCCCGGGGGGAGGGGGGAGAGGTGTGGGGTGCTGCCCCCCGAGGCTCCGCGGGCGCTGCGGGGGGGTTCGCGCTGAGCGCCGGCGCTGTCGCCCCGCAGGAAGAGCTGCCGCTGCCCCTGGAGCACTTCTTGCAGAGGATGGCCCGGAGACCCCGGCCCCAGCAGTTCTTCGGCCTCATGGGCAAGCGAGATGCCGGTGAGCGGGGCGGGGGGCGCGGTCCCCTCCGCTTCTCTGCATGCCTCTGCTCCCAGTGCCGCTCCAAGCTTTGCGGCGGTCGCCACTCGGTTTTAGTGCACTAAGCCTTTCTCAAAAGTTGCGGTGTGGGTTGTTTGGGTCTTTGTCAAGTGTAATATAAGATAAACCCACCGATTGGAAAAGAGTGGGCTCCACAGTTAAGTGCTAAGTGCACACCAGTTACAGCACGTAAATCCCAGTAAGCAATCACAGTAATTCACAGGTTGGCATATGTGCCACTGAACGGCCCGAGTGTGGAAATCAGTTGCGTATACAATTATTGCAGTGTTTTCTACATGTTTACTGATCCAAGAATTGATCTAAGAAACTGGAGATAAACAGATCTAAATTGTGTGGGTTTAGCTAAAACAAGTTTTTGCAGTCTCTTCAAAGAGAAATGCGGTTGTAAATTACCACCTTAATTTCCTGTAAGTGGAATGTGCACAGGGTAGTTTCTGTATTTGATTTGTCAAAGCATTGCAACAGCATCATATTTATATGCCAAACCTTTTTTAACAACTCTTTTTTTTTTTCTCTTTCCTTTCCTCTTCCAATCAGGATATGGTCAGATCTCTCACAAAAGTAAGTTAAAAAATTGCAAATATTTTAAGTAATTATTAGAATATATTCGAATAGGTAATAGTGTGTTTGAGGGGACTAGTTAGAAAGTGACTCGGTACAGCTAAGGACTGGTGGTGGAGAAATGTTCTGTTAAAGGATTGAAACCCCCCCGGTGCAGCTGTGAGCCTGTACCTAGTACGAACCATCAAAAGCTTTAAGATTTCAATCTGCATTAATGTGTGGATGTTGCAGCTCTCTCTTATTTCCCATGAGGGGGATTCTGTAAGCCTTTCTCATAGGCAAGGCAGGCTTATTGCCAGACCCAGAGAGGATCAATTAAGATGGCAAAATCTGGAAAATTAGAATAGTAAATTCCCGAGAATTATTCCATGGGAGAGCCTATGTCAACACATGCAAGATTCTATATCTGTGATCTCAGCACTGTCTGGGTAGGAATCATACCCCTGCTCACAGCAGGAGCTGATTGATGGTGTGCTGCCATATAAACAAGCATATCTTGCCCCATTAATAAGTGTGCCTCGGTTTGCTTCTGTGTAACCAAGCAGGACATGGTATCAGCAGTGTGGTGTTATCTTGATCTGCACAGCGATCGTTTTATTCTCTGAATTTATCTGAAGGTGCTTGGACAGGAGCTGGAAGGCTTTTAATAAGTAAAAATTATCTTGTATTCTGTCCACAGAGGTCAGTAACTGTCCCGGTGTTCTGTTATCCACAAGGTTTTATCACTAGGATTATATATTAGAAGACCAATTCAAGATGATACATGATACAAAGCTTGTGCCAAATAACTTGGTGACTAAAGGAAAAATTATAGCATTCTGAAATTGCTTCAGCTTGAATTAATACCTGTGAGATCTGAGGATCATTCATCTTGCTTTGTATATGAATTAGCCAAGCAAAATTCTTTCCAAAGAGAAATTTCTAAGTTTGCCTCAAAAGTCAGCTTAGAGAAAGAAGAGTGGCTCTTTTTTGTTCCTTATCTGAAACTGTAGCTACCACTGTATCTGATACATGCTGTAGGACAAAACTTGGAGTAATTTATCCTCTACACATCCAGTGCCTTGAGAAGTACTAATGGGACAGGAAGGTAATATCTGAACTCATAAATATTCCAAAAATAGAGCCAGACTGTCTAGCTGAGACGTGTCCAGACATAGAGTCCCATTGGATTCCTCTCCAGTAAGGGCTCTGCCTGACCTGCAAGGAAGATTTTTTTTTTACGTGTTACAGAAAAAGACACCAACAGGTAGAAGAGATGCATGGTGTAGGTGCAGGCTACACCAAGACATGGCCTTCTTGTGCATTTGCTCAAATCAATAGGAATTGTACTGGGAGAGGCATAAGAATCAGTTATTTGCCATTGTTTTTCAATTATACTTAAAAAAACCCAAACCACAAAACAAAGTCTATTTGAATTAATGAGAAGATGTCCACTAATTGGCCTGTGACTTGGTCTAACCTGTTTAGTCTGAGTCAGACTGATGTTCGTTCTCCATTGTCTGAGAGTGGTATGAACAACTAGTCTGTGAGATGAACAGTTTTGGAGCCTATGGCTTCCTTCCTTGTGAGAACACGTTATCTTAAAAGCCTGCCTATTTAAAAATGTATTCAAATACCCCCAAATATATTTTTTCAGGGCATAAAACAGACTCCTTTGTTGGACTTATGGGCAAAAGATCTTTAAATTCTGGTATGTATGTGACTAAATCTGGTACTCTTCATTCTGTTGCCTCTCTGTTCTCTCCCAGTTGATGAAAGAAGCATTCTTTATGTAGTGTAGAGTTGGAATTCTCTGAAAAAGGACCAGGATTTTCTTTGTTAACCAAGGTATTTCAGGGGTCGCTTCACATCAGCACTTGAGGGGATCAGGTTGGTCTGAACTTCAAACAAAGTCAGGTGGAAGTCCCCAGGGCACTTTCGTTACTGCCCTGTTTTCACCAGCAGCATGTTCTGCTGGTCTCCAAAGTGCTAATGCAAGAAAAAACTAAATTTTATTGGCACATCAAGAAAAATTCAGAGGCTGAAAATGTAAAGCTCATTTAAACTTGTGATCCAAATCTCCCCAGGTGAAGGGATATCCTCATTGTCTCTGGCAACATTATTCCTCAAACTTGGAGCAGAAGGTGGAAGAGCAGAGATCTGCCATTAACAACACCTCATTCTGCAGGTCAAGTTGTTAAACATTCCCAGCTCTTCCAGCTTTTCATTTTACCTAAAAAAAACCCCCACAGAACAAACCACCAACAATCATTTTAAGCTTTGAACTGATACTGTGAATTTCTCTTATTTTCTCATAGTATTCCTATAGGGCAGAATCCTCCTCCCTTGTATGTACGACCCCTGTGGGTAACGGCAGACTGCCAGTAGCTCTTGCTTCCCTGTGCTACAGGGCTGTACTGAGGAAATCCCTCACTGTGAATGACAAAGTGCAATTAATTCCACCAGAATAGGATTTTTTCAAAAAAATAACACCATAAAAAAACCCCTAAAATGTATTTCATGTCTCTGAAATAGTTCTCTGTTTTGTTAAATGGATGATAAAAGTTAAATTACTAGCTGACACCTTTATATCATGGGGATAAACGCTGTGATCTATATTCTGCAATTATGGTTGTCAGTAACTTTTATTTTCAATTAAGCCCTGCTCAGACTAATCAGAGTAATATCGCTCCCTGCATTATTTTGCAAATTGCTATGTATCATGAATAATTTTGTACAATTTTGTCTGTGGTGGCAATAGCTATTAAATGCATAATACCTGTAAATATATCTGCTATCATGAAAGTAAATAGCCTGGAAGTAATAAATTGAGTTTGGTTTCCACTGGGATTACATTTACATTAATACGAGAATGTAAAATACAGGAAATGCTTAAAAAAGGAAAAGATTTTATTGCCCCAATTTCAGAATTGCTGGTATAGTCAGGATACTGTTATGTGGTATTCGTAACAAAGGGGAATAGTGAGGTTTCACCCTGTTGGTCTATGTAACACCTGCCTGACAGGTAAAACCAGAATTCACTACTTTTCTGCCCAATTCTCTGAGAGGAAAAGAGTCAGAAGTTGCTTCTGCTCCTCTGGAGGAGATGATGGGTCCTAAGGACTACGTAATCAAAGCCAGATCTGGAGGATGTGCTATGACTGTCCCTACTTTTCCCTATTAACTGGACAGGACCTTTTCTTGGTGCTGTGCATTGGTGCCGTGGTTTTCTTCTGCAGAAAGCCCCCGAGTCCCCAGGCAATGTGCAGGACACACTGCCCCGCTGCTGGCTGGGAGCGTGGGGCTGGTTTAAAGCCTCGTGTGACAAGGCAGGGTCCAGGGATGCTGGTGTCTCAGTCACTGGTGTAGCTGGCTCTGATGCTGGCTGTCTCCCAAGCTGTGCAGTCGGTCGGATGAATGCTGTGGGTAGAAGCTAGAGAACAGTCACACGGCCAGTGAAGATACTGTAACAATCCATATTGAGACAGAAAGCTTGACTCATTTTGCATGTAGCCTGGTGAAAATTGAAGTCTTGTAATTTTAAAACTGTCGCTGATCCAAAATGCCAGCTTCCTGCAGGATGCAGTGCTGAATCCCCCCAAACAAGCTATGCAGTGCATGCGGTAGTCAGGCACGAAAGCAATCCTCCCTTTGGGGTGGAAACAAAGATGACTCTGGTGACCAGCTATGTCATCCTATGGTCAGGCTCTGCCCGAGAAGGGTTCTCTGGGTTTCCCTCTCATTTTAAAAGAGCCAGGAGAGATCTACTGCTCCTAAATGGTAACATTTTTTATTTAGCAGTTTATTCTAGACTGTGGTTGATCCACAGGGTATATAGGCTGTGACTTGCTTTGCTCCTGCTGCAGATTTTCGTAGAAGGTATCACTGTGCGCAGGGCTCGGGGACAGGCAGGGTTTAAACCTGGTGAAGAGCTGACTCGGCAGGACGGAATGTGGACATGTGGATGCAGAAAGCCTCTACCCACAAATTGATCTGAGTTCTCAGAGCCCATCAGTTAGGTGGATTAGTGGAACATAAAAAGGCTCTGAGTTAATGGTGTTTAATAGATGAGAAGTAGAAAGCACTGCTCAGAGCATCCTCCTGGAGGATAGTGTAATCTGAGGGCTAAAACCAAATCAAAACAGCTCAAAGCTGTGTCAGGGTCCCTCATCTTGGGTCCAAACACTCTGACGGGGTCCAGCGGTGACCCAGCAGGCTGCAGGTCTCTGACATTTCCTTGCGCTTGGGGGGGATTACACAAAGCTGTACCACATGCTTCATTCTGCTTCATTTTTTGCAGGATCTTCTGAAAGGAGCATAGCACCGAGTTATGAGCGGAGGCGTAAATGAAACGTTCCTGTGCATTATTTATTAAACTTCATTTGTTCCAATGGCCAATGCAGTGTAATATAAACTAACCACTGTATGGAATAATTATTTATTTAATAATAACCGTTGGGGTTTTGTTGGGTTTTTTGAGTTGTACATTCAATAAAATTCTTATTTTTCATATTGTGGCAGCGATACGTGTTGTGTAGATGCGTTGTGGTTCTGAAAGGACCAGCAACCCTGTTGATGTTTCACAACGAAGCACATTGTTTGATAGGACCCATAAAGTTATGTTCACTAAACAAAGAGAATATTCTTTTGTTCGTTGAAAGCAAGTTTATCAGCTTCACAGCCAGTGCAGAACAGAGCTGATGTACAGTCTAGTGCCTCAATTTGTTTTCATGGTTTATAATGTACTGTAATTTCTGTATCAAAAAATATATTTGTATCATTGCAGCATGTTTTATGTTTTGTGACTATGTATCTATATCTTTTAAAAAGGGGTGGGTGGGCAGGGTTTGAATGTGAATCTGAGGTCTTCATTTCATAATCTGGAATTTTATGATAGTAATGTTTTAAATAAAAACTACTTTGGGGATTTTGCAACATACTTTCTTTGGTGATAGTGATGGTGTTATTTCCCAAGCTGGTCCAGAATGAGACCCAAATCCAAGTGGCAGAGGTCTGAGAGTAGAAAGAAATATCAAATTGATGTGCTTCTTTTGCAGGAGACTGTGAGCCTCCTGGTGCAGGCTTGGTGAATGCTTTGGGAGATTTACTACTGGAGACAGGCATTCCCGGGATTGCTCTGGGTCATACAAGGTGCCATCCATCCTAAACCCGATGGAAATTAGGAGGTGTTTTGACTGAATATAAAGGGCCCAATGTAACCTCTAGCTCCAAATGGAATCATTTGCTGTGGAAATCATCCATTCTTGCAGGTTTATTATTTGAAAACCAAGCTTTTAATAAATTCTAGCTCTCAGATTCACAATAAAAGTGCCTTTTGGTTTGAATCCATGCAACATAGGAGAAATAATGTGAGTGTATTTATCTTTTAAATTAAAATGTCTGGTTACTGTATTTCCAGGACAGCCCAAAAATGCTACATACATCTCACCAGATGTCAAAGCATCTGGAGATCTATATTCCTTCCACCAGCTACAAGCTGCAGTTCTCAGATGCTACCATATGAGCTTTCATCACAGATGAATCAACAGTCAAAACAGCCAGTGTATACAAACCACATTTCAAAATAAGTAATACAGAATGATTAACTGGTTGTTATTTTCCACTTCAGAAGTGAACTCGTCAACCTCCATTTTCAAGTTTACCTGGGTCATCCCCACAACTGCACTATTAAGAGCAGGCAAGTGTAGAACCACCCTCCTGCTAAGTCAGAAGCAGCACCTGAGATTGCCTGTGCTTCAAACAGACACACACACACATACACACCAGCTAAGCAGGAACCAGCTCTAATGAGGTGGGGAGCTGCACAGTGGGAAAACTGAGGCAGGCTCATGACAGGAACCGTGCTCGCATGAGACCCTCGCATGAGGGTTTTAATAGCACTCTGCCAGCTCTTCGTCTTTCCAGGGCTAATTTTCAGACTAATACAATTTTGTATCTGCTCCCACTGAGCTCAATGAGGGGGGAAGCTGATTGCTGGGCTAACAGCATGGCAAAAGGAGTGCAGAAATGTGTGTTGAATAATGCTCAGTGAATGGTAAAAATAAAGAAAAAGCTTTAAAATGCTGTCCCCTAAGCCCGGAGGCTCATGGTGCTCTCAGAGCTCACAGCCCATGTGTGCTGAATTGTGAGACACAGAGGAAAGAAAAAGCCCTGCTGCTCACTCCCTGCAGCCTGCCCATCTCACAAACCACCCTGCAGAAGCCATCACTGCATACCTATTTGCATCCAGAGAAAGCCACACAAGACAGAGTGGATTTTAAACGTTTGGAGGACAGCATGCATATTAGTTAACATCACCCAGCAAAGGTCTGGGACTGGATTTTCTGACAAAACCATGGAATCATAGAATGGTTTAGACTGGAAGGGACCTTTAAAGAGCACCTAGTCCAACTCCCTGCCATGGACAGGGGCATATTTCACTAGATCAAGTGGCTCAAAGCCCCTTCAACCTGACTTTGAAGACTTCCAGGGACAGGACATCCACAACTTATCTAGGCAACCTGTTCCAACATCTTACTACCTTCATTGTAAAAAATCTACCTTATTTCAGTTCAAAACCATTGCCCCTCATCCTGTCTCTACAGGCCTTGGAAAAGATATCTTTCTTTTGACCCCCCTTTATATATTTAAGCACCTCAATAAGGTCTCTCCAGAGCTTTCTCTTCTTGAGGCTGGACAACCCCAACTCTCTTAGCATTTCTTTATAGGAGAGGTTCTCCAGCCCTCTGATCATTTCTGTGGCCCTCCTCTGGACTAGCTCCAACATGTCCATGTCTTTCCTGTGCTGAGGACTCCAGAGCTGGATGCAGTACTACAGGTGGGGTCTCACCAGAGTGGAGCAGAGGGGCAGAATCGCCTCCCTCGACCTGCTGGTCACACTTCTTTTGATATAGCCCAGGATGCAGTTGGCTTTCTGGGCTGCAAGCACACACTGATGGCTCATGTTCAGCTTTTCATCAATCAACACCCCCAAGTCCTTCTCAGCAGGGCTGCTCTCAATCCCTTGATCCCCCAGCCTGTATTGATACTGGGGATTGCCCTGACCAAGGTGCAGGACCTCGCACTTGGCCTTGCTGAACTTTGAGGTTCACACGAGCCCACTCCTCAAGCCTGTCAAGGTCCCTCTGGGTGGCATCTCTTTTCTCCAGTGTATCAACTGCACCATCACCATTTTCTCTAGAAGGAAAGGCTGACACTCCAGTGTGAAAATATTCTCCTGTTAGGTGACTTTCTGATGAGTGGTTTTAATCTGACATTTGAAACAACTCATTTTAATTTCTTGTGGCAAAATTCTGTCAGATTTGCACTAATTTAGGTTTTGAACCATAAGATTGAAACTGGCATTGGTTTATAAATTTGTACAGACATATATCCCAAGCTAGAAATAAACCAAACACACACCAAAAGGCCCAGCCTGAAATGTTCCGACTAACTCGACCAACAATAAAAAAACCCCTCATCATATTCCAGCACTGGGAATGTTCAGCCAGGCTGTGCCCAGCAGGTCCAGGGCAGATGTGGAGGCACATGGATCACACACGCCTGCAGGCATCCAGCCCAGCTCTGCCCTTCCCCACTCCAAGCCTGCTCCCACCACCCTCCTAGCCCAAACATTTGTCCTAACAGGCATCCCAGGGTCCTCAAACAGGAATTCTTGTTATCTTTTTTCAGCCTTTAGTATTATGTGGTATAGTCTGTACATTATTGGGTACTTCAAAGGGACTTTGTAATCATTTCTGTGGTATTTAATCTCCGTTTTGAGGCTCCTTCAGCTTTTAAACAATTTATGTGTTAGACAACATTGCTTGGAGCTCCAGGCCACTGGTGCCTTGGACCACTGGGCAATGTCAGCTCTCCAGCTCTGCTGCAGGCTTTGGAGAGGCTTTTGCTAAATCCTCTAGGGTTCTTGAAACAGCCAGCCATGACCATGACAAAGGCTCAGCTCTTTTTTGATGGTAACAGCCTGACATCCCTCAGGCTGCGTAAGCTAATTGACAATGCTACAGCAAGGGCATCTGCCAGTGAAAAACAAGTGAGCTTTAAATAAAGTAATCAAATCTTTCCAGGAAATTAGCACAGAGAGTATACCCAGGGTGATTCTGGTAGTCATCCACACTGGGCAGGTGCTGAAGGCAGTTTGACATCACAGTCCACCTCCAACACGCTCTGCCTCCTTTTTGCTTCTCTTTTCCTTCAGAAATACATCATCTGTATCATGATGGGTAGCTGCTCTCCTGGTAGGCACTGTCCGCCCTCACACACACAGGCACTCCCCTTCGTCCGGACAGGGGATGCTGAAACCAGGCTCACAGCCTGCCTTGCCCAAGCGTGAACCAACGGACCATCAGCTTCATCCATCACTTCCATCTCTCTGCCGTTGTGTGGAGACTGGTCCCCCCCTGTGCAGATGCAGCCAAATTCACCCTGGGGAGCCAGGGCTATGGTGTACATAATCACCCATGAATGAGGGAGCTGGGAGCGGGGAAGTCTGGGTCCCCGCACCCACCTCACCAGGGGAGCTTGGGCTCTGCAGCGCTTGCCCACCCAGCTACCACGAGTGAGTCCTTTGCTGTGTTCACATCAGGAGGCTGGTATTTTTTAACATGGTCCTAACCAAAATAAAAGGAAGATTCTGTAAATTTCTGGGCATGAAGATCTTTGTGGGAAACCCAGCCCCCAGTCATCATTAGATGGAGTAAAATAACAGTTTTTTCTAAATTATTAAAGTGATTCTTAAAAACGCTGTTTATTCAGTGTGCCAGTAGCAGCTTCTTCAGAGCTTCCAAGAGCTATTCTTTAAACGCAGGCTTTGTCCCTGTATCTTCTTAAACTACGGCTTAGATAACTGCTTTAGCATAAAGAGATACCACACAAGTCCCAGTGCAAACTTTGGTAATGACTGAATTTTTTCATGATGATCCTGAACAGTTCCCTTAGCCATAGTATCACAGACTGTGTTAATGAACATCTCCCAGAGCACTGGGATGAGAGCACACAGCGGCTCCTTCACTAGAGTTTCACTGTGTCAAGATGCAGTCACCTCCAATTCCGAGTACAGCTCCATGTTCTCACACTACCTGCAAAATGGCTCACTTCCCTTTACAGAAATTAGTTGTTACTGGAAGAGTAGGGATTTTTATTTTTTTTAAATTCTTTTCCTATTAGCAAGCATACAAATGTCTTCCAACCTATGTACATCTTCCAGGGAAGACAAGCAGACTCTCCTCACATTATTCTTTTAATGTTTTTGAAAAAGCAGAGACTGAAACATTTGTCAACAAGAGGGGCTTCTGGGCTATATAAAATTCATTATGATATTCATTAAAAATTATCACTGCCTCATCCCTGATAGATATCTGCTTTCTGTCAGAATAAACCAGCGACTCACCAGCTCGGAAACTTTTTTAGAAAGGCACACAGAGCATGTGCAACAAACATCGCCTCTTGCTTTCTATGTCCACCATTAAACAGTATCACCACTTGCTGTATATAGAGGAAATGAAACGTGAACAGACTGTTAAGAAGCTGTGTGCTTCACGGTCTCCCAGAAGCTCGGAGGGAGGAAGCCCAGCAAGGTGAGGTGGCTTGGCCAGAGGTAACAGCAGTGCCAGAGCTAGATATGCAATGCACACCCAGACGCTTCCAGAAGGTGCTATATAATTGCTAAGAAATGTAGGAAGAACTATAAAGCATAAGGCTGAATGTTAAGAAAATCTCTGCAAATTTTTTTTTTTAAAAAGCTTTTTTTTCCCTATCTAAACCATTTTTTACCTTGTTATTTTAGAAGCCCAGCTGTAAGAGAGTTGTAAGACATACTTGCACCAACATATGTCAATATGCTTTTATCATTGTTTTCTACAGGAACTAGTTTGTATCAAAAACACCTAATTGAACAACAAACACCACCTTTAATCCCAGGCATGCAATTTTGGCACATAGAAATGCTTTTTATTTTCACTGTTATAATACTCAGAAAACAGCAGGCTCATTGTAATTCAGTGTATCAAAGCATTAAAATTCAAGCAATACCCTCTGGAAGTAAATCTTGCTTGGAGAAGATACACATTAATTACTGAAGGAACATATACGTACAGCGTGGCTACATTAAGACTGCATTTAAAAGCTTGAGTTGAAACTAAAATCCTATTGGTAGGGAATCAAACAATGGTGACAGATTTTCTGCAAATCTGTGTGAAAAATAGGCTATATTTGTGTCTGTTAAGTTATATGATGGGTATAACTGAGAGATTAAGTTTTCAGTGTGATACAAAAGTGATATTTTAAGAGATATTTTGCATATACCTGCAGTTAACTGTTTGCAGATGAAAAATCTGGCATATGCACTTAGCTGGGGATTTTTATTGCTCATATGATGTACCCATAGACTTGAGTTTATTTTAATACCAGTATACCACATAGCTGAAAAAATATTCTTGCTCACTGTTTCATTTTCTAAAATTTTTTATTTTTGAGATAACACCCTGTGGTGGATTATGGGGCACTGGGACTACACCCAGAAATACAGATGCTGCATTTATTTAAAAATAAGGCTTCAGGGGCAGCCCAGTAAAACCGATTTTGTTTCAGTGCAGCTCTCTGCTGCCTGACACCAAGAGGAGGAGATCTGGGCAGTTTGGCAGCAGGAGGGCAAGGTGGCCAGATAGCCCTTTGACACAGTCCTCCAGGCACTCTCCAGCTCCATTGTAGTAAGCCCTTCTCTATCCATCCAGGAAACTCTCCAGCAGATACAGTCTTCAGCTGCCAAGGATGAGGAAGGGAAGTTGAATTTCTAGCAGGGAAGCAGATCATCCCTCTGTCCCACGCGCCTGGCTGTGTCAGCAAAAGTTATACACCCTCTTTCTTTCTGTGCATTGTCACTGCTATAACTGCACTGAACAAATGAACAGTTCAGTTTTAAAGCACCTGCCTCTATTCAGAGCTGAGAATCTGAGATGAGTTTATTCACTTATCTTTTCAAGTGTTTTCTAGGGAAACATTTGTTTTACCATTACCATTGGTACTGCTGCATCGAAAGTATACAGCTACCTGCATTTCAGAGGAGATGATTTATTGTACTGAATATGAAAAGTAAATCTCATCCAGCGTTTACCATTACAATGTCAGAATGAATTTGGGCTGGAGCACTTCCCAGCTCAGACAACCTACATCCATAAGCAACAAAAAATAAGCTTTGTTGCAGAACAGAAAATTAAAACTTTCAAAAACCCCAATATCAGATTCCAAAACAACAAATTTATTTTGTTTCCAATTGGAAAGTGTTTGTGATGAACACAAACCAACAAGCCCATTACATATTACAAGTCAGTGGAAGTGTTAAGGCTCAAGCTGGCTCTGTTTGGTATTATTAGTATATTTAAAAGATATTTATTTAATATAGTTAGATTTTATAGGTGAACTACACAGCCAAGACAGTGTCTCTTATTCCTTTTTCCCTTTGCCAAGCAAAACGAATGTCTTATGCTTATGAAAAACGAATTCTTAATGCTAGTTCTTCCAAAAACTTGTTCAAGAGACCCCTTGAGAGAGATGGCCAGGGCAGTGCTGCCACATCTCACTTCCCCTGATGTTTTCGACAAGCACCATGGCTTGTAGTCAAGGGACTATATTAGAATCTCACATTTTACACCAAAAAAGAAATAAAGTTTTCAGGCAATAGGTTAAGAGGAAAACTTTTAAATTACTCAGAAAGGAGAAGGAAATGAGAAATTCCAGGTACAATCTTTCATAAAACTTTATGGTTTTAATATACGCCTTAAAAAACCCAAAAGATGAGTGTCTGACACTGTCAGCACTCCATGTGTTCGTATACTGGAACTCAATCACAGATTCTCAAAACCATCAAAATGTTGTTTGCAGAGGGAAAAGTGTCACCTTGTGCTAGATACTCCCTTTCTCTGCAACTTTATTCTATAGAATCATTTCTGCATTGGAGAAGATACCCCTTACCATGGAAACCCCAGGGAGAGCTGGCACTAGGCCCTCTTTGGGGCTTTCTTCACCACCTTGTTATTCTCTTAATGGCTTCATCAGCATAGCCACAAGATGCTGCTGCTACAACAGTCCCTAACCAGGAGGGACACACACATCAGATTGGGTTGGTCCAACAAGCCCAGGAGCAAGGCTGAAGACAAGTAGGAACTCCTTTTTGTCACAGGTATACAATCTTGGTGCACAAAGAGAAGTCCCAACTTCAGGAAATATACATTTCACACAACAATTGTTAAAAGAAAAGTCTTCGTTCACTACAAAGGATGTTCCTAAAGGTTTTCTCTACACTTCTTAGGAAGACTTTTGCTTCGAACTTTCAACCGTTTGGTCAACTGCTAGAATCATCAAGAAAGAGGTTTCACTTTCCTGACACAGAAAGAGAGTTCAGGAACTGTCATGAAGGATTATTTCTTAAATTTTTATTAATTCTTTGTTTTTACTTCACATAGTGATATTAAGGAATAGACTCTCCAGAAAATAAATGAGAGACATTAGTTCTATTTGTACTAGATACCGATACTGTGATATTTCAGTGACCTGAGATTAAGAGCCACCAAGCCACAGGCTCTTTGCTTATCAAAAAGGAAATAAGCATTTTTAAAAATACAATAATCGTGACACCCACAAATACGTGCTTTAAGCATTTGATCCAGCTGAGGCAGGTGTTGTAGCATTTAAGGGTGATTAAAGCAAATTTCTAAAGTTCAATATTTCTTCAAAGTCCTGCTCTACTAAAACAGTCATGAATCTTTCTAATTTTGTCTCCTAAGAGCAAAGGAGATCAAAGTTATAAAGGAAACAAAAAATGCCCCTGAGCGCTTGCAGCATTGTTTTAAAATAACTCAATTGAAAACCACAACTGATACTTCCTACACTTTGGTTTTTGGCATTGATTCCTTCAGACTTATCTAGCACAGAGACAATTAAACAAGCCAATAAAAAACCCTGAGATTTAAAGTAAAGATAAGCCTGGTGGAGAAGGACACACTTTACAGAGTATCCTGGCTGGATCCATCCATTTCTGTCTGCTGAGTAATATTGTCACTTCAGATAAAGTTGAATTTGCTATTTACCTATCGCATTTTTTGTATTTGAAACAAAAAAAAATCTTTTATCTTGCTCCACAAGAAGCATTGCACATGAAGACACCTGTTTATATGCTGAAGCACAGCAGAACTTCTCTGGCTCACAGAGTGGCTGAGGACAAAAGTGCTGATTCCCAGCCCCCTCACTGCTCTGCAGTGGATGTCCCCTCTGAGGCGGCTTTGTGCACCTCAGGATTTAGCAGATGCCAGCCAGTACTTTAAAGGCAGAAAGTAAATAATGTTCTGTCATCAGCACCCTGACAATAAAAATACTTATCTTGAACTTATGCTCAGTGCCACCCACCATTTTCTTGCCCAGTACTTAAAAACCGCTCGCGTCCCCTTATAACACCGATTTTCTACACAACTGTAACACTCTCAGATCCAGGCTCTTTTTGTCAAGCCAGCTAAGGTGAAGTCTTACCATGTGTGTCTATATTAAAGCAACACAATGGGTGAAGCCTGAAAGTTTTGTACCAGGCTGAGAGCAGGCTTCCTGCTGTGTGGATTGCCAGCTGCATCCGCGGTGCTTCCCAGCAGCCCCTGGCAGAAAGCATCACCTCCAGATGTCTCATTTCAGTGCTGCCGAATGCAGCGCGATGGCTCCCATGCAAAACAATGAGGTTTTCCAAGTCAGTCCTCAGCACGCATGTGCACACAGAAATAAACCCAATATGTGATAATCACAGGCAGCAACGGGAAGGTATTAACTCTGGCACAAAGTTTTTCCTATCTCACACTCACTGCAAACTCAATGTACACGTGACCTGTTCTTTGGCACTGCAAAATTAGCAGCAAGGAGTTGTCAGTGTGTCAGAGGGCTGCAAATATCACTGTGTCGCTTTTATTCACAGGAATAATGTAGGCATCTCTCATTCCCTCCTGGGAACTTTAATAGAGTCAGATCATCACTGAAAAATATTTGCATATTTAAACTGTTTCATTATCTCACAAATGCCTTTAATCAGTCATTTGCATGCTAAGAGAAGAAGAATAATAACAAAACTGAAGAGGCATAGGAAATTAATGCAAATGCCTCTTCACAATCTCATGGAGCAAAAGACTTTTTTTAAAAAAGTGCATTTATGAATAAAAATTAATGAAATTATAAAAAGTTCATTTTGGCCATGATGATTAAGAAAATTACGAGACAATAGATTCCATAATAGACTATTTCAATAAAACATTTGTGCAGAGGACACTTACATTTCTACAGAGAGCTACTTACTGCCTTATCTTTTCTATTTCAAGCTTGGGCAGTAAGCCATGCTTAATTTTAAACACGACAGGAGAACTGTCTGACAGCTCCAGCTGTTTTAGCTGTGTTCTGGATCAGAGCAAAAATATCTGAACAAAACTCCAGATTAATCACCCTGAGCTATATTGAAACCAGTTAATTCTTTAACAAAGGAAAGAGGTATGATTTAATAAGAAATAAATCATGCTGAGATATCTGAACAAAATCCCTGTAATCTAGCATTATCCACAAGTAGTATTTAGAAGATACAGGAAGACCAAGAGACCTCTAGACCATCATACGTGTTTTATGTTGTTTCTATCTATACGTAACAACTTTACATGTGATTCAACTTACTCAAGGTATCTTACTGTCTTTACACAGAACTGCAAAGTACTGAAAGACAATGCTCCTACCCTAACCATAATCCACCACAGTTAAGCCTGTGAGAAAGCCTTCTCCTGGGGACCTTGCCTAAAGCATGACAAAAGCGATGGGAATCTTGCAGTGATTCCAGCTAGCTTTTGGCAAGGTCTCAAAAGCAAAACTATGATTGCTACTGCACCCACGTACAGCCAAACTCTGCCTAGTGTCATGCCAGGTAGCCAAGCTTTTTTCCTTCTTCCAAACCTGAGGCATTCCATAAAAACTAACACAGTATGCATCAGTATTAACTAGTAAATCACTTCACTCTTACATCAAGTCCTTTTTTCCCATGCAGACCCTTCCTGTTACATGACTGGCGTGTCTGGGATTTTGCTCTGTGGATGTTGGTGAGTCCCTTCTTCAAGGTCTTGAACACCATCAGAAATCGCTGAGATAAGACACTGAGGAAGAGGAGCTGAAAGGTAGAAATTACCAATTTTCAGTCACTAGGTGGGTCTGAAATGAGCATTTTTATCTGTCTCAGAAAAGCATTTGAGGGACCTACTTCTTACTTCTGTTTTTATTTCATTAGACTTGGGTATAATTTTAAGTGCCTTTCCAAAGATAAATCAGAAATGTTTTACTGTAGATCATGGCAAAACTAAGGTTTTTTGTTTTCTCTTTAATTAAATTTTTTTTTTTAGAAAACAATTTCATGACACAGAACACACCTGGCAATGCTGTGCTAGAACAGACTGCTTGACTAACAGAAACATTTGCCTAGGTCTCGTCAGCATGTCCTAACTTGAGCTCTCAGATCCTGGGCACTCTTAAGGAAAAAATAAATCGATTTCTCTTACAGACTAAGCACACAAAAATTCTGGGAGTCTCCTTGCATAGTTAAAATTCCTCTAAATTGATTTCATGTGCTTCTGAAATAAGCATAAAAATACCAAGCAAGCTCACTGTTCACCCAACTATTGCCTTCTGGTAACTTTTAGCTTGATTTGCCAAAAAGATAGGACACATTCTTTAAACAACACTAGTTTGGTTTGGGGAAAAAATGAAAAAGAAAAAAAAAAAGAAAAAAGAAAAAAAAAAGGAAAAAAAAAAAATCAGTCAATAAGCATAGTCAGACCTGGCATTCAGAAAGGCTCAAGTCTGAAAGGTCTCAGAGCTACCTTGATGCCCCCAGTTTTGTGGTCATGGCCTGGAAGGGAGCATCCCAGGACTTGTCCTCTGTCTTTCCATGAGAGGTAAGTTCCTCTGCTTCAAATTAAGTACTGCACTTACTTTTCTGGAACTGCAGAATAAGGATAAACATGAAAAATTCCCTCCAGACTTGAGCACCAGAGATACTCAAGATCCAGAGATACAGAGCATCACAAGCTAAGTACTCAGTTGTCATGTTCCCGCACCCAAACTCCAGCATATGGGGATACCAAGGAAGAGACTAATAAAATAAGAAAGCTATTTTCTGTCATTCCAGTCCTGCACAAACTTGAAGTTATTATTGTAAAAAGTGTCTGTGAAATTAACAGGGCAATAGGAAAGCCAAAGGTGTGTCTGTAGGGTGGGGCTTCAGCAGCTCCCACTATGCTGTACCTGGAGTCTTGTCTCCATCAGCTCATGATTTTCCAGAAGGGCTTTGCAAAAGTGCTGGCAAGGAGGAGGAAAGGAGCAGGAAGGTCCCACATAAAAGCTATGTCCACACATCAGCTACTAGCTGAAATACATATCCTACAGGTTGTATGGCAACCAATGCCAACCACTAAGTCCAGTTTAGGCAGGAGCTGCGCGTGCTGCAGGAGTCTCAATGGGAACTGCAAGCTCAGGCTACGCAAAGCACCTCTTCTTCAGAGATGTGTCAGCAGACACAAGCATGGGATAGGAGATCAGATCTCATCACTGGTGAAAGTAAGATGACTTGTCTTTTCTGTGTTACCTCCCAAGGCACTTTGGGCTTGTGGGGGTTCACCTCCTGCCAGAGGAACATGCCACAGGCACACACTGTGCCATAGCCAAGGAGAAGAGTGGTGCTGTTGGTCTGCTAACATGCATCTTTAAGCCTCAGCTCTGCTCAACTCCCCAAGCAAAAATTTGCTCAACTCAGTGATGTGTTATAAGAGCACTGAAGGCACGCCAGGCATGGGGTCTGTTTGCATCCAGAACCCTCTGAGGAGTTGTTTTTCTCCTAGACATGTCGCCTGCTCAGTGAAGCTGAGACTTTCAACTCTCCAAAGAACATCACAGAATTTCTGCACTCCATAACTTGTTTTTAAAAGATGCCTCACTTAAAGGGAGATGATCTAATACAGATAGCTATTGAAGAACATTTTTCTACTGTTTACCCAGCCTGCAGTGCAGCTGATTCAATTTGCATTTTTATAGCTCAGAGAAATAGGCAAGTTTGTCTCCAAATGTCCTTAGAGATAAAGGATGTGTATTTAAATAAAAGCTGGGGGGCAGGGGGCATGGGCAGGGAGCAAGACTAACAAGTTGTCCTTGACCCCAAGTTTTGAAAGGCTCCATTCATTTGATGATGATATATCCTACCAGAAGGGATCCCAAATTAATTTGTTTAGATACCACCACTAGTAGTGGCATGCCTGTGCAAGGCTGTAGGTCTCTGGGAGCACAGGTATGGCTCCATCCTCTCACTTCACATCTACCTGAACAGGATCCAGACTTTTGCCATCATGATATCCACCTCATATTTGCACACTCCCTACATATGCTCAAAGCAGTCTTCATCTTTATTTTCCACTCAAAGTGGAACCTACAAACTCTTCCTCACCAGAGTAACACTATAGCAGTGTTTTCTCCCTTGATTTTCCTGGTCTAGCCAGATCCTGAGCTGGAAGCCCTGTGTGGTTTTGCACAGGCACTGACACAGTGACACGTTGCTCTTGGCCAGATGAGTTTGGTGACACCCAGACACACTCAGGCATCAAACATCGTTCAACAGGGACACAGATGTTGAGCAACGCCCTCTGACATACAACAAAGCACGGACTCACTACATTTATGTGGTCAGTTGCAGAGTTACACTCAAGAGAGATGGGAAGCTCATCTTTTTGTCCCTAAATCATATGTTTAAGCCCCAGATCCTCGTGTTTTTTTCCTGCAGGGGAGAAAAAAGTCCACCTTCCCACTCAAAACTCCAAGATGAGATTATTTCATCAGTAGTTAGGAGGTCCACCATAAAAACTGTCCAGGACAGAAGCAGCCAAGTAGGAAGCCTTGCTAGAGAGAGGCAGACACAACCCTTGGGACTGCGTGCTCTTGGGAGTGCAAAGGAGAGCACATGCAGCCAAGAATAAAGTCTGAAGCTCTCCTGATCATTCCTTAACTTATGTTCACAGCATCCTTCTGAGAGTGGGAAACAACTTCACTGGAGAGGGCAGAGAGGCTTAAGTGCTCTTCTCATGCTCACTAAGGAAGTTTTCCTTGGAGTGAGGTGCTGAGCCTGAGTTTTCTGTCCTCTTAGAAAACTAAGGATGGCCCGAGCTGTGCTGGGAGTGGCATTTAACCGTGCCTCACAATGTGACATAAAACATTATTTCAGAGAACAGAGCTGGTGTCACAGTGCATGTACACATATCCTCTTTCCTAGTGACTGTTCAGTTGTTAACACACCTTTTCCACAAATAACTTACCTACTGCAAAGGGCAGGCTGTCACGTCAGGTTTCTTCCTACACCACACTGGAGCATGGTGGCAGCAATGGGGCTGTGTGACATGGTGACAGACATGGCTGAGAAGTATGTGGGTCTAGATAGGGAGTTTGAGGGCGCACTTGAATGCCCCACACCATATCCTTGATTGCACTATGATTCCTAACCTGGCATTATTGCCACTTTTTCTGCCAAAGAGGGGGCAGGAAGGATTTTCCAGGGTGAAAAACCACAGACTGCAAAAGCTCCTGGTTGCTAAGAAAATAAAAACCTCAGCAAGAGAGTGACTAACAGAGATTTAACATCCTGTCACACAGAAGAGCATGGCAGGGGTGTCACAACAGCTGTCTCATCTTAGCCTGGGAGGCTGTCTCTTGTGTTTTGAAAGTAACCAGTGACAGCCAACACAGGGACCTCTTTACCACGCAATATGAATGCTACTGAGGGACAGCCATACTCCGATGGGTACCTCTGCCATCTCCTACATCAGCTTCAGCATGAAAAACTCCTACCAACAGAGTCCATAAAGCTTGAAATACCTAGAAACCTGCTCTTCACAGTCACCCTGCAGCGCAGACGTTTTGGCTACTGGCACTGAAAATTTTTATAATTCAGTGAATTTTAAGGCAGTGAATTTTTAATAGCTCAGAAATTACACGGTAGCTCTTCTGCGAGAGCAGGATTCACGCAACACCAACTCAGCCTGGGCAGAGTCTGTGCCATGCAGGCACGAGCAGGACCAGCCCAGGGCACCAGCAAACCTCCCTAAAATCATACACGGGCAAAAGGCAGCACTCCAGAACATATTCTTGAAATGTAATACGATGAACCTGTTTATCCACAGCACATCTTCCCTATGCTTCCTTACCAACCTGATTTCAGCTCCAGAAAACAATCAAACCTTCCTGCCCTGCCCACCCAGGCTGCCAAAGGAGTTCCAATTAGTGTCAATTGGGATAATAGCTCTATTTGCATTTTTAAGCTATTATTAGCAAGTTGTCAGTCAGCCAGTAATTTGTATCACTTTGGTATAATGAGTATTTAAATATTTAAAAAGGGAACATTCCTTTCTACCACCCCCTTCCTTTTTGTGCTAAAATAATAATGGTTTTAATCAAAAGTAATTAGTATTAATATACATTTTGCCCCAGGTGTTAAGAGCAGTCTTCAAGAGCAGTGGTGAGGTATGTTAAGTAATACAGTTTATGAATATAGACAACTACTTCTATCCTCAATAGCAGCAGAAACGGAGGCTGCTTTTGCAATAAGATCATGTTTGCTCTCATCTTGGCTTCTGCAAGATAATTCTGGTGTAGGAATTGAGGTCAGTTCCAATAATTTTATGTACCTGGGATTATAACTCTCTAAAGGACTAATTTGGACCCAACTACTCTATCTTTTCCTTCATCAAAATTCCTCAGTTAAGCACCCTGTACCACAAAGAGAAAACAGGCACAAGACCTCTCTGCAGAGTGAGCCTGGGGCAGGTGACAGGCTGTGCTGGTTAAATCGCGTAGCCAGCTGTATGTTCCCATTGTACCACGGGTGGTGCTTGGGGGATGTTTTCTGACACAGTTCGAGTCTAGATTCACAGGCATACACAGTCTGCAGCTGTTCATCATCACACAGCTCACACAACAACTGGATTGACCATATACAGAAACAGGAAATCTTTACAAATGTATATGATATATAAATATATATATATGTACACACTGCATTTGACCATGTATATTTTTTAAAAATCGCATTCTTTCGAGAAAGAAAGCAGAGGCACATCTCTAAGCCTTTCTGATGCACATTTGTAAAACTTCCTAGTAGGATTCACAGTGTTCTCTCTGAATGACAATATGAAAGCCTACGAGCCATGTTAATCGTGACAAAAATAGGAACAAAATAACCCCTAATTACTTCAGAGGTAAAATTAACATTTTTCATTCCCCAGACCGGTATTACCTTCTGTCTTTCCTAGAACTGGCATTTTACACCTGATATAACTCACACTTCTAATTTTTAATTTCATGACTGTTTTTTCATTACTTCCAAATTGACTATTGAATGCCTTAAATACTAATGCATTCAAGTCTCACCTGCAGCACCAGCATGAGGAGCTCTGCACGGTATCTTGTGAGGAAGAGCAATTAAACAACTCTTTTTTTCTTTTACTTCTTGGCTTTACCCCCAGTTCTAATCCAGTACTTATTAAATTCCCTTCCACGAAGCTGACACACAGAGCCCACTGACAAGAGTGCTGTTAGCCTATTCCTTCTCACGCAAGGAGAGCAGGATGGAGAGCAGCCTTCCCCACGATGAAGAACTTGTCTGCTTGGACACACTAACAGCGGCTGCCATCTGCCGGCTAGAAAAATTAAATCAGAAAAAATCATCCCTCGAAGGAACCTCTTGATCCAAGTCCAAACTTTTTTGGCCCGCTAGAGGAAGCGTGGCTGCCTGTTGGCTTGCTTGGACACAGCGCAGGGGGCAGAGCTGCGAGGCTGCAGAGCAGAGCCAGCCCTGACCCACTCATGTGGGCACTGGATGGACTGCTGGGTGCTGTCAGCATCTTTTATTGTAGCTTACAGGACACTGGAAAGATCCAAACCTGAACACACAGTGCTGGAAAAACTAGCTGCCCGGCTAGTTTGCTCTTGCTGGAAGCGTTTCCAGGCAACTAAAAGCCGGAAAGTGGCATTGCAGAGAGGGGTGGGTGAAACACCACGAACAGATCTTGGAGAGCAGTGTGCAAAAACCCTCTTAATATTTATCACTTCCCTTACCTACTACCCCTACCAACTTGCAAGGTACCATGACAGCATGAATCACCTCTCTGCTTCATTCTCCTCAGTCCCTCCTCTCCTTCCTCAGGCTTTGTTAATAAAAAATTCAGCTTACTAATTAAAATTTAAACTAATTAAAATTATTAAATTTAAATAAACTAAAATTTTGTGCATTACCTCCACTCAGAGGCAGGCTCATTCAAAACTAAGACCTTCCTAATTGCAGTCTTTAAGTCAACTATAACATCTATGTAGATCTGTAAATAAAAAACAACAGGCCCAGAAATCCCAAAATGAGGAACTGTGACAGGCGTCATGCAGGTGACAGATGTGCTTGGCTACCCCTAGGAAGGTCGCTGAGGAATACACAGCTTACCTCGCTGAAATAAACGGCCTCTCCCACACTTCAGCCGCAGACCCCTCTGGGGAGGCTGTTCAATAGCCAGCTCAAACACAGGCTTACCTTTATTAAACCCTCCTTCAACAACTTCTCTCGCTTATTTACTAATGAAATCAGACATTAGGTCTGTGTCAGAACAAAAGACTAAGTCCACTCCTCCAGAGCCTCAGTATAATTTTTTTATATTTTACTTTTAACCACAATTTACCATATTTTACCTCAGTTCTGAGTGGAAAAACACAAGAACCTTGACTGATATTAACTCTGAATCTGAAAAAAATTATGATGCTCGTTGAGGAATTGGCTTCCACAGCAAAGCAAACACTAGTTCCTGCAACCTACTTTTCCAGAAGTTTTTTTTTGTTTTTTTTTATTCTTGGTGAAGATAGTTAAATACGCATCACCTCGTAGATGGTCATCAAATTACATTTCCCACACCAAAGGTCCTCCACAATGAGACTCCCTATTCGCTCAGGTAAAATAGGCTGCTTTTATACTTTACTGTGATTTTAAAGTTTCAAACATTTTATGTAATTTCAAACTATCCCACATAGAAATCTCTCCCCAATGGACCAAAGGTCCCCAAGGTCCTTTCAAAGGTTCCCTGACTCTTACATGCTGGTTTGTACTGGGAAGCTTCTCTAGGAAGCCGCCGTCAGCCACCTGGATGTGGACAGTCCGCGAACCTCCACACAAGCCAATTAACTGGTGGTTAAAACAGCAGGTAGGCTTTATTAAAAAGATGAAGGGCGTGGGTGTCACTCAGCAACCTTAAGCAACTGTTCCACCCTGTACACTGCAGTGCTCCTTGAAGGACAGACTGTTTATTTCTCCTTCCTCAAAAGAGGGAGAGATTGCAGTGAAAACATCATTTAATAACTTAATCCAAACTAAAAAACTCAAATCAATTAAAAAGGAAAAAAAAATATTTTTTTTATCCACTTTATAAGAATCCTACAGGTTCTCCTCCAGCCCTTAGCATTCCTGCAAGCCAAGGAGTTATCCATCATCTCCCTCCCAGGTGGATCATTGACTTTAATTCCCCATCTCCCACTTCCTGAGACCCCCAGCATTTTTTACTTTTAACAAGAATAAGGCCCTAAACACTGTATTTTTTCTCTGCACTTCAGTAAAAAGATAAAATAATTAGGAACACCAGCCTAGGATCTTGCCTCATTATGTAAACCCCTGGTGTACTAGAAATTAAAAAAATAAGGTAGATTTCCTTGAATACCTGACAATGTTGCAGCAGAAAGTACATTCAAGTAATGACCCCAAAATGTGTCGAGCCTGTTTTTATTTCAAGGCAAATGCTATTTTCTTATCATCTGAGCTTTGGGAGGCTTACAGTGAGTTGCAAATCTTATCTTTACATATCAGTACCTAATCAACATACTCTATACTCCTCTCCCAAGTCAAAATATACTCTACTGCTTCAAAGAAATGCAAGAAGACAAGCACATGGCCCTTAAGTAAAGAAGTCTGCAGGAATATATTACCTTACTCATCATATATTTATAAATCACTAGCACGTCCAAGTTTCTGACTAAATATGCCCACTGCTGTCCATAGCTGGCCAGTTCATGGGCTCCGTGGTACCACCAAGAGGTTTCAGTAAGGTTTCTGGAATAGAGATTCAAAAGCAGAAGTAGGGGGCAGTAATAAATAGACAATCAGTCACTTCATGAGGATTTCAAACAAGAATTGTTTATAATATGTATTTTAAATAACAATTGGCTTTGGTTTCCTAGTCAAGACGGACAATAAACTGTCTTCATGAAGAGCATAACTCTAATCAAGTCAATCTGCAGCACACACGTATATTTTTTGTCCACCCTTATGTTTAAGTTAACTTTAAAAAAGCAGCCCCCACGCCTCTGTAATTAATAAAAAGTTGTCCTGGGTAAAAAAGTAATTTGTTTTTCAGTAGGGTATTAGAAGTTCTTATGGTTTCTGAAGCTTTTCTTCCAATTTTCCAAACAAGGTGTCTGATCCCATTGTCTTCAACGATGCTTTGTCTGACTGAAATCTATGGTTAGCAGGGCTGGTTCACCACAGAGCTGGCCACATGCAGCTGAGCAGCAACACGGTTTACCTTTTCATCATATAGGTGGAAAAACTCTCACAATAAGTGAAAAATTTCTGAAAATACTTATTCATGCAACTTTCATCAGACTGATACAAATCACCCAGTTAACACTCCATTTTCAAAAATAATAAATACATTTAAAAATGGAAGCCCTTTAGTTAGAAACAAAGACATAACTTGGCTTCTCTTGTCTGTTCTGCTCTTTGATAACAGTCACAATATCTTTAGATTGCTCTATATTTACAAGATTCAAAACAGCCAACCTGTGGCTTTAAAGTAACAAATAAGACTCCCATCAATTTAATTAACACCCAGCAGCACCACTACTATAAACTCTAGTAAGCATCTCTGCATAGCTATGAATATCTAAATACCTTTTGAAACCCAGATGAAGGCTCTCAGGAATGCTTAGAAAGACATTCAGAATAGAACCATATAGACAATCTAAATCCCACAGCCAGGAACACAAATCACTAAATAGCTAGGGTCAAATCGCCCTTTGCTCAGAGGGCTTGCAGCGGTTTGCATCACTTAGCCTTATTCAAGTCCTCAAAACAGAGCTGACATTCAAATATATCAGATGACTGCAAGGCAAATTAATACAATCAAGGTCACATAAGGAACAGAGCTGCCAAATAAGGTATATCTTTGTCCAGAAAGTATTTTCCCATTAATTACAAAGTTGGTACAGTAGGGTGAATTTTTAATAATGCATTAACCACAGAAAGCTCTTATTTCCAATAGCATTGTCAAAATGCATCTTTAGGTTTGCATAATTTGGGTTTTTTTGTTTGTTTGCTTTTAAAAGCAGAATGCATGCACATGGCTTGCAGCACTTCTGTTTGGGGTATTATTTCAACAGCCTATTCTTGGGTAGCCGACTTGTAATGTTTCAGTGTGCGAGCAGAAGGATCAGTAGCTTTAACCCATCTCGGCATCCAGTAGTGGGGCAACCAGTTGCTTTGCCCTGAGTAGTGCTTTTCAAAGATCTGGCGGTAGTAATAACTTTCTTTTGTTTTAGGAGGATTGAAAGGATATTTCTCCGCTGCTTTTTCCAGCAGAAGGTCACCAACCTATAGACGTAAGCAAAACTCAAGTTAAGCTGCAAAAACATTTAACTTTTACAAGTCAATCTGCTGCGAGTTAAAGACATACAAAGATTAATTAACCACTGAATGATCATACGTACAAAAAAACTAGAAGTCTCTTCTAGAGGCAGAGGTTTCTGACAGGTGAATTTTGGTCATAGGCTCCCTTGACCTTTATAAATACATAACTGTATTTCCAGTGCTGTTACTGTTTCTCTCTGCATTATACATGAAGTCCATTTCTCTTTGGGTTACAATCACCTCTGTTAGTAACCTCACAAAAACTTCTTTCCCATACTTCTCTTTGCTGTGAATCAACTGGAACAACTTAAAGCAATCTCTTTGCCATGTAAGTGGCTTCCTGATTTTTTTTTCAGCTCAGAGAGCAGTTGACTTTGCTTGTATAACTGAGCTCTTAGCAACAGAAGATGTGGGATGCAGAGGCACACACCTGCAGTTGCTAAGTTGGCTAAGAAAAGGAGCATGAGTAGTTGCACCAATTGAGGCAATTTCTAAAGCAGCTAGCTTCCACTGTCAACATGCTGTCTAACTCCTCACAGCCATTAAATAAATTTGCCCTTACTACACCAATCCAGGCTGAGTACAGGCAGCATGACACTGTTGCCTAACCCAACTACTTTCTTGCCTGTAGATACAGAGAAAAGAAAAGGCAAACAAGCAGGTGGTGGTAGGACAGACAAGCACCCGGTGTTTCAAAAAGATGGACCAAATTTGTACTGTTGTGGCTTTGAAATTTGGTCCATCTTTTTGAAGTGCACTGTATTTCTGTATAACAGAGCTTTGATATAAACTGGGTGTTATTCCTTCTTCTTGATGATTAAACTACCTCTGTATGCCAGAGATTATTATCCTTTGTACAAAGCCAAAATACTGCAAGTCTTCATTGGTTAGCAATGAGACCAGAGGCTTTAAAAAGCAAAAGAGCTTAGCTAGGCATGGCTGGAAAAGACATAAACACTGAAAGGACATTATAAAGTCATTACGCTGTTACTCAGCTGCAGAGTAAGTTCATGCAAGTGCCTTCAGCTGAAGCAGCTGCTTTGCGTGTAGCCCAGAAATTGTGTTTGCTGACAGACAATCTAATTTGCAACCCAGATACTCAAATGATGTTCATTTCCTTACACAATCATTTCTGTCAGACTCAAGCATTTCTTTACATCTAGGATTTCAAATGCCTTTAACCAACTCAAATAGCTAGAAGACTGTTGATTAAAGTTTATCTTGCTCCTCCACCATGAAGCTCCAGTTACTATCATACCCAGATTTATCCTCCCAACTAAACCTGTGAGCTGCCTCCCTTTGGCAGCCATATCTAATATGCCTAAATGTGAAAGACATTAAAAAAAAGAGTCATATTAGTTGTATTGTACCTGTTGATCAATATAGTCCTGAAGAATAGAAAACCAGGATTTCTTTACTGATGCTATACCATCACTGAAGGCTTCTTTGGGCCTCCAGAGTATTTCTTTGGGAAGCAAGTTGGAATCTTCAAAGGACTGTCTTAAAAGGTATTTTTCAACTCCATTCTGTTTGCAGAACAACAAAAAAACGTTGTGAGGCTCAGGAACTGCAGTACAAAGATCTGGCTCTAAACACTTAAGGAATGGTTTCATTTCGGAAGGTCTGGTCAGAAAATGGGTAGAGGACTTAACCACTGAATTCAGCCATTGGTCACGCTTAGAACATTTATCAATGAATCTGTAAGCTTACACTTGGGTCCAACCATAGTTTTACATACCTTTGGGATTCGCAATTCTGCTGGTAGAGATAAATAATAAGAAGTAAACCGATGATCCAAAAATGGGACTCTCAGTTCAAGACTAAACAGGGGAAATAAATAGAAAAGATACTGAATTAATCCAACAAATCATCTACTTACAAATTCTGTAACAGTTAACCTTTCCTTGTCTTTCACATAAATAAAAGGTTTTCTGCTTTTACTTAGAAGAAATTTCACTTGCATATTCATGACTATCTGCATTTAATTCATCAATTTGGAAAGTTAAGTATATAGTCTGCACAGATCAAATAAAGATCTCGATGATTTATGATGCCATCTGCTGGACAGCTTCTAGTACAATGAATTCAAAAGACTACAGTCCTGCAGGATTTGCAACTGTTCCACATAAGCAAAAACACACTGATAAAAAATTCTATTGCCCCCAGAGAACTACCAAGTTTCTCACTGGGATTTGCATCAGCAGTTGTGAAGATATCACAGAAATAAGCAAGGATTTCTGCTGTCATTTCTGAAATCCACATTTGTTTTTGTTTTTAAGAACAACAAAAACCATGGGCACCACTAAACTATTGACTACTGACCCTGCAGCATTTGCACAAGTTCTTTCTATACCAGTGGCAGATATACGTGTACAAAGTCTTCCTGCTTACATTCTCTTATGCATACCATGGCTTCTAAGGACATGAAAGGCAACAAATAAAATTACAGTAACTGCCTTAGAAGTTAGGTAGGAAGAACCCCTCTCAGTGTGTTTCCTCAAGAAACATTATGCTGTCCAGCTTCAAGGTCAAATGGAGATGTTACACTGCATTCTAGTAATTTCCCTGTCTCTGTAGCTTCTCCTCTGACAAAAAGTTTCAAATACTTCAGGTAATCATCATGCAGCAATCAAATACTGAGCCTCAGTTTCCTCATGCACCGACAAGATCTTCATTGCAAGCCTTTCCCTACAGTTATTTCTTCAAACTGATAAAGGTACTTCCCACTATTTCCTCTCTACTCGTAATTCCTCTCCCTTTTCTCCATACGTCTGAACACCTTAAATTCAGTTTTATTCTGTTAATGCAAGGGTTCTTTCTTCCTAGTAGTACTGTGAAGCTGACCTCAGCTTCTCTCAAGAAATGGCAACTCTCCAAAGAACAGCAGCCAGAGCATGATATTAAACAGCCTTGAATAGGTGGCCAAACTTTTCAACACAAAACAAATTATAAGGCAAATGTTAGGTCTTCTGCAACCTATCCATCTTTTATATAAGAAAGAGAAACATAAGAAGGTTATAAAAACCTGGGCAAGTCGCTTTTATGGCAGGATCAATGTACAACACAAGTTTCCTTACAGGTTTGCTTTGTCAAAGGTACCATCTTTTTCTCATCTATAATAAGCTTCCCAACAATATTCTCCTTTTAATTAACGTATTTATTTAGTAAAATAGTACTATTTTCTACAGTACAATTTGGTGATCCTTTAAGACACCAGTTACACAGACTGTACTCTAACATCTCTTTATTACAGTCAGCTACCCAACTCAATGCACACAGTTTTTTTTCATTATATCTTTTTAATTCTTCATACACATCCTGAGTATCAGACTCAAAATTCCTCTTTGTCACTATCTCAAAAAACCCAAAGTCAAATACAACTTTACTCTGCATACTTATATTTCTAATTCACTGTTTCTATAAAGACCAGTACAATTCCAGTCAAAAGATATTTCCTCATCAGTTGGCAACACAGTGGGCTCTACAGTCACAGAAGACCAGATTAAATTTTGCAGTGTGGTTTGCTGTTGCTCAAATTCCTTCAAGATATCAACTTCAATTTCATCTTGTCATACATATCCCCAGCAGTCTTTTGCTTCAGATTCAAGAGCTACTCTTAGCAGGTGCAATTATTCAAGAGATACCATAAGCAGATACAACCAGATTCAGTTTCGTTCCTCCTGTCTTACTGTTCAGAAACAACACCCCAATCCACTGTCTTTGCTCATCCACTAAAACGTCCTTTGGTAAAACATCATCCATAGCAACTGCAACAGCAAGTTTGTCTGGTACCGTTTAGAACAGAAATGTGATTGATGATTACTCTGAGACCAGATCTGTCTGCCCTGAGGGCTGCTACACTTCACACCGTGCTTCCCACCCATTCAGAGCACAGGGACCCTGAGTGACTGCGTATATCTGGAATGTTAGCAATGCCTGTTCTGCCAAAGCAGGTGGTGTCTCAAGTTATAATAAGATACAGAGCTCAAACAGATTATGGGATGCACCCCATTTGCTACTGCTACTCTGAAGACCAATGATCATTTTAGACTAGTACAGATCCAGACAGTAGGAATAAAATTATCCTGTGCCACAATATTCTGAATCAGTTAGTAATTCAAACAGGAAAACAAGTCAATAATTAACTGTTGTAATTTCCTCAACAGCAGCAGAAGTTTTAAGACTTTCCTAAGCTTTTAAATCACAAGTCCCCAGCATCCAAGGGACTACGTTTTACCCATGTGCTGCAGTAGTTCTGTCTGCACGAAGTACATCAAACAGGTAGAGCTCCTTCAGAAGCCTCTCGCTCTCTTCTGCAGCTTCTTCAGGAGACGGCGCCTGTAAACAGACATGCAGCACACAGACATAAAACAGCTGCACCAAGGGAACCATTACTTTCTGTCCTGTGTTTGAATTGCAGTGATCACTGAGTGATCTCAGAACTAGCAAAAACTACCTACAAAACTAGCAGACTCAAGAATTTTTGAAGCTATTTTTTAGATGATTAAATTAAATCCCTTGGATTTTATGCCACTTTGGGAGAAAGTGTCAACAAATACACAGATGTGACAACTCTCAAACATCACACCTTGAAATCCCAGTGATTTTCTGCTGAAGGGGAGAACAAGCAGCTCAAGGGCTTTCTGTATAGGGAATGTATTTACCTTATGGAAATATATATATCCTTGTGTCAGCTCATCTGATCCTTCTCCTGAAAAAATGACCACACTGTCCGTTTTCTTCCGTATATATTTGGAGACAAGATACATACCTTAAAAAAAAAAAGTTATACATGTAGCTGCATTTTAACGATACAGCTACTACAGGTTTAAATTCAGCATTTTAGAAGTTTCTCTCCTCACTACTTTCTTCTGTAGCAGACAACTGCAATACGCTAAAATAACATCTCATTGTTATTCAAACCATCAACAGCCACACAAACTAAGTGCTGCAAATATATCTGAACTGTGTACTTACAGTTAGCCCTCAAAATACCAGAAACCTGTGTGTGTCTGTGATCCTGCTAAATGCTGGAGCATTCCCGTGGGAATACAAAGAGGAGTTATTCTGACTAAGTTTGAAATTAAGCACATGATTAATTCCAGCACAGACCTGAACAAACTTTCTAGCTTTGGAGAACAAAACTACCAGCAAAAACTTTCTGCTTAACTCTCTGCCACTGTGGGTTGAACTGCATGAAGCCCTTTTTTAATTTTTTTTTAAAGAATTATCTATTAATCAGAATTATGCCTTCCCCTCATTACATTTTTCTAAACAATATGCTTTTAGAACAGAAGTATTAGAGACCTAATGAAAAGGACCTACTTCATTATTTCTCACACTAAGCAGTAATCACAAAGAAAGATAACAGATGAAAAGTTTGCTTTACTTTTTTGAGAAACACTTTCAATATTTCACATTGCAAAGTCCTTCCTTCACATATCAAATTCCACTCAAGGAACTGGGTTATCAAAACTGTGTTGCCTATTTGGCTTATTAACTTTTTTATATGTTTTAGGCTGGCACAAGGTTAACTGGGTAAAATGTCGTAGCTGGCATTACACAGAAGGTCACATTGAATTAGAGTTTTTCATTCTTATCAGGCTGGCAACCTTTTTAAGAAGCTGCTGGTGAATTCCTTCATTTCTCAGAATAAAACATACAGTATAAGAAGTCTCCCTGGCTCGAGTGCACGTGTTACAAGAGGGTGACAAGAACTACTTCACTTCAGCATTAAAATTATGCAAGGAATAGGGTAATCATAACTGTTTTGCTACCATAACTTTCAGTATGTCAGATAATCTGTAAATTTTTCCCCTTCCTCCAAGGTTCATACCAATCACAGCAGAAAACCCAGACCTGTAGATCAAATGTTTCCTCTTCATATAGCTTTTGTTTTTCATCCCAAAGCTTTAGGAATAGTTCCCGACAATTTTGTTTTCTACAGTTGGTGACTTTTAAATTAATAACTGGTTTTGCCTCAGCGTGGTATCACAAACAAGACTGGGGAGCAGAACTTGGGAGTCCCAGTTCACAGGTTCTGTGACAGCTAAAGGATCTAGCAGATGACTACATGATTTTGCATAAAATTTTATTCAGGTGATATAAAGCAAAGATTACTATTAAAAAAAAAATCTTACCAATTGAAGCTCTTATTGTTGTTATATCATAGGTTTCCAAGGAGAAGATAACCTCTTCTATTGCCTGAATTCCCTCTTCAGAATTAAATATTACTTCATGATGTTCACTGCCTATATGTGCTGCCACCTGTTTGTGAAAGGTCACAATAGTGTATTGCTTTTAAATTAAAACATTTTTTAAACATACATTGTGTTTAAAACACACACATACTGAGTGAAAACATCAGCTCCCTTTCACCACAGTGAGAATTATAGGACATTAGGCCAAGAAAAGACCATATTGTAGCAGCCCCTCTGACTTGCAGTGGTACATTCCCCAGAGGGAATATAGTCTCCCTAATTGCAGCGTTCAATCATGATTAGAACAGACCATCCAGCTGCTTGCCCAAAGCAGAACAGAATCTGTAGAGGCTCTAAATACTTCAGATATTTGCCCTGAAGAGAAAAAGCAGTTCAAAAACCATGACAGCCTGGGTACCTAAAGGATACCCCAGATGCCATTATTAATTCAGTAAGCTGCCTATTAACTTACAATATTTAACATACATACAAATGCTATAGTATAGCAACAACAGCACAGAGATTTACCCTAAAACCCAGAAGCAGAATTGAGACAACTCCAAAGTACTGCCCTTTTAGTAACAACGCAATGAGAGTCTGTCATGAAAGTCTCCCAAATGTGAGAGAAAACAGGTAAGGCTCAACTATCTCTTTCGCAAGATTTACAGCAAACGTTGTAGTAAAGGATTTACTGCAAACTGATTTACCTAATAGCAATATATGAATATTCATTCAGTACTACTATTAATACCATAAAATTAGCACTACTAATATATGCTGTTTAGCATTCAGCAGCTCAGAACAAACTGAAAGCAACGCTTGCTGTACCTTTCTGGCAGCCAGTAAGTCAGGACTGTTTTCCATTCCAATGGCAAAGGTTTGTAATGGATAATTGATGTTGATTTCTTTCATCAGTTTCAGAAGAACAGCTGCAACCAAGCTGGAATCTAAGCCCCCTGCCAACAAAACAAATTATTTGGTTAGGTGGTTGACTGTTTTTTTTGTTTCCCCTTAAAGACACTGAATCTAGATAGTGGAACCTCCTGAGTGGGCTTCGATTTTAAGCCGTGTGAATCCAAGGTACTTCTTGTACAAGTGCACATTTACCACTGCTTATAAGAAAATCAGGCAAGTTTAGTGGAACGTCTTCAGTAACAGTTGTTAGTACTTTTGGTGTCAGAAGCACCAGTGGAAACCCTACTTTAAGATACACAGAAAGTATTCTGAAAATATTGTACCACTACAGAACGTGCCCCTTCTCAAATCTGCTACAATGGGATTTATTCTCCATTTCAAAACTGCTCTCTGACCTCTTCTTACCTACACATTTGATACTTTATTGACAGAACTATGTATTTTTTTTTGTCTGTTTTACATTTGAACAAAAAAGAATTAAGTAAAAGAACAGAATGTTTACTGTAAGGACTCCACTCTTCCCCAATCATTTTTCAAAAGTGCGTTTCACACATTTTGAGTTAAACAGTCTGTACTTTCCTCTAACTAGTAGAACATGGGCAAAAGAGAGAAAAGATACAGAATAATTGTGATTCTTGCTACCTACCTGACAGAAGACAACCAATCCTTCTGTGAGCCATCAAACGTTTTCTAACAGCATTTTCAAACAGAATACGAATGTTGCTTTTCACTGTTTCAAGATCAAAGCCTGTCCAGAAAAGAAGAGGGAAAAAAAAATCAATGCAAGAAGTGTTACTTAGACTTTGCTGGATTGTGCTATTAGGAAACCAAGACATTTGTCTGAACTTCCTTTGATAATGAGGGCAAGCAAGTTCATCTTTTAAATGACTGCCTACACAAACAATTCTCAAGTCCCTACATTATAAAAAACAAAACCAAAAACAAACTGGAAGAACATTTAAATGGCACTTTTTTAAACCAATCAATGCAAATTTTATATTCAAATATTATATTTTTTCAATTTTTAATCAGAATAAGTAGCAAATGCTTTGCTGTACTACCTGAAGGCAGAGTTTCCACTGTATCACACGCAGCATGGAGTGGTTCGTCTTTACAGCTATGAAATTTTACTAATTCCACTGATGTGACCTTGCCAGATGGCTTTAAATCCAACACTTCATAATGACCTGGGAGAAACGGTTCCACTTTAGGACATAAGGATGTTGAATGCTTTAAGTTGATAAGTCCTACGGACAAAATGGGAGAAAAGAGTCATTAACCTAGGATAGTTACATTATATCTCACTCAATAGCCTCTGTATGAAAAGTATAAATAATTTTTTTCCAGACACTATATTTGATATTGAAAAAATACCATTTTAAGTCTGAGTCTGCCCTGTCTAGAGCACGATTCTGCTTCTGACAGGTTGCACACATAGATCTCAGTCATCTCAAGCTAAGGCAGCAGAGGAGGGAAGCCAGCAAGTTATACTAATTGGTAAGCAGCAATTTATTTCTGTGAGCACTAAAGAGCACTTTTCTAAATGACTACATGATGTCCAGGTCAAGGTGTAACACGCTTATAAGAATTCAAATGACAGTTAATAACTGATTTCGTGTTTAAAACTAAGTGTAGTCAAGCTAACAAGAGTTTTGTAATAAAACTACATCACTGAAGTGAGGCCATAACTGACATTGATTTAGTGATTTCATAACTCATCAGTTCCAGACTGATCTACATCACTGCCAATGAATGCCAAGAATCAGACTTGTAGCCAAACCTGACTTGCATTCCTCTTGTGAAGGAGGATGTTTTGGTCACCTGGATGCCCCCTGAGGAACTCCACAAAAGAGATACTAAATTGCTGTTAGAGAGGGACCAGTAATCCATTCTGATAGTTACAAGGGACAGTCCCTAAAATATTCACTTCCCTTCTTCCTTCCCAAGAAGCAGAGATGGTACAGCTCTCAGTACTAGTACTCAGTATTATTAAATAAACAAGTTATTTTAGAGATATGAAGGACAATTAAACACCTTGGGGGTTTACTGTCTGTGTGTTTTGTTTTAATGATATGTAGTTCTTATACTACTAAATACAGTTCATTTATTATTGAAATTACAGTTCACTTTCTCTTCACACTTAAAAGAAAAGCCTGACACAGTAGTTTGTCTCTGACAACAATAACTAAGGTTATTCAAGCACTAAACACAACTGGTTTTACCTTTTGCCTCAGAACAGACACCCAAAAATCCATCATCAGTCAGCACCTTAAACAGTGGTCTGACTCCGTAAGTATCTCTTGCCAGAAACACTTTTCTGTTTGCAGTGTCCAGAAGGATGAAAGCAAATACACCATCAAGCATGGATGCTGTTTGTTCTATTCCTCCTCTGTTGTAAAGATGAAGGATAACCTCACCATCCACTAGCGTTTGATATTCAAATCCAAACTGCTTCTGCAACTAAGAAAAAATACAAAGCAAAACATGAGTAAGCATTTGCACACATTGACTGCTTATTAATTGAAAAAACAATGCCATTCATGTAATTGTTCAATAACTAGTTTGTTCTTTTTAAAAAAATCACATTTCAAAAATTATATAAACATTTCCACCAAAGAAGGAAATTACACTTCTGTGTTCAAAATATGATCCAGGATCTTCTCTCAGACAACAGATTGACTCTGCAGTCTTAAGGAATTCACATTATGGCAAATTTTCAGGGATCCATTTCTATCCAAGGATGTCAAACTGCAAACCCAGGACCCTAGTTTTCAGAAGCAGTAGCCTCCCCATCTCCCACAGACAGACAGCAGAAGCAGGCAACCACTGTTTCTAAAAAAACAACTCAAAACTGGACCAGAAACAAAGACATTACTTATTGTAGTCTGAGATCACTTGGGTCCACTTTCTTACCAGATAATAATGACATTTACACAAGCCCTCCACCCCAAAACACAAACACTGGTAACATCTCTGCAAACTAAAGTATTTCAGAAATAAACAATGGTTTTCTTATGCAGTCACTGCAATTCCTCAGTGTTTCATGCACTGAGAATTTCCTTCTGCCAAATCTTCCTCCATTCCTCAAACTAACCTTTTCACTTTGTCTGTGCAGATGGAGTGGAGGAGGAAGAAATTAGCTGTCAGACTTAAGTCAGACCAAATATTCTTCATGTTCTTGTGGTGCTACTCTTAAACTTCTTTCAGTTTCTACCAGACACAGGGAAAGAGCAGGTTTCCCCAAAACACTAAAAAAACAAGAAACCCCACAAAACCAATGCTTTAGCATTTTCACTAAAGTTCTTTGGTTTTAATTGTTACTGATGGGACAGAGTCTTGGATCAAATTGAGTCAATATTAAAATAACTAAATCATTTCCCTAAACAAGACGCCTGCTTCACCAATGATCCTTTCTAGGTAGGTTTCAGCCACCAGCCTGAAAGAAAAGTCTCTTTATAAAGAAGGAGAGTAAATAACATAATGAGAACAACTGAACAAATTCCTGCTGATGGCAATGCAAGTTTTGCATAATTACATTCCTCTTAGGATTGTGTGTGTAGCATGACTGAGAGCAATCCTTACTGCTTTCAATAGTGGGAAAAACAGAATGCAAAACACAGAAAGTATTACAGACTGTTGGTACAACACATTTCACAACAGCTGCAGGGCAAAGTGTATCTCATGTTTCAAACAGCCAGATGCTTAAAGATTGGGGAAAAAAAATTAAAAAGTCTCCAGCCTATTCAGTCAAATTCCCAATGATGCTACTGATATCACTGACAGACAAGCAGTCTGACTGACTTCAGAAATGTGATGTTAGAAGCACCGAGACATCTCAGACTATTCATGCGTTTCTGATACTACCACGCTCAGTTTGTGATTCATTTCAAGCATTTGGTTTCAGCACGATTCAGAAAAGTCACAAGGGTGAGCTGCTTTATATGCCAGATTTGGATGATCTGAACCACTTCCCTTTTGAACCACTTCCCTTTACAAGTAACACGGGCAGGGTGGACATCTCGGCACAGGGCCTGAGGCACACAGATAATGTTCAGCAGCAGGATCACACCCATCAGAGCTATTCAGACACTTCAGCACATAAGCACAGAGCTGCTGCCTGTTTTGTGCGCCGGAGACTTGCCTAAGTCTGGCTCTCAAAAACCGCACAAAGCATCTGCCTTAAACTGCAGACACCTAAGGACTTTGGTGCCCTACTGGAAACATCTCCCTAGTGCTTGTTGCTTCCACATAAATACATAAGCGTGCATGCTACACTTATAGTATAAGTGACATATTCCATCTACATTTATATGCAGAAATAAAAATGCAATAGCCAACAGCTTGGAGAATGACCCAAAATAACTGAAGAGCAAGACAGCCTAAAAGCATTTGCATTATAAAGACAGACGCAAGGGAGAAAGAGGCTTGGAATCCCTCCCCAAGAGATAAGGAAGAATGCATCTTTATTTTCAACTGGTCAAACCTGAAGATATAAATACTTATTGCCCTTCTTGTCAATTAGTATTAATATTGTCAGCATTAAAGACAAAGTATGTTACTAGCCAAGCCACCACAGATTCACAGCTCAGAGTTAACTTACTTCCTTTTAAATACGAGTAATTTGATAACTTTTAAGAATTTGTCTGATAGTCCAGTCCACCATTTTTTGGACATTTTCTTAATATCTACTAGTTTTGAAATTTACAAAAAAAAGAAAATGAAAATGCCATACGATCCATACAACACTTACCTGTTTGAAATTGTATATTTCTCCGTTGTAACACAGCCACAGATAGGGGAATTTCTTCACGCGGATGGGCTGCATGCCATATAACTGATCAACAACCGCCAGGCGGTGGAAACCAAAGCAGCAGTTGGTGAACCCATTGACGTTCTCAAAACGAAACGCGTCAGGGCCTCTGTGTGCTATCTTCATGGCACTTAGGCACTGCACAGAAAGGCACTCATCGCTCCCAAACAGGGCCCAGATACCGCACATGGTGAGGTTGTTGGTCTACCTGACAGTGGAGAACCTGTTCGATAAACACACGGAGGTGAAAAGCAAGAGCTGGCACCTCGGGAACACAGACAGCAAATGCAGCCCATCAATCGCTTAACTGTCAAGAGGCCTGACCATGAGAACAGCAGAATTCACTAATGTGAGGTCAAACCCGGGTTGCCCAGAACACGGTAAGCAACCTTTGGCCACCAAGAAATTAGGCTTAAGTCCACCTTTAGCTACGCCAAGGTTGTCTGTGATTTCTTTTACAGAGCACAGATGCAACAAATGGTTACTGGGCATCGGGTACGCTCTGTCGAGGAAACACGGTTTCGGCAGGATGGTGGCAGTCCTTCCAGCTTGTGACCCCTCGGTATGTAAAGGGGGGTTGTAAGGAAGCTGGAGAGAGGCCTCTTACCAGGGCTTTGGTGACAGGACAAGGGGCAGGGGTTTCAGGCTGCGGGTGAAGACTGGGCTTCCCCAGTAACCAACGCCAGAGGCGGGCTGAGGGCCACAGCTCAGGGGATGGCCCTGGGGGACCTCAGGCTNAGAGAGCCTGGAGCGCCAGGGACACCGGGGCTGGCAAAGGCGGGCCAAGGGGAGCGGGAACCGCGCCGCTCCCCCGCACCTCTCTCGTCTGGACAGGGATGGCGCTGGGGAGCTCAGCCTCAGCACATGGAGCCGGGCTTTCCCTCCAGCTGGGGCGGCTCCCAGATCCCCGCGGTCCCGGGACACTTTCCCTCCGCGCACGCCCGCGACCCGCGGATCCCGCACCCGCACGGCCGCCCCCTCCCCCGGCGGCCGCAGCGCACCCCGGGCCCGCCGCCCGCC
>VZRW01007474.1:232076-243319 GCA_013398125.1 Aegotheles bennettii | reverse complement strand
CCGCCGCCCGCCCCGCAGCCTTACCCTGTGCTGGCCGCGGCGCAGGGAGAGCCGCCGTGCTCGCCGCGGCGGGTGATGGGGAGGGCGGCTCCCGCCGTGCCGGCTCCTCCCCCCGCCGCCGCCGCCTGCTGTTGAAACCCGCCGCGAAGTTTCATCATGCGGCCCCGCACCGGCCTCTCCCTGCGGCTGCAGCTCGGGGAGCCCCGCGGCAGGGCAGGAGGTGCGGGGTCCGCCGTGAGAGAAGCACCCGCCGTGAGGCACTGCTGGGCTCATGGGGCAGCTCGCAGCCCCCGCAAACCCTGCCCCCGCAAGCTGCCTGGAGCGGCACCCGTGCCCCCCGCACCGGGAGCTCCGGCCCGGCCCGTGGTGGCCCCGCAGCTCAGTGGTTTGGGTGGGGAGAGGGCGCTCGCAAAGCTCACCCCTTCGGGAGCGTCTGCTGAGGACTCAGGGTTTTGCTGTGCAAAACTCAGTTTTCAGTAACAGGTGCCATGGGTAAACAGAGATTTTGATGCTTCCCTGAGCTTCGTTATTGGGCAGTTTTGCCTTTGAGAGTGCCAAGGTAAATGAAATCCAGCCCTGAGGGCGAGGACGTGGAGTGCTGCACACAACCCCCGGCACTGTGCACATGCCCCAAGGGAGCCATCGGCAGCGATGGGCATGCAGTCCCCTTTCACAGCAGGCTTTAGTGGGCCTAAAGCTGCAGTGCTGAGCAGAAGGCCCCTGGGGCTGTCCAGGCTGTCAGCAGCACCTGTGCTCTGCGGGGAGAATTTTAAAGGGGCCTGTGAGAAGCTGTTAAAAGGATGTCTTTAGGCTTTAGAAATAAAAAAGTGTTGAAGCGTCCTATGCATGAGAAGTAGACTCCAGTGCTGATGAGGAACAGTTTCTGTCAGCACCGCCTCACCTGAGCACAGGGTGGGCCTCAGCAGAGGGAAGGCTTTGGGCAGCCCAGAGGTGCCCTGGGTGCTGGAAGCACGCAGTGAGAGTGCAAGGGCACAGCCACCGCTCACGCCGGGCAGTGGCTGCCCAGGGGAACGTCTTACATCTTCCCTTTTTTCTAGAGATCTAAATCTCACTAACTCTGCAGTTTGAAACACTGCAAGAAATAACAGACAAATGTTGCAAAAGCTAGGTTGGGGTTTGTTGTTTGTTTTTGGTTTTGTTTTTATCAGAGACTTTAATGTAAACAGCTTTTTTGTACATCTTTTCTCTGCACAGAGAAAAGATTTCTGGAGGGGTTTGCTTGGGCTGAAGTTGTTGTCTGGGCATTTTGATTTTATGAGCAATTCCTGGTTCTTAACTAGCTCTCATACAGAGCTTGACGACAGTAAGTCACAAACCAGTTGGTAAAATAATGATCATGAAGAAACTGAAGCAGGGAGGGTGAGAAGCAACTTGCAGAAAGGGGCCTGATAAGGCCAGGCAAGCATAGCCAGAGAAGAGAGAAACCTTGTAAGTCCTTGTTAATGTCTGCACCCTTAGGGCACCCTGGGTAACAGCCACATATTCATCCTCTCCTTTACTACTTTTTCCTAAAAGCTAGCAATAACTGCTGCATTTTACTATGTCTTGCATGTTTAATGGAGTTGGTGGTGTTCTATATGAAACTAAAGGCAGAAATACCACACACAGTCTGCTTTTAAACACTGGCAATGTTGCTGTTTGGTAGTTACGATAGCACAGGTAGTAACCAACATGTCCCTTCCATTTCTAGCCTTTTTTTCCACTGTTGCCAAGTAGTCTGTTACAGTCCATTCACACTAAGTGTCATTCTTCAGCTTGCAAACTTTCCTTTCAGCATATCTGCAGACAGCACTCGATGTAATTACATCCCAGTCTCACAGCCCAGGTCTCAGTCATCTTCCCTCTCGGTTTTCTCCTTCCTGCTTCCCTCATCATGCATAGTAGTTTCTCTAAAGCATTGTCTTCTCCACTGTACTCCCCCAAAGCTGATCTTTCGCTCCATTTTTGTTGAGAGGAATTTAATTTTATGCAGGCAGGGCAGAGAGAACAGTCTGAATGTAAACATCAGGTGCAATGTGTAGAGACTTTCCACTTTGTTGTATCATGCCTAGTACCTGAGAGTAACCATCTGGCTACAGGCTAAACCTCCTTAAGAATGGCTGGAAGACACTGTAAGGAACTTCCTGATTAATTAATTAATAAGTACTTGGATTAGTTTTGTTTCTAATCAGCTTAAATGAAAGGCTAAGTGGTTTCTCTAAAGGCAACAGGTACATAAATAAACGGCCAAAGTGAACAGGCAAACGAGCACAATGTAGAACAAACTTGCAGCTGCATGAGTGTTACACTGAGCTGGTCACTCTGAGTTGAGCATTGCTTGTCTGTGCTCCTTTTTTTCCCACTAAAGATGAATACCTTTGCTGTATCCAATTGGATGTGGTGCCACCAGCATGCCTAGAAGACTGGAAATGTGTGAGTTCTGTGACATCCGTGAAATCTGTTTGGAGAGGAGGCAGAACTGAGGAAATGTTGAGGAGTCGGAGGCTGTAATTAAGACAGACGTACAGTGAAGGTCTTTTGCTTTCACAGCAATGACTAAGAAGTCAGCAACTTATGGTACCTGGGGGTTTTACAGGGAGTGGCTTCCTGAAGGTATCCCTCATCATTTCTGGCTTTTTGCATGAGAGAACACATTTCAGCTGGTTTTGTGATGGTGGGTCTCTCAGCTCTCTGTTCCCATCCTTTGCTCTCACCAGAGCTGTACAAGAAAACAAGATCTGAAGTAAAACACAACAGCCAGACTCAAATATTAGAGAAAGACTTTCCTTTTGCTATCAGCATTAAATGCATGTACTCTGGAGTTTCTCAGGCAGGAACTGAACACCCTTTCTTGATGGTGAAGGCTGCCACAAGTGGATTCATGGGCCAGGTCATTATGACGGGCAGGCCTGTGAAACATCAGAAATTCTATCGATGTGCCTTGGCTCAACCTTGCACCAGCCTTTGCACAAGAATTGCTAGTGAGTAGCAGCAGAGCACAGGCTTTCTGCACCCTGCCAGACCTATATCTACATAGTCATGGACCATTAAAGATGGTTCATGACCAACAATTTGAGGGCTAATACAGATAATGCTGAAACACTTTCTATTTTTGAAAAATGGGAGATTTTGGCTGTGGGCAGGAGAGGGATGTATCTTGTCTACACTCTCACGACTCCCCTTGCATCCAGTATCCATTTTTAGCTTGGGCCAACTACTGTCCATCTGACTTTGAACACATCCTGAATTCCAATAGCAACTTTTTTTTTTCCAATCCCAACTTGTGTAGTAATGGAGTCATGGGAATAGGCAGCTTCAAGTTTCCAGACATCTCAAACTATCTGTTTCTCAACTCCCAATGACCAAATGTTCATGATGTAAGCTGGGCACAGATCACCAAGAATCCTGTATTTTCCAGCTTTAATTTTTTTTCCTTGATGTATTTGCTACACAACACTTGGCCACACATCATCACAGGCCCAGCTGAATAGGATATGCTACTATTGAATTGTTTGAGTTTGTCAGCATTTACAAATTACTTCAGTCTTGAAGTCTGTGTACTATACTTTAGGAGTTTACATCTTTCCTGAATGCAGACTAGTAAGAATCTAATACCATTTTTGGGGCAGGGAGTTAGTGTACGGCTTCATTTCTGCCAGGAAAGAGTGACTTCAGACAGACATTGCTCCATGATCCAGCATTGTAGCAATAACAGAAGGCGAAATGGCAGACAGCAAATGCTCTTTCTGGAAGCAGCCTAGTATATTTTCTAGGACAGGGACTGAGCTTGAAAGCAGAAGGTTGTTTCTCCTAATGGAGCCACATGGAAACATCCATGTATCATGGTGGCACTGGCAGCCTGTTATACACTGGGAGAGATCAGTGGTGGGCAGGGCGCAGGGGAAGGTGGGTGGGTTGACATAAATAAGGTATTGCATACTCTGGCTATTTTTACAAATACAAAGGCGTGTTGGACGTACATGTACATTCACCAGGCAATAGTTGTAGTACCAGTGGTTCTGGTAACACATCCAACATCTGAAGCACATGGTTATGTGTCAGGGATACATGTGTGCAGAGCAAAGACCTTTTCCTGTTTTGGTTTACCTCCCCCAGGAGAATAATAACACAATGTGCTCTTAAAGTTTGAGTGCTTGCAATCAAGATCTCAGGCAGAACCATACTTTAATCCCCGTACCTGAGTGGAGGAAAAAAGGTGAAAAGAGAAACTGTCTAATTCAAAAGCTGTTTGGAGACCTGTAGCTTGAAGAGAGGGTAGGCTCCAGTTTGTATCACTCAGTCTGCCTTTTACCCAGTGGCACCACATGCCAGGAAGCCTTAAGCTTGCAACTTTTAAAGAACTTATCAACCTAACAGAGCTGTTTGTTCCTATAATTTTGAATATATCTATTTTTCTTTTTCTCCTCTGTGTTATTTTCTCATCCTTTGGAAGACATTTAAAGGACAGGCAGATTCCTTGTCTCTCCTCCAGACAAAATCCTCTCTCTCATGGTATAAAAAATAATTGTCTCTCACACTGGGAGTTCCTGTTGCTATAGTCGCTCACATTCAATCCTTCTTTCTTTTCTTTCTACTTAATTATGTTAAGCTTCAAAACAAGTAAGACTTGCTCTGACCTTGAAGTTAGAGGTCACAGCACTGAAGTGTTAAAATAAAATCTTTTCTAGACCCCGGGTATTCAGAACTTCAGTAAAGTACTAGGAAGGCATGTCCAGCGCAGCAGCGAGAGAGAACACAAAGTAAGGTGATTTGTTATTGCTTGCACAAAAGACTAAGCATTTTGCACTACCTCCGCATCCTTTTTTTAACATCCCAGCCCTTCCATTATCCTCCATGTTTCTTAGCACAGACAAGAAAGGGTTGTTGAAAAAGCTGTTGGCCATACAGTGCACATGGCAGGCATGGCATATGGCATACCAATGGCTCTATTGTCAGCAGGCCCAAGGCCACAGAGGAATGAAACATTGCTGACTTTAACTGAATAGTGGTCTTGGCTAATGAGAAGGAATCCAGTGTAATTTATTCTCTCATCCTGGGGAAGGGGGGTGGGAAGCAAACCACAAAACCAAAGAGCTATTACATATGCTTTTTTAACCACTTGCAGAATAAGAAAGAAAAATGAGTTGTCTGATATTGATTCTGTAACATAAAGCAGAATAATTCTCTGGAGTTTTTAGAGCCTTAATGGTAGAACTAATTTAAATTCTGGTTCTTTTTCATACAGTAAGAAAGATTAGGTGTCAACCGAATTAGCATTTAAACTAACCGTTGTAGTCAATATAGCACGATTAACTGCAAATTACAATCTTCAATTCACTTTTTCATTGTAATTCGCCCATTGTGAGATTTTGCCCAGTTCAATAGATGTTTTGTTTAATACAAACAAGATCTTTTTCATCCTTACAGCTAACTTCTGCTGTAAGAGACATAGTTAGCTGGTATAGAGCTGTAACAGCTAAAACCATGCTTGAACATATAGAACAGAGACTTAAAATACATTGGAATGCATTTTTCAGCTGGAATAACTGGACATAATTCTAATAAAGTTATTTTGACAGACATCAGTTGTGCTGCTTTAGTCTTTTAAAGCACTGTGTTTAAATTTAGTGATTTGTATGTGGAAGACATCAAAAGTGTCCAGTGAAATGTGCTTAAATGCACATACATGCTCTCCTAAATACAATTAAGAACAATAGAGGAAGAAGAATAACAATTATTGAACACTGCATGAGCATTTTTTTAAAAGAAAGTCAGATGTTCTTTGGTTTATAAAAGACTGAGAAACTATTCTAAAATGTATGACTGCATCTGCTCTTTCCCATCACTAGGTCGAGCTATTACCTCAAAATGAGAAACTGTTGCCCTGCTAGTATTGTTGTTTTCAGAAATAGAGGTGTAGAACAAACACAACAAAGGTCTACAACGAAATAACTAGACTGGCAAATGCAACACTTTGTAGTGTGGAAAATAAACAACTGCACTATCACATACACTAAGGCAATTATTTTCTGTAAAGAAAAAAATTTACTAGTGACAGTAACTTTTTCCCATTTCTTCACAGAAGTACACACTAAAATACAGCTCACTTCACCGTACATATTGGTGTCTTAGTAATTCTGTTAAATCAAACAGTACTGAACCCTTCAAATGATCGCCTTGTTTCTTCATTATAGCTACCTACTCTGCTATTTTCCTAGGACTTAATTCTGATTTCTGTACTTCTGTTATGTTCTGTAAACTTCTGTTGTTACTGCTATCATATAAACAGTAAAATGGAATGGCACTCCTCCCTCTTCCTCCCTACCTAGAAACTCTAACAACCTTCATAAAAATAGCTTTGTCTCTTTACATATGAAAAGAACAAAGAGAATTCTTTCTAATTAGAAAAAGAAAAGCAAAAGGAGAAAACCTGAAGAGAAAACCAATTCTAAATTAACTCAAAATGCAGTATCAATTCAAAAGGATTAGAAGAATTAAGCAGTTAATGATTGCAGAGTAGAAGAGTTAGTTCTGCATTCTAATTCTTACTGAACAATATCTCATCTCTTATCACAGATGCCAGATAATAATGTGGGACTTTCGACTAATTTAACAGGATAATTTCCAATACTAATTCCAATATTTTTATTATTTTTTTTCCAAAGGAAAAAAACATGAGTCAACTAAAATCTTGTATCAATTCTCATAGAAATACAATTATACAAGAATTATACTTTATAGCAGCATTGCTTTGAATCTTGCTTTAGCTGACAACAATCCCTTGAACTTCTTTGCTTTTTCCAGGAACAGGTAAGAGATAAGCAAACAGAACGTACTCACAAGTGTTTGCTGCACCTCAAGCTGTTCTGAAATGCATCTCTTTTATCAGAGATTTTATTATTTTAGAATTTATTATTTTATTATTATTGTAGGGTTTGACAGAGAAAATATTTGCACTTGCCCTGGCTAACTTGTAAGGTGCATGCATACGTAAAATAAACGGAAATATACTTATCTACAAAGAAAGATATCAGTAACAAGAATAAGAGAGAGACATTTTTCTTAAGTGCTTTAGTAGGTTTTGCAAGGCCATTTCTATAAATAAATCAGGGCCATAAAGTACATTCAGATATGGGAGGCTAATTATTAGCACACTCATGGGTGTGATTTATGTCCATGCCAAGTAGCATTCCTTGATAAAATATCTGGGCATGGTTGCCAAGAGCTGTTTCTAAAGAGCAGTATGGACAAGATGGAGGTTTCATTCAGCCACAGTGCAGCCCTCCAAGGAAATCCCAGCAGACTTCTTAACCCATCAGTGTTCCTCCATGCCTTCCCACCGTGTCCCACAGCGCTGAAAACCAGTGTCTTTTTCTCAGTTTCCTGATAGGAAAATCTCATTCTGGTGGGCTGCAATACAGCCTTCAACTTACTTTGAACTGAAAAATCGTAAAATAATTATGTCAGAGAATTGTCCCTGGCACTGATTCAGCCATGGAAATATGGACGTAGTCCAGAGCACTCTGAAGTTGGCTTTGGGGCAGGTCTGTAAGCAGGATAGAAATGTTGTGGGAAGTGCTTTTCTTGCAGAATTTCCAGAATGACAGCTTGTTACATTTTGTCTGATATTTCCAATTGAAATACAAAGGCATTTCATATTCTTTAAGTTTGGTAATGAACAAAACCCCTTCAAATTGTTTTAAAGTATTCTTTAAAATACTACATTTTTAGCAAGATACAGTGATTAATTTCTTATTCTGCCACTCAAAACATATTGCCCAAGTTTTTGGCACGCACTGAATACTGATCTGCAAGTTGACAATGCCTTAAGTATTTGTTGCAAGCAGATCTGGTTAACGCAAAGAGCAGTGTAGAGATTGTACATTGTTTAAATGCCAAAAGTACTTCTAACTTCACAGATTCTGCAATTCCACTATTGTTTGTGCATGAAATATAGTGTGTAAAGTCCTGTATCGTACCAGGATGTCAGACTTTCAGCCAGCTGGCATTCTTACGGGTAAAAGGAAGGTGGGGAGATACACTTCAGCACAGAGAAACCTCTTACTTCTTTATTATATTATGATCCGCTTCATCTGACACAGTAATCAAACAGATTACAGTAAATAAGGTAAATTAGTTTTACAGCTCTGTATATGGTTCTCACTGTTCCAGGACACCACAGCACCAAATTAGTGTGTTCTGCCCCAAGACAAGTGGGCAAAGGTGTGGTGGTAAATTGAAACTCCATTCACTTTCCTAAAGGCCTTTGTTCTGCTGCAGGAACTGGGGTTAGCATGCATGGATAATTGTACTTGATCTGTGGGTACAACTTGTAGGCTCACAGGCTGACACAGAATGGGTAATAGGTTCTTTAGAGAAGAATGGCCTCACTGAATCAGAACGGTCACGTTAGTAGGATTTTTTTTCAACTACTATTAAGGAAATAAGGCATTACATTTGATCTGGTTGTCTGTTTGACCAAATAGGAGTGAACAGAGAACACAAAAGCAGCTTTCAGTCAAAATATGTAGAAATTACTCAGTATATATTTTCATGGTCTTGCTGATGATCCATAAAAGTAATGGCATAAATGGAGTCAAGATAAGACAATTTATAATCAAACAAAATGTTAAGAAAACAAAAGTTACAAATGGAAGCATGTAGAATTTGATCTGGTAAAACTGGTTCCTTGTCAGCCATTAGCATGTAGAAAGCGGCTTAAAAAAGGAAATCAGTTTCAATGCAGAGATTTATTAGATATCTAATTAAATGTTATGTGTGGAGTCAATGACTTGCCAAATCACACAGCCTCACAACAGCTGTAGTGTTCTACCTTCCACCGCCACTTTGCATCAGTTTTCTTACTTAGAAATGTGTATTCTCAGTCTACTCCCATGGAAACGAAGAGAGTTGGGAGCACCAGCTGGCCTGTGAGCAGGCTCTTATGGTAGATAGTACTCTGGAGTGCTCTCCAGAGGGCCTAGGGGTGAAGATGCTCAGCCAGGTAGCTCATGAAGATCTGCCTAGTGATGAGTAAAGGGATTAAGGGCCTGCTACCCTACTTTGCCCTGCACCTTTTGGAAGCATGCAGGAAGCAGTCTTTAGATTGAATACGACTGGCATTCCTAGGTAGGGAAAGATCTCATTCTTTTGTATATACTGACACAAAGACCAAAGTGATTTGTTTCCTTTAAAAATAAATAGATAAAAATTTAATTTCCCTCTCGTTTGTTCCCAGCCACACATGCTAGAAGGTAAGTGATGTGAATCTCATTGCCATATTGCCACGATACCAGTGTGTCCCCCATCACTGCTGGACTCTCTCAGTAACAGAGGGAAGCCTCCTGTAGAAGTGGCACATTTATATAGAGGCTGTGGCCAAGCAGATCTGCACAGCCTGTAAACGAGAGAGAGCACCAGGCCTGCTCCCCCTTTCCGACCCAGAGCAAGAAAAAAAGCTTTTCCTTCTACATGCTATGTACATAGCATGTATGCAAACACCCAGAGGCAGTTTATCAAAGCAGAAGGTGTGGAAGTGTGTTTGCTACCACTGCACATGCGGGGCAGCCCCTTGGAGGAAGTACAACTCTGCACATTCCCTGACTCTGCAGGGCCAGAGATTGCTCATCTGTCCGAGTGAAAAAAACCTATGTGTGTGCAGTATGTAAATGTCTCCATAAAATGTTAAACAGCCATTACAATGTGGGTAAATCAGTCACATTTGTTAAAGCAAACTGTGCACACCAATATTAACAGGCAAGCTGTGATTGACTTTTGTTACAGTATTTTGTTAAATTACACCTTCCTCTCTCTCTTCAAAATTTTCCTTTCAAACTAGCCTAAGAGTAAAATGGCTCAATGAACATGTCAGTATGAAAAGATGTAGCACTTTGTGCATACATTATATGTATATAATATACATGGGCCACAGTCCTTGACAGTACAACTCTCATAATGCAAGACCAGGCTTTAGCGTTTGCCACGCAAAATGAAGTCTTACATTCAACTCAATCTTACAGCATTATCTGCAGTATGAGACATTTTGAACACTTAATCTATTTCAGAATTTTAAGGCATGCCCTGGACATGGGTGGACAGAACCCCTACCAAAATTCAGTGAGGAAAAGACAGACATCTGTATTTTTTCAGCAGCCTTTGCAATTTCCATTGTCTTTGTTATTGTTTATAGTTGAATTTCTTAATACCAAACACTCAAGCCTCCCCCTTACAAGTGTGCTCACCTGACTTCTGCCCTTTTTTCTACGGTGAAACTAGCTCAAGGAGCTACCATTCACCAGCTTGCTTGTAATTTTTATTTTAAGGGGGCACCAAACTGTGGGATGGGGCAGGAAAAAGAAACTAAACAGCCATGGGAGCTTCTTAAACCTGTACAAAAGCCAGCATCTTCTGAATGACCAACCAGCCAGAGAAAAAAGAACTAACAGAGGAGGAAAGGGCACACTCCTGCTGGGGTAATTGGTTTGGAGAGGGGGGAGGCAGAAAGCGAACACACAGCTCTATAGCCATGAAGAGGCAAAGGTATAGTTTGGACCGAACCCCTGGACAGGCCGGAGGGAGGACCGAGAACCATGGTGAGGGAAGAAGAGATACAGTGAGAAGTCAAGAGCAGCGTGTGCAGTGTCCTCAGGTTACAAACACTCGTGGCTCTCAGCACGGACCAGTCCTCGCTGGCACACGCCTCTGCACGCCAGTCCTCCTTCAAACAAGACAACAAACCAGCTATTGACTGCAAAGCTCAATCAACTACCCCCGTCTGCAAAATGCTACCCTTTGCTTACATTGTAATGTAAAACACGTTTAAAACCTATAATCCCGCTTCACCTTTAATGCATTTTCCCGAGGAAAGGTGCCGAGAGGAGCCGCCGCAGACGTTCGAAGGTAGGCAGCCCTAGCGCTCAGTTACCTAGCAACGGCCCTTGCCGTTGCCTCATGGTATTTTGGAAGTGCAGAGGCTCCAGACCGGCTGCAGGGAAGGGAGCGAGGGGCTGGGAGCAGCGGAGCGCGGCCGGAGCACAGGGCACAGAGCGAGGTAACGCGGCGGCACGGCGGAGGGGCGGCCCTGTTCGGGGCGTTCCGTCCCTCACCGCGCCTGGCGGGGCAGGGGCGGCACCGCCAAACGAGCCGAACCGCGGAGCGGCCGAGGCGGTGCCGCTCCCCGCGCTCCCGTCCCTCCTTGCCCTCGCACGCCCTCTCCCCCCGCCCCCCGGGCGCTTTCCTCTCCC
>VZRW01007474.1:193642-231128 GCA_013398125.1 Aegotheles bennettii | reverse complement strand
CGCCGCCGGCCGCTCCTGGGGCGGGGCTGGCAGCGGTGCGGGGAGCCGCGGCGGGGGCACAGCCTGTCGCGGAGAGCAGGGAGGGCGGCAGCGATTGGCATGAGGAAGGAGACGGGCAAAACCCTCCCTGCCGCTCAGGCGTGCTGCGGGCGGCTGCCGCTCCTTCCAGGGCTGGTACCGGCCGCCTGCACCGAAATACCCCACTGGTGTGTGTGTGCTGCGGCAGGACAGCCGGGAGCCTGATGGATGAAGCTCCTCCCCAAGGAGATTCTTGCAATGTTAGCTTTAAAACAAACAAACAAACAAAAAACAAAAATATTTTTGAAGGTGAAAAATATGGTCTGTGCTTAGCAGATAGGAATCTGCAACAGTCCCTGGTGACCCTTGGCACAGGCAGCATTAGTGACTGTACAGCTGTTCAGTGTATAGCTTCGGTTTAGAAGCATATGGATATGCATGTATAAAGCTTCTAGGAATAATGGGACCCGGTGAGCAGAAGACGTCTCTTGGGCATTGCACATCTAAGTTTTCTACGTGTTGCTCACCTGCTAAGGAAATGGTCATAGAGATCGATTTCATTGCTAATCATGCAGCCCTCAGAATGGCATTTATGTCTGTGTCCTGCTGGGGCTGCAGAGTTCCCCCCTCACTTTGTAAGCAGGGGATACAAGGAAGAGAGCTGTGCTTCTCACAGTTAACTTATCAAATCTTAAAGTGATTGTGGGAAGATACTGGGATGAAACGTACAAAATATCTAGAGTTCTGGCCTGCTTTCTGTAAATTTCAAAATCTCTGTTGTTTGTTTTTTTATTGTTGAATGTTTCCTCTTGAAACAAGTTCAGAAAGCTTCATGGTCTTGAGTTTGCTTGAAAGTATTAATTTTAAGGATGGTTGGAGTTGTTCTTTTGCGGCGTAGGGGTGGGGCAAGCTACAATATCATATATTACTATAGCATGGGGATTCCCTAAATTTACTTTGGAGTAGAAAGGTGACCTTAACCCCTGTTGGATCAGCTAGCAGCATGACAACAGTATTTTGGATTACATGATAAAAGGCTCATCACCAGGACCTCACGGAGGTCCTGTGGAGTGGGAAAGGAACCCCACTAATTTTGTCAGAGGCAGCAGCCCCCAGTTCTGTCACTGGAGAGCCAGCAGCCCCATTGCCCAGGTGTGACAGGCATCGAGATAAACCAACTGAAAGGCTCTCTGGAACATCTTACAAGATTGAGGGGGGTAACTCACTACAGAATATGGGACATAATGTGAGATACAGGAGAGGAGCATCTTGTAATCATACAAAACCTGATTCGGGATACCCGGGGGGGGGGATCAAAGGGAGGGAACAAGGTGGTTTGGGGAGGAACAAGTATGGGAAAATAGAAGGATAAGGGGATAAAAGGGCCTGGTCGATTGTACACAAAGTGGCTGGCCAGTATGTTTGGCCGTGCCCTGTGCCAGATTGCCACAGCCTGTCCTCTTTCCTCATTAGCTCCATTTCTGTTTTCCTGGATGAGGGGACCCTGCCCTATGTTCATGTATGCATACTGAGGTCTGAGTGCCAGCAACTGGAGTGGTACCATAAATTATAGGGACTTCTGTTCTCTGGTGTGCCAGCAGCTGGAGAAACTGGACTGAGGGTGGACCTGGATGCCAGCAGCCGGAGTGGAGACCATAAGTCAGAGGCTTGTGTGTCTGGAGTGCCAGTGACTGGAGAGATCGAAGTGCACCCGTGTTGTCTTGGCACATATGCCAGTGTGTGGTTGCTGATGATACCATGCAGGACCAACCAGGGGGTGGAAGAGGCTTGGGAGCCAGGTGTTGAGGCAGCTGTGAGTACTGGTACTCATGAAATCAGAGGGTCTTCAGTTTGGCCGTATGAGAGTCTAGGAGGTCCAAGCCAGCTACTGGAGGGACTGTAAGATCTGGTAATCATTTTGGAGGCTTATTAACGTGTGTGTGGGCCAGTTACTGAGTAGACTGAATGTCTAAAGGCGTTTAGTGGTGGGTCCTGGTATGTCTGTGGGGAGCTGTGTGTGCGTGTATCTGGGTGAGGAGGTCTGCACCAGCAACAGGAGGGCTGAGGATTCAGGGTTGGTTCCTGGATAGACTGAGTGTCTGAAGCTGATCACTGGCAGGACCCACATTGTGTGTATGTGTGTATTGCCCACTAAGAGACTTCTGTCCTGATCAGCTGGGGAGAGGAGCAGCATAAGGCCAGGCCACATTTGTGTTTGCAGGAACACTGTTTTTAGTTGTGTTGATCTGTGTGGTCAGCCATGTGTATGCACGTGCTGGCATGTGCAACTATGGGAGTGCATCCTTGGCCTCGTCACTGGCTGGGCCTGGGGATGTGGAGTTGCAGCAGCCTTGAGCAGGCTTGCCTCCATGGGGCTGCCAAGTTCAGCAGCTCCTAACACAGGAAAATTACTTTTTCTGTAAGTTTGAAGATTTAGAAATCGTTGACTCTCAAAACTTAAATTTGGAGCCAAATCTACAATGATTGTTAAGTTGTGATAGAATTTTAAGACATTTGTTGCTCTGGTTGATGTGAATAGGAGTATCTACGTGAATATCTAAATAGATATATTTGCTTAAGCTGCCACAATAGAGCATAAATTAAATTTAAACCTAGGCTTTTGTTGTAGATGTTTTTTTAGTGTCTTTTTTAAATCAAGAGAAATAAAAATAGAAATAGGAATAAAAATGGAGATCTTTTCAGCGATCTGGTAAGTTCTGCCCTTACTTTTCCCCTCTCTGTATGTCATAGAATCATAGCATCACCAAATGGTTTGCGTTGGAAGGGACCTTTAAATATCATGTAGTCCAACTCTCTGCCATGGGTAGGGATATCTTTCACTATATGAGGTTGCTAAAAGCCTCGTTCAGCCTAACCTTAAACACTTAAATGTTTTGCATGTCTTGCCCCTGAATAAATCCCTGCATAGAAAAAAATGTCATCCAAGAGTCTGAGGGGGGATACTTATCATAAGAACTGACCTTCCTCTTAGACGTTTTCTGGTTCTAGTCTAATGCTGTAACATTCAGTTATTTTTGCTGGCAGTTAAAAGAGTCTATTTATGTCAGATATCGAGATAATATATAAAAAAGGAAGATTTCTGCCCTATCTACTGATAGAATTTATAAACGTATGGATGCACACCTGTATATTGTGGCCCAGTGTGTTGATACAAAATTGATAGAAAGATGAGCAGACTATTTTAGATTGAAAGCTGTACTTAGAGGCATTTCATATCAAATATGAAGTACAGTTTCAGCCTCTGTCCCTACCTGCTCCCAGAGAACCTCTTTGCTTGTGGAATACTGCCGAAACAACTTCTAATTTCTAAATCTGATGAATGCACTTTTATTTTCTTCTAATATTTCCAATACCCTTAAAGCTTTTTTCCTAAAAAATCTAATTTAATATAATTCCATATTTTAATAAGCAGCAGTTATTTTCAAGTGATTTTCTTTTTTTCTTTCCAAGCAAGAATAATTTTAACAGCTGTTAGAGCAGATAACTGAAATTGTGTGGCAAAGAGATGCATAATATTGAAAAGTGGAACAATGGAGACTTTTTCTTCTAGAAGGTGCTGTAGCTATGCTGTGTGCATGCATTGATTTTTGTTTTTTTCCCCTTCTAATGTGCTGAAGGAGACATTTTTTTATTCCAGCCCCCTCCCTTTGTGTATTGCAATTTTTAAAGGGACTTTGTGGTGGTGGGTGGGGAAGTGAAAACAAAAAATAGTTTTAGTATAGTGGATACCTGATGTAAGTCCTCATGTTTTTTTCCCAAGTTAGTGGCATATGAGACGACAGAAATAAAGCTGGAAACCAAGTAATGATATAATAATGATAATACAGTCAATTTTATACTTTAAGATGTGATGTCTAAAGGCAATGGCTAGTCTTTGCCAAGATGTGGTGCTGAACTGAGGGAAGACAATGTATGATTAACAAATTGTATAGTGTATTTTTTCATATTAACTTCAGCCCCTTATCAGCCACAGGTATAATTATGTGAATTTGATACAACCTTGTAAGTTTCTTGATTTTTATTTTGTGCTTCAAGTTGTGTTTCCAGTTTTCTTTCCTTTTTCTAGTAGTGTGGAAAGGAAAACATCACGTGTTACAGCTGCTTCACTCTCAAATGATCCAGGTCTGCACGTGTGCAGTAAACCTGATGATCTCTGAAAGTGCCAGCCTAACAATATGCACACCTGCTTTCTGTCCTCTCTCCTTTGTGCTCAGGAGACAGACAGAAAGCTGGTATTTAGAGGGTCTGTTGCTGCAAACTGATTCGTGCAGCTTGCCTGGGGACGGTCTTTTTCAAATAGACTCTGCACAGCCAACAAGAGAAGTGAGTGCAGGCTGAATGAGTTGTTTTGATGGCTGCAGCACTTTTCTGATCAATGGTTTTCATCGATGCTCTGTACATTCTGTAATTTTCTTTTTTTAGCTTCCTAACTAACTAAATTGGGTTCTGTCTGTTAACATTAAGAATGATCCTAACGGAGGGAACATCATCAACTTGTTTGTAAGACTTTGGCTTGAATCTACTATATACTCAACAGTAACAGTCAATGTTTTTGTAGTTTAGTCATGAATTATTAGAAAATATCTCAGCCCTGTGCAAAGATGAAAAGGCCTCGGGCCTCAACAGCCTGAAATTGGTTTGCAAGTGTTTAATATATAAAAATTCTCATTTGTTTCAGACAAGTAAAGCTCACTTTATGCACATGTAGATAGTGGTTTTGTTTAATTTTATAAAAATGTCAGCCAAGCCCTTTAGTGGTTGAGGAGCAAGGGTGTGGCTGAAGGGAAGGGTTTTTTAATTACTGGAACACAAGGTTTTTGATGTGTAAAAGAGGCTTTGAGACTGATGTATTTTCTTCTTCCTCCAGGTGTCTTTTAAAAATGTGTGTTTCTGTCTGAAAATTCAGATGTTGTCTTATTCTTTCCTCTGAAAGTCTCTCCGCAGAACTTCCTAAAAGTGGAAGGAAAACTGCCCTACTTTGAGAGTAGACTTGCTTTCATAGCTCATCAAAATCAGCTTGTGTTTGACATCTGTTAAAGGATTCCTGTAATATGCTTACTCCTGGAGTTTAAGTATATCTTATGACCCCATTGTATCTTGGCTTGTAAATCGCCTTTGATCATCATCTTTTAGCTTTGTATGTGACTTTTTAAAGCACAGATTTCTTGGGACAAAGAGAATAAGGAAGTGAATGTGTATTACAGTTTTATGATTAAGACATTGCAAGTTAAAAGTGTACATTCTTGTATAAATATTGCATACATATGATGAATGCTTTTTATATGTACAGTCACTGTTGTGATTTATGACTGTTCGTTATAAATTTAAGCTAAAGAACATATGGTAGGCCTTTTGCACTAAATTTATCAATGGTTGTAGTTTTATACGAATATTTGCATTGCTCTTGTACTTAAACATCCAGGCAAGTCCAGGGGAGCTGAATCTGAGCTCGAACTAAGATCTCTACTTACAGAGTCCTTGATTTCTTCCTATAGTTTTAGATTCAGATTTCTGTGTTAAAGGGCTTTAAGCTTAATGTATTTTTCATTTTTTTGACAGTTTATTACCTTCAGGAGATGGCCTCTTCTAAGTCCTTGATGAACATTCTAACCTTCACGTTTGGAACAGCAGTAGGATTTTTTGTATGCTATCTCCTGTTTAGCATTATACTAGAAGAACAGGTTACGATCCAGCCTCATATCCTTCACAATGATCCACATGATCAACACTCAGCAGATACTGATAACAATCAGCTGCAAGGTCAAATGGATTTCAATGCAGACTCTGGACAGCATAAAGGTATTTTGTTACAACTGGCTAATTATATAATATGCCCCCTTTTCATGCATTGCAAAATGTTGCTTTCTTCACTGCCAAGAATTTGTATGAATCCATTTCTTTCACTTTCCCCATGTTCAGGTTACATCTAAATAACTTTTTTCTCCTGAGGTCTCCTGAATGGTGGTTTTCTTCGTTTACATATTCATTACAGTAGTGATTTTTTTTTCTTAGAGGCCAACTGTTTGTCCAGCTTCTGTATCCAGGCTTATTTGGAGCAAGAACTTCTCAAATGAACTATAGACATCAAATGGTGATTTGGCTAAGCAGATGTGTTTGCTAGCATGGCAGATGTGGCTGAATTGCTTGTTAGCTCTAAGAAGCTAATTTTGGACCACTTCTAACTTTTTATCTAGCCTCTCAGATAAAGCTAAAAAAAAAAAAAGAAATTCACTTTTGGACATGATTAATAAAACTTGGAATTTGGGTGCGGAGTGGGTCACTGTGGGCATTGTTTGCCAAGCTGATTTTGCAGCAGCCCAAACATAGACTGCTGTCAAAACCAGAGAAATTCTGTTGTACTCTGGGTTTTTTTATTTTTTTTTAAGAAGGCAGGCCCTTTTAATGTTTCAGACATACTTTAAAATTTGACACATCTCATTAAATGAGTTAGTTCTAAATCATAAGTACAGATAGTGTCCAAGTCGGGACAGTTTGGATGAGAAAAAATGCACTATAAAGCATTTGCATTAATAAGTAATTTGTTATTTAAATGTATTTAAACTGCAGATGTTGTGAGACAACTTTGTGAGTGTTTCACATGTAATTGTAGAAAATTGTTACAGAGAAATCTGATCTGTTGTTGCCTAAAGCGTAAGCTGGAATATTTTAGGGCCAGTTATGCATATCTCACTCTCTGTGGAATATTACAGAATGTTAGAATCATAGGATCTCAAAATGTTAGGGGTTGGAAGGGATCTCAAAAGATCATCTAGTCCAACCCCCCCATATTCTTTTACATGAGTTAAAATCGCTCTATGTATCAAGTAAAAATGCTTCTTTGAGGGAAATGAGTGCTTTAGCATCTTGAAAAACACTGTATTACACACCTCAAATAAATGTATCTATTTATTCTGTTGGATTGTTTGCAAATAAAAAAAATACAGCACAACAGTAAGAATAATTTCATAGTATCCTAACGTATTTAATCTTTTTTTTTTTTTTACAAATAAGATTTAACTTGATATGGTGATAAATTCTTTCTTTTCTGGCTTACCATTTGCTTTTTCCTTCAAAAACGTGGCTGGTTTAGAAAGATTTGCTAGGTTTTGTTAGTTAACATGAATATGTATAACAGAGCTTATTAGCTTTTTGACCTTTCTGTGTTATGTTAATTGTGTTCATTGTGAATGGCAAAAATATTCAGCTGTTTAATTTTCGTCGGTCCTCCAACACCATAAAGAAGTTGCCTCCAAACAGTTTTTATGTACAAACCAAGGTTTTTTAAAGCCACACTTCCCTGAACTTTTTGATATGGCTTTTATGCTCTCCTTTATCCCGTCAAGTTGAAGTAGCTTTAAGAATTTAACTTTCTTGCATTTGGGAGTCTTTTTTTCTTCCTAAATTTTACAATAATTTAGTTAACTGGTACATTTGGAAGCAAACACCTCTTCTCTTTCTAGATCAGAAAAGACATGCAGAGACAGAATATCTGGGGGGAGGTTGGTCTAGTTTTTTGCAATAAAGTCTAATATTGTTTTGAAACTTTCCTCTTTTTTTTAGATGAGAATAAAAATATTGCAGAGGGACTGTATCAGAAGGTGAAAATACTGTGTTGGGTCATGACTGGACCTCAAAATCTAGAAAAGAAAGCCAAGCATGTTAAGGCCACTTGGGCCCAACGTTGTAATAAAATACTTTTTATGAGCTCTGAGGAAAATAAAGACTTCCCAACTGTGGGCCTAGAAACCAAAGAAGGCAGGGACCAACTATACTGGAAGACTATTAAAGCTTTTCAGTATGTATATGACCATTATTTTGATGATGCTGATTGGTTTATGAAAGCAGATGACGATACATATGTTATATTGGACAATTTGAGGTGGCTTCTTTCAAAATACAGTCCTGAACAACCAATATACTTTGGAAGAAGGTTTAAGCCTTATGTGAAACAAGGCTACATGAGTGGAGGAGCAGGGTATGTTCTAAGCAAAGAAGCTCTGAAGAGATTTGTTACTGCATTTAAAAAGAACAAATGCTCTCACAGTTCCTCTATTGAAGACCTAGCACTAGGAAAGTGCATGGAGATCATTAATGTGGAAGCAGGAGATTCTAGGGATACGAGTGGTAAAGAAACCTTTCATCCCTTCATTCCGGAACATCATTTAATCAGAGGATACCTACCAAAAACATTCTGGTACTGGAATTATAATTATTATCCTGCTGTAGAGGTAAGTCCTTAGGAGCTTGGTACCCATTTTATGAAGTACATCTTACAATGTGTGTGGATGTGTGCAATGTGTGGTTTAGCAGTTAAACAGCAGCTCAATATATTAGAAGAGAAAATTTTGTTGTGATATCCTTCGGTACACCTGTGTGCAGATGTGTTAAATGCACTAATCATCTAAAAGTTGATGATAAGACCTTAAAGTTCCAGAAGAGCTAGTGAATCTTAAATTATTATTTCTCTTTTGCTATGTTCTATGGACAGCAAAAAATGATGAAACCTCTTTGACATGATTTGTCTAGTGTCATTACTACTATATTCCTTGCAAAGTTATTTTTCTGTTTTTTTCGCCTCATACCTTGCACATGGTGTGTCCCTAGCTTCTCCAGCCACCCAACTCCCAGTGTGCAGTAAGAAGTGAGACCAGCGTGGTTCATTCCAAGCTGTGTGTGCTCCCTTTACAGAGCTGTCTCAAATAGTAGGGCTTGGTTACATTAAAGCCTGCTGGAAGGGAAGGTGGCACTGATACACCTTTATCTTCTACCCAACAGCAGACTTGGCATAAAACCTGTAGAAACAGAACTAATTTTGAGACTTATTCACAATTGTAGTTCATTAACATTGGCTAAGAGATTCCCAAGCTAGGAGGAGGGGCTGGTGGGTAATGGTGTGCCTGGGTTGGCTGCACTGCCTGCTAATCTTTTACCCTTCAAATGGAGATGTGCTGCAATATACTTCTCTTATCACTGATAACTGCAGTGTTACCTGGCTTGAACACTGGTAACTGCTCTGCCCTCACTTTTTTACTGAAGATTGTTAAAATGTACATGTAAGTGAATTTTATTGAAAAGATTACAGAAGAGTGAATGTTGCCTAGAAGTGAAATAAACACATGACCCAAAAGAGGAAATAGGATTAGATTTCTTTGTATACTTGTATTGGACTGTTATCTACTTTCTGTAGAAATAGAGGCAAGCATGAGAGCTAGCAAAGCTGATTTTTAAAAAATTGTTGTAGCAACAAAAATAGCATTTACAAGCTGAAACATCCTTACTTGAAGAACTTCAGGTTGTCCTTTGTGTTCCACATCTGAAATATCAGATTTGAAAAAAAAAAAAAAAAGCCGGGTGCTACTTGAAATTAAAGTGATCTGAAGGTATTCTGCATTGTAAACTTTGATGATCATATAATCTCAGATGTGGCTTCTCTTTTAGGATTATAATCTCATTTAAAAAGATATTATTTTCCAGCAAATTTTAAGATCAGCATAAGTGGCCAATCAAGAGTAGGATGTGGAATTTTTTTACACAGTAAAACTGGGAAAAAAAAGTCTAGTCCTTCAGTAGACTCTTTTCATTGTAAAGCATCTATCTTTATACTTGTATTCAGTAGCTAGAGCATTTCTGTAGCTTAAAACAGCTACGATACTGTATTTAGTGTGTCGGAATCCAGGAGCTTTTGTTATGGTTGCAGTTCATGAGTGGCTGAGCTGAGGACAGTTGCATCTAAGTGATGCACTGGTGGTGGGAATCCATAGTGGAAATTGCATATTTGATCCTGTCCTATCGTATTTGTGTTTGGACAGAGACTAGTTCATCTGGTATATTGACAAGCTACATTGATCAAACTTAGTAAGTATTGAAAGAATAACAATGACATAGCAATTATTCTCTTCAATGTCTTTAAATATTTAATCTTAGTTCCAATTAGCAGTTCTGCTGTCAAATCTAATGAGTACTGCCTCCCAGCTATCTTCCAGAAAAGTGTCCTCAAAGCTGAATTTGAGCTAGAAAATCCAAGTTGTAACAAATGTGTTTTTTCAGTGATCTTTTAGCTCTTAAAAATTCTTAATAATGTCAATGAAATTAATAAACTTTAAAAAAACCCCAACAATTCCAAAATTATTTGTTACAACTTTCCGTGTGTGGGACGTTAGATAGTGGACAGTTTTGCCAAACTGTATAATGTGTGAACACACACACACAGGTGCATGCACACACGTTTGGCTTATATACTCTGCATGGATGCTGTCATGAGTAACAAGCATGTATTGTTTCATCTATAAATGCAATGCACTTAGACTTGCTTGCTGCTTCTTGGTTTTGTTTAAACACCAACATAAAAAAAGAAGCATGGAAAAAGCAGAAAATCTCTGACATTAATCAGGGCAGCTATTTTTTTCACTGGCTTAATTACAGAAGCAATAGACTTTGTCCACCTTCATTTTGGAAAGATGCTTTGGCAGGTATGTCTAATACATTTTGCTTGCCTCATTAGGTTTTGAAGTATAGGAATGACTGATGATAATGAATTTCTCGTCATGAAGTCAAGTATGTGTTTGAATCCTTCCTGGAGCTTTAATTCTTGCTAATTATTTTGACTTGTTTTGTATTTTAGGGTCCCGGATGCTGCTCCGATCTAGCAGTTTCATTCCATTATGTTGATTCCGTGACTATGTATCATTTGGAATATTTGATTTATCATCTCCGTCCATATGGGTATTTGTATCGGTACAATCCTGATTTGGCAAAGAATCCTGAGGAGCAGAACAAAAATGAAGCACTGGAGGAGAATCAAAAGCTAAAGCAAAAAATTTCTGAGAATTAATTGGATTTCGAAGAAAACTGAAAGAAGTCAGTACAATGAGTGAAACTCTCCTTAAACCCCTGCATGAAGCTTGTGGACTGAAATGACTCATGGTGATTCTTATTTCAAAAATCCTGTTGGCAGTACTTGCTGTCACTGTCTGTGTACAACAGAGTCCGGTGCTGGCTCTGACTGTTTGGGATAGTGTGATCCTGCAGCCCACTCATGAAGATTTGGGGCTCTAAAGCTGTGAAATTGCAGGTTTTTCTGTTACAGTAATATCTGGAATAATTTGTATAAAAAACATAGTGGATTGATTCAAAGATAATCATACAGTATTTCTGTTCCTTTTTCTGTTCTCCTCTGTTTCCTTCCGGATGTTCTGTTACATCTGCTCTAATATTAGAAATCGGATGCTGCACAGGCAAATCTTTCATGACAGTTTTCTTTGGTATTCTCAATATATTGAAGTTACTTTGTGTACTTTGCCCTGTAGGGAAAGGAGGTGTGAAAATAGTGTCTCAAGTCTGTTCTGCCTTAAGGACAGACTGGTGGTTATGAATAGGCAGGGATCCACCCAAAAGATTAATCTGAATTGTTTCAGAAATTGAATTCACAGCTGACTTTTTAAAAAAAAAAATTTAAGTCTCTACTGTGCAAAATAATATGAAGTTGGATCACTGCTGTTTTAAGGAGAAACCCAGAAACAGTTACTGTTGTTTAATTGCTGAGGTGATGCAAGCTGCTTTCATATTTGCCTGTGGCTTTTTTTTTCTTTTGTATGAATTTCGTGGCATAAGGTAGCTGCTTTTTGAAATAGAAGTCCCTTTTCCATCACACCTTCCATATAAACCAGAAGGAATAGCATCTTAGCAAAGTTACAATGACATTATAATAATTTGGTTTCAGCCAGTATTATAATTACTTTGTTTCAATTTAATTTTCACATCACTATAGTTTGAGATTGTGGAATTACCTTATTTGTTAAAATTTTACAGATAGAAACAAGTCCTTTTTTAAAACTGCAGCAAAGCTGATTGGACTGCTTCTCTGTGCATATAGTTTATTTGGCTAAAGTACTTAATTTTACTTTTCTGAACATTTTTTTTCTCCACATTTAAAATTTCTTCTGTATCTGCTTCTTGCTACCTTTTTCAGAACAAAGTGTTAAATGAACCTTACTTCACTCTTTTTGAAGCTGAAGTATAGAGTTATTCTGGTAAGCTAGCCTGATTTCAGGAATCATTTAAAGTACATTAATTTTCTGCACACCTTTGTGAGTATCTCTGCATCTTAACTGAAAACACTTTCTTGGTGTGGGACAAAGCAGGTGTTTTAATTACTGAAGAATTTTCAGAGGTCAAACATATGTTTTTTATAGTTAATGTAAAACGTTTGTTTTTTTCTTTTTCAAGTTAAGTGAATAGCTTGCCATGGAGTGTGTCTTTATTCCACACGTGAACAAAAGTTTCTTCATCTTTTTATCACTTTTCACCTTCATCATATTGATGAATGTGGACATAACCTAATTACCTCCAGTCATTGTTTTCAAAAGGGCACATAGTGGTAGCAGACAGCCTTATTTACTACTGCTGTCCCTCAGGATGCTCCTGGAAGAGGATGTTACCATAAAGTACTGGAATTTTTTTTTCCCAAAGATAGTTCATGTACAGATTGAGGTTCTATCTGTTGTCCAACAGTAGAGAGTCATGACTTCCTTTCTGACCATTGCTCTGATGGCAATTACTGTAGATCTCATGGAGTTGAAATGTTACATACATCTTCTTTGCCTGAATATAGGCTGGGTTCATATATTGAGTATTAGTTAAATGAATAGTTCCTGCAGGGTTACATCTGTTGGCCTTTTCCAAGCAAGACTGCCTCTGAACTACTGAAAGGGACACGAGCTTTATTTTACATTAATTGACCTAAGTAGAAAATTGTAACTGTATTTGTTTAAAAGAGGAAAAGTCTCCAATTTGCTCTAGTCAGAGGGATGCTTGTGCAGAGGAGAATGGATGGTACCATGCTGAGAGGTGCTTCCTTCTGTGAGCTAAATGTTTATCCCACATACAGGACAAACCAATAATATTGTGAAATCCATGTGGTTCAAACATGCAATTAAAATATTCTGGAATGCTTAAGGAAGTTATAAAATCAAATCAAGATCCCAACCTAATATCTTTGTAAATTCAGCTCATGTATAAGACCTACCCAACTACTGTACTGTTCCTTTATTAATGCTTTCTTTCACAGTTCATCTGTGGGAAGTTAAAAGATTTTATTCCACAAGAGGTAGAACTGATCTTGCATATTTTCTGTAAATTTGTGTCCTGTGTTTGCCCTGTGCTGCCCTGTGAATATCGTTGCCTCTTCATGTTCCTGACTATCTTGACTATCCTGTTTTTGGGTTTTCAGTTTCCTCATAAGTCTCAGGTGGACAGGAGGAAGCAGGTAGTGAGATGCTTGAGCTCTGCACAGGTTGGTTGCTGAGGTGGCAAGTCAAACCAGCTACTGCTGAGCTCAAGGTGAAGCCTTTTCTCAGCAGCAGTTCTAATTCTTGTCTGCTGCCCAGCTGGGCCTTGTGGGTTTAGCAGCATGGGACAGGAATGTCCCTTTCCACAAAATATGCAGGACCTCAGAGGGAATGGAGAAATAAGCTCCATTTCTTGAGGGAATAAGGCTAAGAACCTACTACCCTGTGATAAATAGGTGGTCTGTCTGGAGAAGTAAGAGTAGCCTTTTCTTCAAACATCCATTCTTGCTTTGTTTTAAAGTGTCCTTGCTCTTAGGCCTCTGAATAGATTTCTTTTGCCTTTCTAGCAGCACTGCAAAGAATTTTTTTCCCTTCCAGACAAGCTAGAAAAGTATCGTTTTTTACGTTCTGTGATTGTAACAGTGGATTGTTGTTCTCTATTGAATTGTATTGCCAATAACAATGAGCTGATACCTCTGAAATAATTAGCTTGTATCTCACTCCCTTCAGCAGCTTCAGCAGGACAAGGTTGGAATGTGAACAGTTAGTATTAATTTTCATGTACAATAATACACTACTATTAGTAGTCTGTTACTTCACTCTCAGGTCTTTGTGCTTTGAGAAAGTATTTATTGAGTTTGAGTGTTTCTGCAGCCCAGAGAGGCTACTGTATTTCAGGTGGATAGACCTTTCTGAAGCACAGCAACATAGGCTCTCTTAGGCTCTACTGATTGTTGCTGCGTTTTTGTTTTGTTTTGGTTGTAAAAGAGGTTTGTTAATTTTATAAAACTGAAAAGCTTCCATGGGCACCATGGTGGAATCTAAAATTTTTTAACCAGTTTTCTTGAAATTACTAGGCAGCAGTTGTTTGCACTTGGATGTGGGACTGGCACTTAGTGTAACAGAGGAGCATTTTAACCTTGTGTTAAGTGGGTTTTAGTTCAGAAGGAATGATACTGCCAAGAAGTTACCTTCTGATCACTCCTCATAATCAGAGGATAGTATTGATCTTTGTTTGCAGAAAAAGACCAGTTTTAATCTTCTTTTGCTCCCAGTTCATTTTTGCAGTCTATACTGGTCTTATTTAAGAGGTTAAATGCTGGTGATGCTAGCACCATCTCTCAGTTTGCAGAAGCTCTTTTCCCAGTACCTTCTGCCCTTAAGGACACTTTCTTTGTTTTGCTTTGGAGGGGATATATTAAAGATCACTTTTTATTCACATTGCCATTTTTTCCATTACACTTCCAGAAGTATAAATTTTAGTGAGTAGCTGGTAGACCTCTTATAAACAGTTTGCCACCTGAACAGGGTGTTTTATTTGTATGACAGAAAAGTGCAGATTATTTCTCTAATGTACCTGCTGCTGATATTGATAGTGCATGCACAGATGAAAATAGATCTGTCAATACAGGACCACTTGGAAAGGCGATTCTGTCCTTTTTCTGTTGAAAAGCTTCTGTGGAACTCCAAAATTGTAATTTGCTTTGTTTTACCATAATGTATTTAAAATATTTCACAAATGTCATTAATGCTCTAAAAGAATTGAATATTGCTGCTGGACAGTATGCTGCACTTAAAAACCTGTGAATGTTTCACTTAGCAATTATTGGTACTCGTGCCCCTAATGACAGTTGGTGACTTGTCTGGAATGATCACCATAAGGATTTGTTTCTTAAATTCCTTCTTTGAAGTGCCTTTGACCAATGTTTAGCATCAAAATTAAGTTGAAAATTGAATAAATAAGTTATCTCATACACAGCTTATGTCTGTCTTCATTTACTGCTCCTGTATGCTGGTAGTGTAGCGTAGCAGCACAAATCAGTGTAATAAAAACATTCTTACGTCTTCCTTGGGTGGGTACAGGAAAGCCAAAAAGCTTCTCACGCTATGTTTTCTGTTATTATATTTATGCTATTAACAAATAGCAAGCTACCTTGAAAACAAAGATGGTATTTTTTTTAAGTGTAAAACCAATCATAAGTGCTAGTACTAAACTCATACAAGCAGACTGTTGTTTCTGTGTTTTCCTGTTTTTTTGGTGTCTCCATGTTGTTACAGAGTCCTGAGTGAACTGACTACAGCTGATACCTCAAAGATAAAGCAAAACTGTAATTAACCACCTTTTCAAAAAAGGATTTATTCTTTCAGTAAACCTCTTCTGCAAAAAAACCTGTTAAGCTATAAATGTTGTGCTTTCTAACCTAGCTTTCTGCTATTCACACAGAATAAAATTGAGCAGTAAAAAATATTCCACTCACGCAGATGGGGAGTGTCCTTACATGCAAAATGTTGGTGGTTGGCGGTGGTGGGCACAAGCGTGGTACAGCTGTGTTTTATTACCTTGAGTACTGTAATAGACCCTACCAGTACTGTTAATCTGGATTAATTAAGTGTTTCAAAGTGTAGGAAGTGTGTGACAACCAATTTAGATGCTCAAAAGCTAGAGTATTTTAGCTAAGGAGCAGCAGCCAACTGAACAGACAATAAAAGCTCCTCTCTGAAGTTTCAGGCATAGGTGATGCTAATATAACTCAACCATCAGGATCAAACAGGATCCAGCAAATTGCAGGGTGATGCAAGTTCTGGAACAGAACAAAACCTACATCTGCTACTTGAGAAAAACTGTTTCATAAGTGTGGGTTTGCTTTGCTTGCTTTTTTTCAATATGTAACAGACTGCGTATTGATTACCAGACCTTGTGGACGCAAGTGAAGTATCATTCAATATGAAGGTAAGCTCTCGTAGCCTCCTCACTTACAGAAAGCTTCATTGGCTCAAGGGAATTTTCCTAGAGTTCTCTGTGCGCCAGTGTGAACTAGAAATTTAAGTAAAGTATCTTACCCAGGGACTGCTAAATTTGTTCTGAGCTGTGGGGAAGATAAGCCCGTGTGTTGCTTGTTCCAGCTCTCGCCGCAAACGCTTAGCAGTCTTTCCTCCTTTTTGACAATGTTTCACCTTAACGATGTTCTTCTGAGGGTTCCAGAAATTTGGTAGTGAGGGATTTACTCTGACAACTGTATGAGGAGTAAATGAGAAAATCAGAGCCCTGCAGTGAACGTTTTCATTGTTCCACATGTAAAATTATTTATCACAGACTTGGGGAAAAAATCTGGATCTTAATTCTAGGTATTAGGGTGGTGTTTGGCACTTGTAAAAAGAAAAGTGGTTAATTCAGAATTGTAGCCTGCGCTCTATTTTTTCAGCTTTCTAATATATATTCCTGCAAAACTGCTTGAAATGCCAGTAAAAATATATTGTAGAGATGCTCTCAACACTGGTTAGTCAAAAAAATGTGGTTGGGAGACTGCTTCTAAGTACACTTTTGTTAACACTGGAATTCAGATCTGATTTTGAGCTGTGGCCCACACACTTTCAGCTTTTCCTTCCAGATTCCCTCAGCCCCTTGTTCCACTGAGTGTAACACTCCTCTTGTGATCAAACTACAAGCCAAAAAGTACAGTCCGTTCTTTCCTTCCTCCCTCCACAATGCTTTTCTGTAAGCTTTGGTTTTTTTAGGGATGTTAAAACCTCAGGTTCTGGAGTCTGCACTGGTACTGACCGCAACTTCGAACCCCAGTGCCCCAGTTCTGCTTGAGGTTTCTCTGGTGTGTTAGACAGCTCTGGGGATGAGAAAGTGTCAATTCTTTTGCATATTCAAGGTGTTAGCTTCTTTGGAGGTGTGATTTGTCTTTTAAACAGATTTCCATCTTTTTTTTCTCCTCATTTTTCCTTACCTTTTCCTATCAATAGTTTCAGGTTCTGCTCTGCAAAGTGCTTTCTGAGGAGTACATTACACCAGATAGGTCATCATTTCCACACTCCTAGGTGGCTGCACCTTACTTCAGGTATGTAAGTGAAATGTTATGCTGCCTTCTGTAAAGTTTTACTAGCTGAACATGTTTTAAAATCAGCCTAAATGAGTCACCACCTATTTGAGCTGGAAGAATGTTTTATCATTTGGTGCTTAAAGTACTTGTCAGTTTGGTAGGACAGCCAGTGGACTGGCTCCAAACCATGGCACCCAGTTGTACCACAGGTGTCTGAAAAGTGTTTTCCTAGAAGAGGGAATTCTTTGTAGAACATTCTTCTAGAAGAAGTGTGAATTTTGCAGTTGGCCATTAAGTGTTGCTACAGTCATCTGATTTTTTGCTTTTGCACAAAGAGGTTACTTTTGTAAAGCTGAGTGGCAACAGTTTCAGATTAAGTAGATCTGGACAGAGAGGTGAGTTTCTCAGGAATGTTTGTTAAATAAGTTGATGTGAACAGCTTGCTTCTTTCATTTGAACTCTAAAACTTCACTTGAGTAGGTACATAAGTTCGTAGCACAGATCTTCAGTTGTACAAAACCAAACTAAGGTGTGTGTGAACCCATTGCTTCGGCATCTTGAAGTCAAAAAAGCTGGTTTGCTGCTTTGAATTTCTAACTTGGCTTCCAGGTGCTCTTTGCCCTGTTCTGTTTTCTTTCCCCTCCTAGGAAAAAATCCTAACCCACTGCAAGGAAAGGAGCTTTGTAAGTAGCTTCAGTCAGTTGAAGAACTTAATCGGGCTTCTGCTTGCTGCTTTCTGGATCCAAGCTCTTGACACTTCCTCCTCTAAGAACCAATCAAAAAGACTTAGAAATTAATGTGTGTTAGTACCCTGCACCTTTAAAACCTTGGACTATGATTTTTTTTTCCCCTTTCACTGTCACACATGAATTCTTACTATTTTTACTATTTCTGTCACGTGGGGAAGGGACTAACTACAGATTGAGTTTGCCCTCCTTCTAGTGTTGGTTAATACACACTAGGGTTTATGGGTGTAAAGGTTCCCTTCTCTCTCTGCTCCTGTACCATAGTTGTGCCTGTTGCTTGCTGAACTTGGAGGCCACGATTCCTTGGTATGCAGAGCTAGGAAGTTAACTCTGGTATTGGCACAGTTCCTCTGGCTGTTAGAAAAGCTTCTAATCTTTGATAGCCGGCAGGTAGATGCTGTTTAAAAATGCCATAAAAAATTACTATAGGCAATGTGAGAACAGGATTCAAACGATTTTTTTTTCCCACATGGAAGTAATAAAGTGCCTTCATAGGGGCTTGTGCTGCCTGCAGCACCTGGGCCTAACAAACACAGTGCTTAAGAATTACTTCTTGTAAGTCCTAAAAAGCAAATACACAAAGAACAGGAAACAAACATGACAAGGCAGGAAATATTTTCCCTTGATGTTGAGTTCAGCATTAAGCTAACATTTAGCATTTTACTGTTGTTTCACAAGTACATCTGTTCTGTGTTAGAGGAGGAAGCAAGCTGGTTAAAGAAAGCATAGTTAAACCCAGTGAGTATCCAAAAAATTTACACCAAGACCCACAGGAGGAAGTGTCCAAGCAAATGCTTGCCACGCTATGATGACCAGCTGGCAAGTAGAGCACCTGAGGACAGGTGGAGGTGGAGACTGAGGCATGCTACTAGCATGTCATTAGCATGAAAGGTCAACATACACCTGACAGTGAGAATGAACCTGATGCAATGGAATTTTATATCACAAATAACTTCTAGATCTGATGTTAATGCTGCCCTCTCCCATTGCTGCTCTTTGATTAATAGATGCTGCTCTTTCAAAAGCTGGAAGGGGCTCTCACTGCAGAACAGGAAGCTACAGAAAACAGTGTAAGATACAAAAAGTAAAAATATTTCCCTGTAAAATTATAACAATTATTAAAAAAAGGGAATTTAGAGAAATTATGTTCCCAGAATGAAGCCGCATTCTCAGGGCTGTAATGTGGGAAAGCTTTACAGAGAATGGGCATGTTGGAGCATTGCTAGTTAGAGCTGACTGGAGGGGTTCAGTTTGTATCCCAGTTAGTAACCAGGAGGTGTCATGCTGGGCACATTGAGGCACCATCCAAAAGCAGAGCCTAGTCTTTTTACTCTTGTCTCCATCCTACTGCACCTCCTTGTGCACCAGTTTATGAGCTCTGGAGCCCTTAACCTCAGATCATTGGGATGAGTAATCTGGCAGAGAGCAAAGGCTGCTTCTGTGTAACAGCTTCATTTCGAGCATGATGTGTTCTCCACCTTGCTTTGTACTGGAGATACAGCTTGGGGCCAGGGGCTCTCATTTGCTACTACTGCTATTACACAGAGCCCTGACTTCCCTGGGTGCTTGGGTTTCCAGAAAGCTCTCCTAGACTTGGCATCTATTGCTAATGTAATTTTGCCAGATTCAGCAATATTGTAATGGTTATAGATGAAGTGGAGTGCTGCAATGAGATTAATGATGTGATTATGGGGTACATTACTTTTTGGCTTTCATACTACGGTGTAGCGTGTGTAAGGGCCCTTTTTATAGCTGTGTTACTGCTTCAGTGTAAGTTATAAAACTTGTCCCTACAATGCTCAATATATGGCTCAACATCCTGGTTCCACAATGTCCAATTTAAACATCAGTCATAAAACAGAAATTTGTCAAAGAGACCGAGGAGCATGAAGTAGCTACAGTGGCCAGTAGGAAATGTAATTTTGTGAGATGAATTAGGTGATTTAATAGTCCTCAACCAGCTACTGCTGCTGAACTCCATTTTGGACGTTGTTACTTCAATATGATTTGTAAAAACCTGTTGATGTCTTGCTGTTTGTTTTATGGAAGCATTTTGTTATTTTCCTCCTGGCGGCACTGTACGATAAAGCTGTGAACACTGGGGCCCTGTGCTGCAGCTGCATCATTTAAGATGCTGGGATTTCTTTTCAGTGACATGAAAAGTTCTGTAATGCTTGACTTGGGGATCAGTGCAACACCCTTACTCCATGTTAACATAAATTACTTATGTGGACTTTTAACTTATTAAAGGGAACTTTCATTGGGTGATTTTTCTCCTCTTAAGAAAGTTTCAACCAGTTTATCCAACATATTACTGAGCATGTCAAAAAAGCTCAAAAAAGCCTGACATGACTACTGAATTCTCAAGGATCCTGCTCAAAGAATGGTTTCACTCACACAAGTTCACAAACATGTCCTAGAATATCCATCAATTCAATGTGACTTTTGGTTGACTATATTGTACGGTTTACCCAGAACAAAAATTGAAAATTTTTATTTGCAGATGTGATATTCCCTTCAGACAGAATGCAGTTCTGCCTCCAGCACCACCCTTATGGGCACGCTTTCTGCTTATTACAAGTGACTTGTGTATTTTGGCAGCCTGTGCCTCAAGTAACTTACGATCTGCACAGTTAAGCTGCGTGCAGCCTGATGGAGTCCCAGTCATAATTCTCTGAGGGTCATTGCAACGAAAATAGTAATTTTCAAAACCAGATTTTATATGTGAATCTCATTATGCTTTAATTAATTGGAAAATACATTCTTTCTGGTCAGCAGAAATATATTTTACCTATTAATTTACAATGTAGTTAAAACTGATAGAAGCTATCCTTGGAGAAAACACGATGCTCTAGGGAGTTGCCCTGAATGAAACAAGAAGTGGATGAAATTGCCAATTATGTCATGATGGTAATTCAGAAGAATTACTAGCTATTTGCTTTTCATGGAAAAAACACTACGAACTGTTCCCAGGTTCCTTTCCCCGCCCCGCTCTCCACACCCATGCCTGTGTGCTCAAGAAGTCTGGGGCACCCCTGGGTCAGCAGGCAGCAAACAGACCAGAAAATCCCCTCAAGTCCTTCTCCAAATTGATGCCTTCCACACAGCCATCTCTCCCCTGCAGCCCCTCTTCCCCAGCTCAGCTATTGAAGAGGATGTATCCAGGCACATCCTGGGCCTGGGGGATTCTTTGAATTGTTGTTCATTTATTTACTGCTCTGTCAGATTTTCTTACGTGTTCTGAAAGCTTTAAACTGCTGAGAGAGGAGCACCAGCCCAAACACTTTCAGCAGCACCTTGGATTAGCTGAGATTGCAACAGTTTCAAAGCTAATCCAAAACTGTTTTGGGGGTGTTACTCACATGTTGAGCCTTGTGTTTTATTGTCACAACTCTTATCTACCATAATTATTACAATAAGAAATGGTTTACAATGTCCCAGGGTCAATTATGTAGATGTTGGAGAGATCCCTTTTGCCACGCCAATAAAATGCAAAAATCTCCCTTCTCCCTCTATGTCCACACATAGGGAGGTTACAGCTGCTGAAAGCAGAGATGGTGAGACAAGGAAGAGAGACCACGTGTTCTTCCTTTTGTTTTAGAAATTGCTCTAATGATAGTTCTTATGTACTCCTAGAAAGCCAAAATAGAAAGTCTTTATGGATCATGTTTTAGAGCCTTACCAGCTGGCTGAATTTCTATGTATTCCTGATTAGGAATAATAATAAAAAAAAAAAAAAGCCAATCTTAAGTAGAATTTGGCTCAAAATTGGGGTTTTGTTTATTCCTGAAGCTTAGACCTGATTCTGTCCTTACTAAAAGATGTGATAATTCTCCTGGAAGTAAAGACACTTATATTTAAGGCCATATCCAGTAAAAATCTAGTAACTAAATATAATTTATATTTCTTTGTCTAGCTACCAAGTATGATAGCTGAGATGTCTGCTTACATTTGCCTGTGTGATTTCAAAACCTTCATCTGCTGCAGATTCAGCTTCAGCAGCAGCTGGAAGAGCTCTGCAAGTGGGAAGGTAAAAAGTAAGTCTGAGGAGACTGAAATTATTATAAAGGATGATTGATAAGAAGCTGCAGGAGGAGTAACAGTAAATAATGGGGATGACAAAGATCTCAGTGCTGCACCTACTGTATCTCATGTGTCTGGAGACCTTAGAAAAGTCACTCAACTCACAGGCAGAGCTGGGGTGTCCAGCCCATACACCTGTCCACGGAGACTTCGGCTCTTTCACTGAGGGGTGGAGAAAGAGGAGTTATTTGGGATTTTTTTTAATGAAAGATCTTTTTTAAAAAAATCATCAAGTTACCCATGAGAACTTGTTTTAAACTATGTGCTGTAAGCTGGATGCCTTTGCAAGCTTCAGGAAGGTTGTGCAGTATGTACAGATGGCACCAGAAGGGCTATGAAAACAGCTAAGCAAGAAAAGTGCAGGAATTCTGTGATAAATAAATACTGCCCATAAACATTTTCGTTAAAAGAAGTAGATGCTGGTCTCAGCCGTGCTATCAGTACAGTCTTTTTCTTTTCTTTCCTCTGTCCCCAGGAATGTCTGACAGCGACTTCTAGATGAGGATTTGTGGTAATCAGTTTTCCGAGGATGTTCAAGTGCAGGAAATGTTGCATATCTTTAGTCAGTTTAGGGTAACAGAGAGGAAACTTGAAGAGGTAGAAGAAATGGAGGACGAGTGCTGACAGCAGGATGGTCAATGAACAGGCAGCATTATTAAACAGTCTGAGTGGGCCTTAGGGACACACAGTGACTGAACTGGGTTAAGGCAAAAGATTAATTCAATTTGATGGTTGTTAGTGAGAGACTGGTATTGTTTCTCAAAGTGAAAAGCTGCTTCTGTTATACCATGACCAGATGGGGTAATATTTTCTTGTTAATTTTCCGAGTCTTTTTCTGAATTGTTAGAAGCAAGGATGTCAAAATAAGAATTCACCTTATACTGATCAGTTCTATGGAAAAGAAAAGCCTCCGTTGTTCTTAACCATTTTTAGCTTTTGAGGTTTAGAGCATTTGGCCTGGTCTAGCAGAAGATAAAAGGATTTCATGATTAAACAATTCTTGCTTTTAAAATTTGCCTGTGGTGTAAATAAAGGGTTTCTTTGTTGGCCAGTGGAATTTGTAACACTTTCAGTGTAACTCAAGAATAAAGCAGTGGACACTTGGCAAGAGGTGCCCTCTCCTGGTTTAGTGACCCATGACACCCCTGAGGATGCAGAACTGGGTGAGGAGACACAGGAGCCAATGCTGCCTGTCAGTGCTGATACAGATTTAGAGAAGAGTTGTCCTTTAAGCAAGGACTTGCGTGCTTTTTCACGATTTACTAAATCTCAGAGCATACATTCAGAGTTTGCAGTCTGGGGAGTCACAGAAGAACCTGAATAGAAAGGGATGCTTATTTCAGGATAATCTGATTTGAACCGCTTACAATTTAAAAACTACCAAAACCTTTATAGTCTTCACTTTGCTTCTTTGCTACAAGTTTCATCAACTCCATGTGAAAGTGAAAACAAAAGCACTGACCTTCCGGATCACACTGGTTTGATTGTGTTAAGACTCCTTGCATATATATTAAGAAGCAACTGCTTTTTTTTTTTTTTAGCATTGTTACACAGCAAACAGTGTCACTATTTGTACTTACTAAAGCTTGTCAACTTTACCAGAAAGTTTTGCACTAAACATTACAGAAGATATTACTGCAGACCCATAACTTACATCTTCACAGTGATTCCCAGATTCATTATCCCCAGTATTTCTCAGACAAGACGTATCTCTTTGTCTGGAGATCTGGTGCTGAAGACAACAGCTGATCCCCTCCCTGAAGCAACAGCCCAAGCACACAAGATTAGAACAGATTTGTAAAATGCTGAAAACATACACTGGATTTGAGATCTAGCCTAGAAAAAGTATCTCAATACATCTTTCAAGTTTGACAGTATGTTAACATCATATTTTAGTATGTTCTAAGTTTTGAATCTTTGTGTTTATTCCTCTCTTGTTCTGGACATGTGTTCACTATTAAAGGTCTCCAGTGCACTGATATTCTTGATACAATGGCACTGGCTTTAGTGCTGAACAGCAATTTGATTCTTTCCATGATATTTGGCGCCACTAGTAGGCAGTCTGTTTGCATGAAACCTTTTATTTGACCTTTTATTGTATTTGCTGCTTACATCCATATATATATGTAGCTGATTTTATCATCTACATATACACATTATTGTCCACCTATATAATTTGTTGTATACTTTGAAGCAATTTATTTTTCTGATGCAAAAAACCCTAAGCCTTATTAAATGTTGTGTCCAATTTCACTTTCTGATTTTTTTTTCTGTGAAAAGAAACTAATTCTTGATTTCAACAGCTTGATTTGTTCTACACCATGAAGTCCCTTCATTTTCAAGATACCACAGGATGTAGTACAAGGTAATGTCCTTGAGTTTTACTGTTCCATGTCACACAGAGATGAATTGTGCCCTCAGGTTTGGGGGTTTTTTTGAGTGATCATTACATTAGTTCTGAGTATAATAAGAGCAGGATGCTTTTTGGGGGGCTGCTGTCAGTTTTTACTTTTCTAATTTGAAACTCACTAATAAGGACATATTTTTGAAAAAAAAAAAACAAAAACAAAAGCTTTTAAACTATACTTCAAGCTCATCTTTCCACAGAATTAGGTTTGCATCCTATCTACCACAAACAAGTTGATTTTTGCGAGGTACATGTCATCATTTGGTCACATTGGGGGGGGAGAGGGGGGAGGAATTGTGCAAGCAATTGTTTAAACATATCACGAATTGTCCATACTGCCTGTGGAGATACTTTTGTTTGCAAAGAAATAACAATGCATGACTCTTTATCAGGTAACTCTTTCCATTTTAATCACATGCTTATCATTTCAGTTTTAATGATAAGTTCATACAGGATTATGGCTAAAAGCAGAAAGGATATAAGTAAACATTTATATACATGTTTCAGTGCTTTTCCCTTTTATATATATTAGAGTGAAATAACTTTTTTTTTTAACACAGAGGCCCTGAGAAATTGAAATGTACTGACTAGCCTAAAGGACATGAAGAATCCTGATTCTAATGTAATTCTGAATAAAAGTCCTACCTTTGTAATTGAAAAGATGTTAATCCAAACATGCTTTAATGGGGAAAAAAAGGCCCATCTAATTACCTATAGCTGTGGTATTTCCATTCCACAGAGATACTGTAATTAATGGAAAGCTTAATTTATGTCTCTAAATGCTGTATTTAGAGTGCTAATTTCAGGAACCACTTACTCTTGTTTAAAACTAGAGCATATTTTACTCTTCCATGAGACTAAAAGACCTCTGTCTTTAAATGCTAAGTGTAAACACTTTTGAAATTTTAATCCTAAAAATAGAATCTCGTCATTGCCACATGTAGTAGTAAAAAATAAATATAAATTTGGAGGGAAAAGATATGTTCCCATGTGTGTGTACGTGTGATTGGAAGATATTGCTTATGGTGTTGCAGGTAACATGTTATACAGGAATCTAGTTAATGTGAGATACCACAGTGGAGACAGCAGTAGAGCGCGGTAGTAACATATTCATAATATGGATTCTTCTCAGTCAGTTCTTCCTTAATAAACATGAACTTTCAGCTTTAAAAACTCCAAACAACAGTCATTTCTAGAAGAAATAAGGAATTGTTTAATTTTCCTGAAATGCTTAGAAAAACACATGCTGCAGTTCAATAGAATTTTCCTGTACTGGAAGATGAAATAGAGTATTTAATACAATTTATTGGGGATGAACTATATGGCTTTTGTAAGGGAAGTTATGCACTACTGATAAGCAACCTCTTTCAGTCCATGCCTCACTCACTAAGCATGTGGACCTAAGGCAGTACAGTCTACTTGTATTTCCAGTAAGGTCACTCCCCAGAGTAAAGTTATAGTGCTTTGAGAGGGGACAGTGTTCTAATCTGTAAGTGATGAAAAGAAGAAAACAAAGGAAAGTGGAGAGAAGTCACTGCAGGATGTATGCTATGGTCTGTCCTGCTCAATGTAGTTGTAAGTTATCTAAAGAAGGGATTAAAAAGCGACGAAGTTGGTGACAATAGTGTGTTGCTCTGAAGTAGTAAAGAAAAGGAGCGACTGCAGGAAACTGCAGAAGGACTTTGTGATATTGACTGCGTAGGCTGTGAGTGGAAAAGAAAAACTGAGTTTGGTAAGCGAAATAATACACAAAGAGAAAAAAAATCATAAATTCACATATAATACGATGAGTTCTCAGCTCATCCTATAGATGAAGTCTTGGAACTACTATGAAAATATCACCTCCAATCTCAGTAATAGTCAAAAAATCAAATACAATGTTTGAAATGGTAAGATAATGAATAGAGAACCAAGTAGAAAACCTCACTCTGTCACTGTATAAATCCATGACTACCAAGTGCACTTCTGGTCCCACCATCTCAAAAAGGTTCAGACAAACATATCAGGGTTGATCAAGGGTATAAAAGATGATATAATAGGTATGTATAATATGGCAGACATTTAAATGGACTTTTTAGCCTGGAAAAGAGGTGATTGAAGGAGAGCCTGATGGAGACAACTTACTCATCAATCAATGCAGGTTTCTCGACATTCCTTTTCTGTTTCAAATCTATTGTTGTTACCATTACAACCTCCATACCAGAACTGGCCACAAGAATTGCCACTCTTGTCATAGTACCATTTTGCCACATAGTCCCGACAATCCCCTGGTTTCAAAGGTTCCAAGCACTTTGGATCTGAAAGTATATCAGTAAAAGTTAGCTTGGATTCTGGGGATGTTACCTTATCCTAGAAGTGCCTCCTTCAGTAAGATGAGCACCCCTGTTTTTATTTCCTTGTAATGCCTTGTGTATGCCTCTCCCAAATTTGTACCCAAATTCCATTCCTATTAATGAGTTAGGCCTGAACAGCCGTAAACAAATACAGGATCAGTTTGAAATGAGACTGCCTAAATCCTGATGGATGTAAGAACCTCAGCACATAATTGGTACGCAAGGATTGTTTGTCTTGTAGGTTTGAAAATCTGGCTCTCGCTGTGTGTGATGTCTGTTGACAGAGCACTCAGAAAAACGAAAGGTGATAAAATCTAGTAACTATATTGGGAGAGGGAGGGGGGTTTGCTCATTTTTGGTGCAGACTTGCTACCCAATATCTGAGGACGGTATTTAATTCCTTACCTTTTTGGGTTGTTGCTACCTGTGTTTGCAACACAGTTAAGAGGTGATCTCCAGTAGCAGTTACATTGAACAAAGGATTGACAACTGAACTCTGAGGTCTGATTTCAGGTATGTCGTAAAGCGGGGGAAGTCTTGGTTCTCTGTGAGCAGGGGTGGTTGCAGTGTTACCCTGAGTAGATGGCAGCGGCTCAGTATATATGGTCTGTGGTGGATTAAGCTGCAAAAGGAGTCAAAATCTTGTAATTTAAAATTCTGTCTGGGCTCAGATACTAAGAGAAAAAAATGAAACAATTATGTTGGAAACTTGCTAAATAACATGTGAAAAAATACCATCAACAGCAGATGGGTGCCTGACCAACCTAGTGGCCTTCTATGATGGAGTTACTACATCCATGGACTACAACCCGTGGAGGACTACAGATGTCATCTATCTGGACTTCTGTAAGGCCATTGACACAGTCCCCCATGACATCCTTCTCTCTAAACTAGAGAGATATGGATTTGATGGATGGACTGTTTGGTGGGTGAGGAATTAGTTGGATGGTCGCATCCAGAGAATGGTGGTCAATGGCTCTGTGTCTCGACGGGCAACAGTAACAAGTGTTTTTGTTCAAAAGTTTTGGTCTAGCCAAATATATTATTTGCATATTAAAATGGTGAAATAAAGAGTATTTGAATTCACATAAAGACACACATCTTTTTAAAACATTTCACAACTGTTACTTCTTTACTTACTGGGTAACTGATTCCTTCTGTAGGGAGCATATAAATCTCTGAAGTAGTTATTTGAGGTAAATGGCTATCAGTATCTTCACTAGCAATTTCTGGCTCCGGACTTTGAGACAGAGATAAAACATCTTTTCTGGTGTAGACTTCAGACACATTCTCACAGATTTTTGTGATCAGTTTATTTTCAAGAGCTGAAAAGATTAACAAAATTATGAAATTTATTAAGGGTAATCAAGAAAAGTGATAATGACTCACCACAGCTTTTAATCCCGTATTAATCCTAATCCTTTAATGATAATGACTTGTGAAAGACTATAGAAGATGGTCTTTCAAGTTATGTCAAAATGCAAATGAGAAGTAATCAAGTAATGAATTATTTGATTTTAAGGCCCTTTTGTCCTTCTAAGACAGACACAAATTCCAAGTCTCTTTTTTAAGCAGAAGTCTTAGCTTAACAGTGAAGAAAAAAAAGAATGAAGGAAAGAAGGTGTTTACATGTAAGAAGCAAAAAGAAAAACTGGGGGATACATTCTACTTATTTGCACAAAAACCATCAGTGACTGGGAATACTTTTATGTTGAATGCTAGACCCTGAGTCAGAGCCTTAAATTCAATTTCATCTGGGACCAGAATCTTCTCAGTGTTAATGCCTTAAATCCAGACTTAACTTCATCCATAGGCTCAGCATAGTAAAATAAGTCTATGCTCGGAAAAATACACTTTAAATGGCTAGTCTGTGGTTAGTCTAGATCGATGTACTACTTTTTCATTGGTCATTATAGGTTTCCTCTGGATTTTCTCCTGATTCCAGCTGTGGCCACAGGATTTTTTCAAGCCATAGTTTGAAATACACAACGTACTATCAGAACCCATTCCCTTGTTTGCTGCTGCACCACTTTTCCCCTAGAATCAGGATGAAAGCATAGGTTTTCCTGTAGCTTTCAGAAACAAAAAAACCAAACCAAACCAAAAACAAACACAAAAGAGAGCTTGTAAGAGAAGGTGGCGGGACTCCAAGACTGGCAAGAGCCATATGAAATATATATAGAGAGAGAAAGAGACAGAGACGTTGCATCAAGGTGGAAGGAAATCTGCACCTCTTTAGGATGAAACCATGGCCAAGCACAAAAGGACTCAGAGCGAAGGCTGATGCAAGCTCTCACAAAAGAGGAGTGCTGCAAAGAAAGCCTCAGCTCTGAAAACTGATGTTCATTGTGTTCTACTGTTTCCGCAAAAGGTAAAAATTTGGCAAAGGTCTTATTTGGCCAAAGAAGAAGAGAAACAGAGGAAAGAGCTGCATCCAGAAGGGGAAAATAACCTGCCATTCAGCAGCCTGCCTTGCCTTGCTGTGGGAAAGGCCAAACTGTCTTATATGTTGAATTCAAGTTTCCTCTTACTAAAATGGTTTCTTTTACCTGAAAGAGTCATGAAGTCATCTATCTGGTAAACATATTCTTCATCAGGGTCTGTTGCAATTAGCTGCATTTCTTTCAGGAAGTCATCATAATGAGGATCAGTCCTTTGAACAATCCCAATGACAAATATCTCAATATTCGTAGCATGGGCCTCTCTTACTACAGTACCCAGCTGTACTTTATCACGAGTGTCAGCTTGTCCATCTGTTATTACAATGGCCACTTTTCTTATTGCCGTGCGTGCGGCCTGAAATAGCTGAATGGCTTCTTGGATAGCAGAAGCTGTGTACGTGCCTTCTCCTAAGTAGGGCATTTTATCAACAGCTGATTTCAGGTGTTCTTTGGTTGTGTATTGCTTCAGAGAAGACACCAACTCCACTTTATGGCTGAAGTTGATAATGCCAATGCGGGTTGTAGCGTGATTGGCTGATACCTTGTCAATGACTGTTTTCATAAAAGTTTTGATAATATTGAAGTTATCTGGTCCAACACTTTCTGAACTGTCAATGACAAGTACAAGTTCCAGCGGTGTTACTCTACATCTGATACCGCAACCTAGAAGAATAACCATTTCAGACATTTTATGAGAAACCACCTTCATAAAAATGAATTGAACTCATATATCAGATTTACAGTCAGTTAAAGCTCAATTAATTAATTTATAGTTACTGATGATACTGATAAAGACAAACAGAGCTGAACCAAGTTACTTCCCATATAGCTCTGGCAACACAGTGAGCACTGTTTTCACATCAATGGGATCCTTACACACAAACATGCAGAGGACAAATCCATTCAGTCAATATAAATTCAGTGTGTTTTGTTAGACCTTTTTTTCTGCCATACTGGAATGCTTACCACATATTTCATTGATCAGTTTAATAACTTCTTCTCTCTGAAAAAGAGTATGTATTAATTTGCTATGTGTTCTAGTTTCAAGAATGCTGAAATCTGTTTATATATTTATTTACAAAAATGCAGGCAATGCAGTGCCCTATAACCAACCTTGTGTAACATCAGATAACCTTTAAATATTTTCCCAAAATAAACCAGCTTTTAAATTAATTCATGTACATACTTACTGAAAGACCGGGTTCACCTTTTCGTCCCCAAATTCCCTGAAAGCATGTAGAGTGAGATAATTAACAAAAGCCAAATTTGCCTGATTCCTATTGTGTAAAATTAAGCAATATGAAAATGTGTTTTACCTTTGGTCCTGGAGGCCCTGGGTCTCCAATCTCTCCTTTGGCACCTTTGCTCCCTGGATCACCTTTATCTCCATAGTCTCCCTAATTTAAAACAACCATATTAAACACAGTTAGCAGCTCCAGTTTCATTGATAGTCAGAGCTGGAGTTATGGTTCAATGAGCCTTTAAGATAAATTTTCTGGTGGGGTTTTTTGTTTGGTTGGTTTTGTTTGTTTTTGTTTTTATTTGTTTGTTTTTTGTGCGTGTGGCTGTTTTATCTTGTATATATTATGATAAGGCTCTCAGAGAAAGCAAGATGGGCACAGAAAAACATCTTTAAGAAATTTCTATGAAAAATTACATTAATTCAGGAGTAAGGGATAAAAATATCTTTACGCAAATGTCGAGAATATATAATTTTTTACTCTTCTTTCATTTTCTTGAACTCTAAAACAATGTTTGCACTGGACCTGTGTTAATTCAGACCTATGGAGAGATGTAACTGCCTCAGATCAGCCAATTTACTAAAATTCAGACCAGTTTTGTATAGAACCCACAAAAAACTGGGAGCTTGCAAACAACAGAGGAAAACACATTTGGACTGTTACATCCATTGGAAAATACATAATTTCACATTTAGAAGCAATTCTGCACTTTTTTCCTCAAGTGACTACACCTTTTGATTTCCAAAGAAAAGCAAGGGTTCAACATTATGGTATTTCAAGAGACAACTTTCACATAATGCGGGTATGAAACACTTCTTCAGGAAGGAGATTGTGCAGGACAGTTTTTTACTTCTCTCTGGAAGTTACTGAGAAACCTTACTTTTCACTTGAAACTTTAAAGCTTAGAAATTTATCTAGATTACTGTCCATTTTTATATTACTCCTCATTATTACCCAGCCAATGGTATCACATAGATACCTCTTGTGTTACAGTGTTTGCCATGGTGATTGCCATCAATTTTATGGAACCTTTTGACTCCCTCAGTCTGATTCTGATCTTATTCAAACTAGTATAAATCTGAGAATTATATATAGCTCCTTCACAGCATTAAGAAAACAAGTCTCCACTAAGTAAGCTCTTGGAAGAGTTTCTATTCTACTTCACAAACTCATAATATCCAGCAAAGGATATTACTTTCCATTACCCATCCATGAATTGAATCTAACCTCATCAAAGTTAATGTCAGCATAAGGGAGAGCAAATATGATCTACTGACTGCAGTGGTGCTGTTACTCTCTTACGTGTAAATAAACTAAAACCTGATCTCTTTGGTATTTGGCACTTATATGAAATTCCTACTCAACTAAACCATTCCTTTTCATGTGTGACAAGTCTGCTACATTATTAGTTAATTACTAGTATATTAGTAATTAATTATTAATACACTGGGTCACAAAGATTAGTCAAGATACAAGGTCAATATGAATAACACTGAAAATATTGCAATTATTATCATGTAACAACGTAACATGTATGTGCCATCTGAGAGAATAGGAGGCAGAAATTTGAATCTGTGTGAAAGAGCTTGATATTCACTATTGTATAAAGGCTCCAAACTGTAGTAGCTTGAATAATACAAAGTATGAGAAAGTGTGAACTACTGCAGACCACAGTACCATGAACACCATTAGAGCAGGCAACAAATGGCAACAAATGGCTGGAGCTGTGAATGGGTACTGCCTGCCTCAGCTGACTACAGAGGGGATTAACTCTTATTTGGGTAATTTCTTAAAGTTACAGAGACTGATCATCTCAGCTCTCCCATGAAGACTGCCAAGGATTTTTTCTCAGGCTTCCCAGACAGAGCCTTCACAATAAATTCAGTATTTCAGCTATGTTGGTAACTATGGCAGAGGAGCTGCCCAGGTGGTCCAGACACATGCTGTGAATTAAAGGTGATGCACTACATCATGCATTTACATTAACACTCATTCTGCCAGGGCACGCTGTTCTCACTTGTGTATGCACATAGTTGGTTTGCAATATCCACACTGACCATGAGCCTTGGTTTCGTTTCCTTTCCTTCCTAAGCTACTTCCACAGAAGCTACATATTTGAAAATCACTAATAATTAGACAAAGTATTTCAAATCTCTTTGTACAAAATGTGTTAGATGGGAATAGGTATGTGTAGGAAATTCTTACAGTTTATATACCAACTGGAAAATTGTTCAGTAAGGAAAGATTCAAGCTTGGGCTTCAATCATTGTAAAAAAAATGAGTTAAATAAAACAGAGCCCTCAAAAGATGTTAGTCAAAAAGCAATTTTTTTTTTGTGAAAGCCTGGCAAACAAGAGGACATTTTGTAATACCTGCAAAATATATACAATAACAGAATAGATAATTTGACTAATATTATTCTCCTGGTAACAGGTATAACCTCATTCTAGATCCTACTTCAGAGCCTGATCCTTAATGACAATTAGGATTTTCACAGACTCCAAGGTTGACAATAAGTAGTAGACACCTCGCAAGCTGTACAAGGCAATGTCTTTGCCTCTTCTTTATCTTCAAAGATCCGTCACACCAAATAACCAATGAAGGAAGAAAAAATTACCTTTTTTTCCTTATCACAAATTTAGGATTTACCTTTGGTCCAGGAAGGCCAATTCCTATTGATCCTTTTGGTCCAGGAAAACCTTGATTTCCTTTTTCTCCCTGAACAGAGTATGGAAAGAAAGTTTAACTGAAAATTAAAGTAAAGTCTATGTTGTATCTCTTCACTTTATAACATTCTGCATGACAGACAATGCCAAATATTTGTATTATGCAATGAAGCACACAGTTTTCAAGTCAGAAGTGGTCTGAAGCTGGAGAAGTAAGCAATTGGTATTATTCAGAACACACATGAAGCCTTTATAAAGTATATAATGAAGTATTTATTCATGATTAATTAAATGAAATATTATCATTTCACTGAAATAGATGAAAGACAAAAGTAAACTCAGTGAGTGAGACAGTTATTCATCCAGTCTACAAGCAATAAAATGAGGTCCAAGACAAAGGTTCTCTAGGAATACATGCCCAGAATCTCTGCAGGCTGATTTAGTTTTTCTAATCTTCAGTAAATAAAAAGACATCTCTGCTTTTCACAATGCAGAAAGCAGAACATCTTTCTTCTGATACTTCAAAAGACAGTTATCAGCCCAGCTACAAAGCCCAAATTTGTTTATAATGATTGTTACATATGCCCTGCTGCACACATACAGACTTGAAAAGCATGTTCATGATAGCAGTGAGGGCATACAGCGTGTTATAAAACACAGCTGTCATAAAATACGTAAAAAAATCCTTCACAGCATCTGGCTTCCAGAAACTTTCCTGCTTTATTTAATAGGGTAACATGAATATTGTTTTCAGATCAACTGCTGTATACATTTTAAACACAGCTAGAGGTGATTATATTTCCTGGTACATAAATGCTTCACCATAATTCACATTACATACATAATTCACTTAACAGAGTGCCTGGTGCAGATAACAAAACTAGCTCCAGAGAATGTAAATGAGTTCAGGAGCAGTCAACACCTGTACCAAACCTAGCCTATGAGATGCAAGTACAAGGTTAGTGAGTTTTATTTTTCAGTCAAGAGCTCTCAGACTCTCTCACTAAAGCATCTTTAACTAATACTTGTATAGTGTGCTGGTTTTGTCTGGGATAAAGTTAATTTATTTTCTTCATAGTAGCTCCTTTGGTGCTATGTTTTGGATTTGTGATGGAAGCAGTGTTCATAACACACCGATGTTTTAGTTACTGCTGAGCAGTGCTCACACAGCATCAAGGCCTTTTCTACTTCTCATGCTGCTCCACCACCAAGTAGACTGGGGATGCACAAGAAACTGGGAGGGGACACGGCGGGCCAGCTGGCCCCAATTGACCAAAGAGACATCCCATGCCCTACAACATGCTCAGCAATAAAAGCTGAAGAAAGAAAGAGGAAGGGGAGACATTTGGAGTGATGGTGTTTGTCTTCCCAAGTAACTGTTACACGCGATGGAGCCCCGCTCTCCTGGAGATGGCTGAACACCTGCCTGCCGATGGGAAGAGCTGAATTAATCCCTTGTTTTGCTTTGCTTTGTGCACACAGGTTTTGCTTTACCGATTAAACTGTCTTTATCTCAACCCACGACACTTCTCACTTCTACCCTTCTGATTTCCCCCCTCATCCCACTGGGAGTGAGCAAGCAGCTCGGTTGTGCTTAGTTGACAGCTGGGGTTAAAACAAGACATATAGCAGCTCATAAATGGGCCTAAAGGGGTTATAATGCTCATAATTGGCAGAGAAATACAAAAACATTTCCAGATTTATCAAGACTCCAGGCTTCATCAAAGGCACACCAGTGCAGAAGGACTGACCACTGACATTCCAGCTGTGCTAGATAGGGGGCTATGGATTTCTACAGGTGGAGAAGTAGCTGCATAGTGCACAGCCGACTCAAACTTCTCTTCCTTGTACTCAAGGCTCCTGACTCTCATGAGTTGGGGGTTCACCAGGAGTTAGACAATGAGATGCAGCTCCTAGAAGAGGCAGTATACTATGAGTCATGGTCCATGGATGGTTTTCCCATTCCAAACTCCAGATTTGACTGAGATCCTGATAAAAATGGGAGCTTCGGCTTGCACATGGGTGCATTGTGCTTGCCCATGCTAGGCAAAGGCAAGCACTGCACTCCACCGGAATGCTGCCATTACATCCCTGCCCTACGCAAGCCTCTTGGTCCACCAGCCCTAACTTGGGAAGCTAAAATGTTCTGCTCATCACCAGAGCTACTTATCACCGACCTGCTAACTGGCAGCCTCTTGCCTCTGTAAGCAGAACTTCCTGTCTTCCCCTCTCCCCAGTTTCTTGTAACAGGAAAAATTCAGACAATGTTATGTAGACTCTGGAGACTGGAAAAGAAACTGCGGCGCACCAAGTTACATAGTTGATTCACTAGGAAAAAAATAAACTTATTTCCTGCAAATAGGAAATACTCCTAAGGCAATGGGATGCACAAGGCAACTTATTTTGCACTGTTGTAGGAAAGCACAGTGACTATTTAACCTAATTTACTTTAAGTCCCTTTTTATCAGGATTGTGCTTCCTGGGCCCTTCATGTAGGTTATTAGCGCAAATGGCTTTTAAACAATGTGCCAGCTTGTTTCAATACTTGCTGTCCAGCGCTGGGACTGACTGTCCTTCCTGACTAGGGTCATCACACAGCTTTCTGATTAGTATCTTTGCAGAGCTGCTGAGCACATCCATATGAACCAGAATTAGGATACGCTGTGTATTCCAGTGGTCATTCACTAATCAGAAATGTCAGATCTGACAAAACTATAGATTTATTGCTGTGATTTGTTACAGCCCATTTGACATTGCTAGGATGCTGTTCAGGCAATCAAAACTGAACGAGACCTACTGTTCTAAAAAAATTTATACCTGTAGAGCTGACATTTCTCACAAGCACACATGTGAGTTTTACTCTTAAAATGTCTACTGCAGAACCAAATCCTGCTTCCTCTTCTTGTGCAATCAATCAACACATGAAGGATTTATCACAGATACCATAACTGAACATTTAGTAAAACCCAAGAAGTATGCTCTATGAATCTAAAAATATTTATTGCTTTGCCAGTTCAATCCATATACATAATTAAATTCAAACTTGACCATCAGTCTTATCATAAAAACTAAAGTGGTACGCAAGTAAAAATGCAGACCCTTGTATCCCTGACCCTAATATCCTGCTAGATTACTGATCAATAAGCAGACTTCTATGTAAAAATTTCATTCTATGAACTGAGTGCAGATTTGAGAATGTCTAGATGGTGGTTTCGAAAGGAAACCGAGCATAAAAAAGAAGGCTTGTGAATGTGGCTATCAACATAAAGTAACTTGAAAACCATCTCATTTTTGATCTTCTGTTCTTACCATAAGCAGAATGAGCTCTTTGTATATATAAAAAAGTACTTGGAGTGATATTGATAGTTCAAATGCAGGAGTATAGTAGCTTTAAGCTGATGAAGAGAAGACAAAAAAAATACGAAGCTTGACATGGCAGTGAAGAGACAGAAGGACAGAAGAGACAGATAGAAGCTGAACAAGAACCAGTGTATGGAAGAAAAAGGTACTACAGGAGCAAGACAGCTGCTAAAGTTGTTCAGAAAGAAGTTCTTCCTAAGAATTATATAAAAATATTAATAATTAAAAAGTGATTGTTAAGGGAGGAAAATTTAAAGGACAAGAGTGTACCTACACAACTCATGGAATGCTATAGAAAGACTGCCATCTGAGTTTGATCCACCACATCATTACAGTATTGGTTTCAAACCCAAAGACTAAAATCTTCCATAGTCAGAGCACATGTTACTTCCCCACATCCCTAAATTCCACATCCCTACATTACAAACATGCCTCTGTCTGAGTGTGTGTCACTGGACCATCTTCTTCAACTGGAAAACCTCCATGATGAAACCAAGTTCTATACACTTCTAAAATATGCTTTAGTTATTCATCCATAGCAGTGCCAACACAACAACCAAAACTCTGTGTGTATATACATATATGTATATATATATAGAGAGAGATAGATATGTGTATATATAGTATGTATAGTATAGTGTATAGTATATCGTATATAGTATATGGTATATAGTATAGTATATAGTATGTATAGTATGTGTGTGTATATATATCTCATATATGTGTGTATATATATAGTTGTGGTCAATGGGACAGAATCTAGTTGGAGGGCTGTGACTAGTGGAGTCCCTCGGGGGTCAGTACTGGGACCAGTACTATTCAATATTCTCATCAACGACCTGGATGAGGGTACAGAATGTATCCTCAGCAAGTTTGCTGATGACACAAAACTGGGAGGGGTGGCTGACACACCAGAGGGTTGTGCTGCCATTCAGTGAGACCTGGACAGGCTGGAGAGTTGGGTGGGGAGAAACTTAATGAAATACAACAAGGACAAGTGCAGAGTTTTGCATCTGGGAAAGAACAAGCCCATGTATCAGTATAGGTTGGGGTCTGA
>VZRW01007474.1:132920-193221 GCA_013398125.1 Aegotheles bennettii | reverse complement strand
AGGCTGCCCAGAGAGGTTGTGGAGTCTCCTTCGCTGCAGACATTCAAAACCCGCCTGGATGCGTTCCTGTGTGACCTGCTCTAGGTTGTCCTGCTCTGGCAGGGGGGTTGGACTAGATGATCTTTCGAGGTCCCTTCCAACTCCTAACATTCTGTGATTCTGTGATGTATATATACACACTGAGCATATTTTGACTAACCTTTATCCTTTATCTTTTTTCAGGAACAGAAAATATATAATCTATATATGTTTTCATGTATCATCAGATGCATTTGATTGCTGAAATGTTTCTGTTCAGAATGGCAATTGCACTTTTATAAATAACCTCACATACCCATAGAATTAACAAAGATATATCCCAAGTATGAGATTCTGGAAACATATCAGAAACGTCTTTTAAAGCAGGCAGAAAACAGTATTTCTACAATTTCCTAACAATTAAGTTAGAAGAAAACTGCAAACAGATCAGAACCAAAGGTCTAGACAGTGGAGAGATCTCTGTCTAGGAAAGTCCTGAAATGAGCTAAATCACAATCTTTTAAAGAGAATTATACAGTAAAAAGAAAGGAAAGAACAAAGTAAAATATATTTTTATGCTATGAAACACCTCACAGTGAAAAAAGAAAGGGCTCTCTGCAGTATAAAAAGGGAGATGATTGAACATGAATATAAAAATAGAAGACATTGAAGCTGGAATCAGGCTGGAATCAGAGCAAGTACTGAACAAAAAGAATTGAGAAGGAATTGGTGCTTTTCTGGTAAAGCCTGTATGAAGTAATTCCAGACTGAACCAAAAAAAGGCTCTCCTCTGAAACATTTTGCCAACAACATAGATTTTACTGATTTTTTTTGTTGTTCCAGCATGTAATTTTTTCAAACAAAACCCTATTTTCCAATGAATTCCCTGGTGGCTTTAGTGTCTAGAGCCAACTGCAGTATAGAGAGGCCTCTTTCCTAACCCAACTAAAACAGTGCTGCTCTTACTGATCACTGGTGGTTTGATAACTTGAAGCTGGAGAGCTGAGCAAAATCCCAATCCAGGGAAATATTCAATGACAGGCTCAACTTTAAGCACACTGATTTAAGAGAAATAGGAGAAATTTGGGTTGTCCTCCACCAGAGCCTCCAGTTTTAATAATTTTCTTCCACATATTTATGATAAGGCAGTTTATTAGCTTTGAATGTTCAGAATATGTTACCATGTTTGTGTTTCTCCTTACAGGGGAGAAGTTGTGGTTACAGCTGGAACTGAGTGAGTATAAACTTGACAGAGAGTATGTGGGTGACTGGCTATTTTTTTTTTATTCCTATATGTGTTGTTTGACTGATTTTGACATCATAGATCTCTGTTACTGTCTTTCACAAGGGCATGCAGAGAAAAGCCTGGCTGTTTTCTTTGGAGCATCCTTTAAATCTAAATCAATCAGCAAGATGTGGCAGAGATGAAACTTTTTTTCCAGTTTAAATATATTTGTAACAACAAGAATAATAGGAGTGCAATTGGGTGCCACCAATATTTAAAACTCAAGAGTTAAAGTAAATATTATGTACCTTATGAACAAGAAACTTAAATATACAATGAATACTTGCAGCTGTGCACTGACTCCATGACAAAGAAAAACAGACAATGAATCTCCTTAAAAGAGAGTCTTGAGAAGAAACTGGACAGGTATCACATTAAAATGGATTACCTTGCTTCCTTGTATGCTGTCGCCAGGGGGGCCAGGTGGACCAGGCATACCTTTCTGTCCCATAATACCCTATGACAGTCAGTGGGGCAAAAAAAAGAATTAGTAGGTAAACTCTATTTCTGGTAACACTGAGGAAGTAATCTCAAAGTCACTGCAAGCAAAATGTCAAAGACTCTAGATCTGATTATTCTTTGGTTTATGGTTTCTCACTGTGGGCCATAGTAATTATCCCTGGCAAACTCCCAGGAAAGCAAAGGAACAATTAAGCTGAAAATAATTACAGAATAAAATTTTATTATGACACAGTGTGATATTTTCCCCAGTTTTTCCCACATAGAAACCAACAGAAACATCTTTATACAGCAGCTTTGTGCAAGTGCAACACAAGGGAGCCACAACAGTAGAGGCACAAAGGACCAGAGCAATATAACCCAGCGCAGGTAAATCTGCCATTCATGTTAGCTAGTTGTTGTGCATCATGTATATACGCTGAGCCCCTCTGGTGCCACAGTCTCTGTGGGAGCACCAATCATTCAGAAAATCAAAAGTAGTTCTGTTCAATTTCCAGCTGTAATCTCACAAAGTTTAGCTGCAAATGCAGTTTTCATACAGTCAGTATTCCTTCCTTATCCATTTGAAATAAGTGTATGGTCAGTACCCATATTTTCATGCTTGATTTCTCCTGCAGTTGCACCTACTTAAATCAATAACTGATGAAGATATTTAGGTGCCTGAAAGATCAGAGTTTGGCAGCCAGCATCACAGAAGAGCACAAAAGCTTCAACGAGGCATCGTACCAACCTTGGGACCAACTGTTCCACTTCCCCGTGGTCCCGGGGGTCCAGGATAGCCTCTCATTCCACGGTCTCCCTGAAAATAGTCACAGAAATGTCACTAATTTATCACCTATTAACTGTTAGGCCTTTCTTCCACTTAAGAAGCAGTCAGTCAAACCACTGAGTTTGAAAAACAGAATAAACATTACATAGATAAACAGTCGCTTTATAGATAGACATAAAAAAATGCAGACACCCACTTTATTTAAGGTGAAGAACATTAATCTCCAAGCAAAGGTCCACATGATCAAAATCACCAACAGAGTTAGGTGATTTGCAAACTTACCAACTAATTTGCAAACTTACCAACTACAAAGGAAATAGAAAAGCCAACTCATTTGCAAACAACACCATTTTCCAATCAGGTTCTACAAAGGTTTACCAGGATGGACAGGGAGCTTACTAGTGGGACACAACAGTGAACATAGAGACATTTAATGTCCAGAACTGTCAAACTAATGTGCTTATGAAAACCAAATTAATTTTAATAGTATTGATCTAGAAGAACAAACAGAACAGGCCTTTCTTTGTTTTCTTAAAAAGCCTTAACGCATGTACATTTAGCTTGATTTCTTAAAGAAATGAGGCTCAAAAGATACTCTGCCTGTATTTCTGCTTGTCTGTGTTAGTCCTCTTTTTTCTCCCAGTATATTTTGAACTCATCAGCTGATTTCAGACAAATTCATCAGAAACTTAGAGGTCTTGAGCATATTCATGTTCAACAGTTTCGGTGATAACTGAAGGCTGGGTAAAGGAGAGAGATTAATTTTATGCTTTTAGTGGGGAAAAACGTATCAGAGGGGGCTCCTCCCTTAACCACCAGGCAGAGAGAAGGCAAAAACTGGTGACACGGAGCCCAGTGTTGCCCCTCATGTTACAGAGGTCAGGGGTTGTTACTGGTAGGGGAAAGGCATGGGCACTCAAGAGGCAGTTTTGTTTTCATCAGTCCATAATTGTACAAATGAGGAATAGGCACACATTCAGCACATGATCACTAGAAAACACCCATCAGTTTGAAAAGAAAAAAGAAATCTGTAACTGCTAAGTTATAGATGCAGAAAATTCTGGATCAGGTTTAGCAAATGTCCCTAAACCATGCCTGTGCAGGCAAGCATAAAAGAAAAAAATGGTTTTATAAGCTGTTGATCATCCAGTATATTAGCAACAGAGCCAAGAAGGAATTGTATTTCTTGACAAAATCAGAAATTTCATTATAAAACCCTGTCATTGTACTTGTTTACACTTGGAAGAGTTGTAGAAATGGCCGTGCCTGCAGAGGGAGCATTCTAACTAGGATAGAGATGCAAGTAGGAATCACACAAATCATAGATGACACTTTAGTTGTGGTAGGTGAAAAGAAACAACATATCAAACTGATTAAAAAGGAAGGAAACAAAAGTAGAGAATCTTTTACTCACTTCCTTTATTTCCTGGGAGGAATGTGTGCAGTCATTATAATGACTGCTTTTAGATGAAATGTCCAAGCTTCAATCTCTAGTGAGACATCACTCCAAACTGTGCATTTTATATATGTCTATGATACTCTCATGCTAAGTCCTGACATATGTGCTATTTATGTAAATATATTGGGGCCCAAACAATACCCAGGTTGTTGATCACTTGTTCAGTTGGGAGGGAATTTCTCACTCAGATTTGATCAGAGAGGGGAGTTTGTTGTTTTTGTCTAGCCTGGTTTGGAAAAGGCAACTAAAGAGAGAGCTACTCTCTTTAGTAGTGTTCTCCTTCAGATGACCTGAGGCAACGCCCTTGAACTTTTTGCCTTTTTTTCCCTCAAAATTCTATCTATAAACTCTTCAAGATTACAGTCTTAAGTACTTAAAGCTTGTAGCATGTAAGTCTGGTACACAGTGCTGGGAAATGCCCCTCTGCAGTAGGATGAATGGTAGATATTCCTGATCTTTTAAAACACGTCTGGTCTCTTAATTCCTCCTGCAATGCATTTTCTTACAATTAGCTTGAGATTGTCATACTACTAGGAAATACTGAGAGTCCAGGTAAATGTGAACACCTTCTTATTTAGTACCATCTATTGTCAAAGGAATACTTATTGGTCCTCAATGTCCTCACAAACCATGACATAACCTTAAGCTGTTTGAAGGAGAACTCTTCATAAGCAGAAGGTGTGCAGAGCAGCCAAAGCTTTCCCTGCCCCAGCCTCCCTCTGAAAGCTGCCAGGGGTGACAGAGCTAAGAGGTGGATATACAGGAAAGACGTTGCATTATAAGCTTTTGCTAGATAAGCGTTTTTTAGGAGATCCTAGGCTGCTGTGGCCTGTGAAACAGCCTGTAAGCCGCTGTGATGGAAGCTGAATGGGAAGTTACCAAACAAGTAAATGATTCCTTATGGTCCAGTATCCAATGTACCTACAACCTGCTCTTGGACCAGCCCTGACAAAAAAGAGTGTAAGGGTAACTTGAAGTCATTTCCCTCTTCCTCCCATGAGTAACACATTCTTACATAGGGTCGTTGCAGGTGAAAGATCGAATTTTAGCTTCACATGCTTAGTTAATACCAGATGTTTCACTGAAAAGCTCTTTTGTAGAGCTTTATACTAATCCTCAAAGTTTCTGTATTTCTTGGCTTACAGAAAAAGACTTTTATTTTGCTTTATGAGTTGCAAAGTGGAGCAGTTCTTTTTTCTAAGGTGTGACACTAAACTGTCCTCCAGGGAATTCCTTTCAAGAAGGATTAGCGCTGTTCTTTGATGAGGTCTAATTTATTTCCTATGTTGTGCTTGTAGACAAACTTGTCACCAGTCAGCAAGACAGTGCACTAGAAAAACACCACTGAAACAAGAAATAAAGAGCTGAGTCAAGACACTGTAAAGAATGGGATTCCAATGTCTATTCTGTAACATTTTTTCAAGAAAATTCATTAAATGACCGAATGGTCACTTGTAAAATAAATTCTGGCTTCCAAACATATACACCTCATTTACTGTGAAGCATGTATGTTTGATACTGACACATACAACAGACTGCAATACTCTCTTTAATGAGTGCTAGTGGATATAACAAAATTTGTAAGAAGAACATACTTAAAAAAAGACATCACATCTCTACTTTCCACTTTTAGTTCAAATACACAGGGCCCAACCTGCAAAAGTTATTTATATTGCAACTGGATCCAGCCCTAATGTCCATGCACTAGGGACTACGCTCGGGGTTTTAATAATCCTTCTGCTAACCAGTTACTGGGAATGAAGCTTGCTTAATTTCTAGTACTGAGCTCTTGTTCTTGAAAGTCTGTAACCCACCTCCTACTTGGCAACAGTGCTTTAAAATCAATTTTTCATTATATTCTGACATTATGTGCTTCTGTTTTAATGCTACAGAAAATAGGGTGCTGCCAGGATTGAATGCATCCCATATGTTCCAATTCTGTTTTCATGGGAATTTGACCTCTGGTACATAAAATTCCTACCTAGCAGTGTGCACATATGTGAGCCATTTCTGAAAGTGAGGAGAACAGACCTTTGATTCAGCTGAATGGAACATTCCTATATAATGATACTCAAAGGAATTGAAATTAAGTAGTGTGTAAATTTATGAGTCTCTTTTATCAAATAAATGTTCTTTTTTATATGCAGAGACTGTTGCTGTTCTTCTTATATTAATTTTTTTATGTGGAAGGGATGAGAGGTAGTCAGTGCACCTACATTTTATTTGAAAAAACAGAAGATTGTCCATTTTATGAACTAAGTTCTGGGGGAATTCTTGCAATTCAAGTGAATTGTTTTTCCTTGTGTCATTTTTGCTACCAGAAAGTTATGTAGAGACTAAGGATTCAAAACTTTGTACAAGCAAACAGGAGCAAAATGCCAGGGAGGAAAAGAGATGTTTATGTACTTTTTTCCTTTTTTTCCAGTGTACTCTACACCATGTTTAGTGTGGATGCACAGAACTAAATCACAGATGTGACTATTTGTTCGGATAATGGAGCAGCATTCACATGCTGCAAAAGCTACAGCTGTTCACCATTTATAGAAGCAATCTAGGTGCATCATAAAAAAGAATCTTACCTATTTTAAAATAAAAAATACAAATTAATTTTTTAACTCTTGATTTTTTTTAATTTTCTGACAAAGACTGTTAGATATGCACTATTCTGAGCAGCCAGATTTAATAAGCAATAACATACCGCAACACAACCAAACCTGTAGATCCACTCAAAACTTTTCATACAAAATTCGTTGTGAGCATGAGTTGCCCTGATTGTGTTGTGTTTCTTGCAAAGACAGGTATTCTACAGGCTTCTTTGTAGTACAGCTCCTCCTAGAATAAGATGCCACTTCCACATAACCCATGGAGATGGTGCATTCTGAATCTACCCCACGACTGCTTATTATGAGTAAAAACCTCTGCTTGATAGGCAGCCACTAACTACGTGTCCATCAACAAATAGTGCTATAATACACTGTTGGAAAACACATGAGAATAGTGATAATAATTTATCAGTTTGCCTCTGCCTAACCTTTTGCTGGCTTCATTAAAGATAATGAGTTAGGATAAGAGTTTCTATTACTAGGTATTCCATTATACTAGTTCCTGTTGTACTACAAATTAGATACTACAAAATTATAAGAGCCTCACCTCTTGGTCACAGCTATTTCACTTTTGTGCAGTCAAACTCAGGTTGACGTAATGGGTCTATTGCCAAATTTATTATTAGTTGTTAATGTTCAACTAACACAACACAGGTCAAATTCCTCCACAAAAAGATACTATAAATAAACCTCCTTTACTAGTACCATGAATATACTTCAGCCCACAGATCTGGAGGGATGATAATACTTCTCATGCTGTTCCTGGGTAGAGAAGAGACTGACAACTAATATTTGACATCTTTATAAAGGAATATGATTAACTCATTTCAAGTGGCAATGATTTACATCAATTAGAGCTGAAAGTGAAAACTTTAAGTACTATAATAGCTAATCTATAATTTAATTAAATATATGTTATTCTATCACAAGACTTACAGTGGTTTAAGAATAACTGTGATAAAAAGACTAGATCCCATGTTTTACACTGGAAAAACTGGATAAATTTTCTTTCACTTTACAGCTTTTACCTTCTCCCCTCTAATGCTTTTTATGGACCATATTGTACTTCCAACATTCATGATCTGGGTTGGAACTTTTCTTATAATTACACAGTCAAATAATTGCTTGTCCCAGCAATTAGATAAATTCATGATTATAAGATCAAAAGGGACTTGTGACCCACTTTTTGATCTCTCATATAAGCCAGACACTATGGTTTTCCTAAGTGCATTTCTGTGTATCTTGTATATTTGTGACACTTTTCAGAAACACAACCACAAATATTGATTTTTAAAATTCCAATTGTGAGAAATTTCACTGCAATTATTCTAGTAGTTTCCTTTTACTTAAAAATATTTTATTTTCATTTTGGATTTAGCTCAAATTTCTTTATATTAAACACCTATACTCCCATTGAAATTCTGATTTATATTTCTGGGGTTCGTAATCTTTCCACCATGGTATCACAGTAGGAGATCACCTTTTTGATTACCTTGATTTGATACATCACCTTCCAATTCCTTTTCTTTGGGAAACATTGCTTTCCAGAACTATACATTTAGGAAGTGAGGGGGAATTCCAGACATAATGATGTCCCTAGACTTTCTGTAGTCATAAGTTACATTTTTATCAATATCCGCCTTGATAATTTCATACAAGATTCTAGGGTTTTAATGAAATGTTCTTCTGTAGTACCAAGAAAAATGTCTTTTAAGACTGTATTATATCAAGTCTGGCATCTCTATTTGGAAAAGATGTAATTTCATATAAAAAAACCTAATTAGTTTAGCTGTATGTATTTTCTGTAAGTCCATATTGAATAAAATACTTGAAATTACTTTTAGTTCTTTAGTAGTTGGTGTCATGGGTCAGACCTTTCATTACTTTATGTGACGTGTCTGGTATTGACAAGTGGTAATTTAGAATACAAGCATAAAGCCAGGTTTCCCAGATACCATTGTCAGACTATTCTACGGTCATTCTAAGGTCAGACCATCCTAAGGATGAATGTCCTTCATTTTTTCCTTTATTGTGGATATGTTTTTAAGAGGATATGTGGATATGTTTATTTTAAATGGGAATTCTCATGTTCTGGGAACTTAAGTTGAAAGTTCCTTCTGTTTGGAAAAAAAAAATTCTTGGGCAATATTTATTTTGCTTTCTCCTGCAACAGGCTGTCTGTTTCCTATTTCACATATGTAACAAGGAAATCATTAATAAAACCACTATTTCAAAATAGTGATAGGGATATTTTAAAGCAATTTCTTGTATGATTTTAGTCTTATGCCTTTTTTTCCAACTTATGTAACATAGTATTTACAAATGAAAGTGATTTTTTAGGTGAATTGCATACTGCTTAGAACTTGATAACATTTTAGCTATTCTGTGTTTTATGAAAAGGACTTGTAAGTGTTTCAGTGTTGTACTTCTAATCCCTTTATCAGATGTGGGGATTTGGTTTGTTTTTTGTTTTTTTTTTCTGCTGCTGACTTTTGCCTCTAAACTAATACTACTTTTAGATGAAGGTTTATAGTCTTCTCTTAGGAATCCATTCCTAGGAACTTTAAAAATACCTCACTAGTTCCACAAAACCAACACTTCCCCTGACTATTTTGGGGCCTTGTCCCTTGCACATCTGTAGGAGAAAGGAAGTACATAATTATTAGGTAATACTCTGCCTGTGTTAGATTCTGACTTCCACATGGAAACTCCAGCATTTAGAAACATCCTGAGTCTTTGGATGTTTGGAAAACCTGAAGATTTGCATCAATCTAGGGATAAACCAAGAACTGGTTTGTATCTATCACGGCAGAAAAGTCTATTACAAACTTTTTTTCTAACTGAAATGGAAAACAGGAGATGAGATCGCACCATTTTGTCATATATATGCTGTTCTAATTTAATGCATTTTTTGAAAGTTGATTGTCTACTAGTCAGATGCATGCACTACCATTGTACAAGTACCTTTGGTCCAGCATCTCCCATGCCTTTTGGGCCTGCTGGTCCTGGGGGGCCTGCTGGTCCTGGAGGTCCCTGGTACAGCAAAGGAATAAAGCATCTTAGTAGTTGTCCTAAAGCAAGAGTACTTGTGTTCTTCAACAAAGAGAATTTCAGCACTGGTTACTGATCTCTGGTTTTGCTGTATTTTGCCAAATTCTTCACATTTCCAATGTGTACTGAGCAACAATCATCCTCAGTCACAAGCAGAAACCTGAAAAGACTACCAGAGTGGTGGAAAAAAAGTCCAGCTCATGACTTAAGAACATCGAAGTTGTTCTCAGCTCAGCAAAACCAGTAAGAAAGCTCCATGATTCATACACTGAAGACATTACACATCCGGGGTACCAGAGCTAACTCATCTAAACTGGGGAGTTGGGTAACTCTAACATACTTTAGTGTACTTGTGTTTGACAATCTGTTCTCCTGACCTTCCTGCTCAACCCATCACAGTTACCCTTCATACTGCTGGAGGCATTGCCAGTCTCCCTTTCAGCATTCATAGGGCAGATGGTTTTGTCCCATCATGGTACAGAGACTTAGCTACTCAAATCTTGTCCACATCTGCCAGTGGTTTACAACGTTGGTCTTTCCAAATCGTGGGGCATAGAAAGGCAGCCTGAGAAGGGGAAAGATGCATGCTACAGCACAACAGAATCTTCACACATTTCAAGGATGTGTACTCATGTGGCAAGGAGAAACACAACCAGCTTTTACTGAAGCCTGAGATTGAGTTGCCAGAAAGCATGACTCTTATGGCAGTTATAGATGCAAATCCCAGAACAGACATGATTTCAGGAATATTACTGCAGAGCAGAAGTATTTTTTAAAACTGTCTAGTCACTAATAGAAATGCAGGAAGCACATACAGATTAGTTTGTCATCCTGTGATGACCAGCACTTGTATAGTTTTATTAATCAATGGTTACCAAACCAGGCTTCTCTTGAATTCTTTGATTAATTAGAAATGAAAAGTTTTCTGGTTCTCACTGGTCTCTTTGACTCTGTTTCTACTAGTACTTCTTTTGCATGTAGTTTAAACATATCTTTATTTTTTTACTATTTTAAGGCTAACTAAAAGTTCATCGGTCAACTATTTGCATCACTGCCTTCTTCATGATTGCCTTCTGAATTTGCTTTTCAATGTTATTTGGGATGACAGTAGGTTTTTTCCATTTGTTTGTATGCCCTCTGTTTAATGGGTCTGGGTTCATTACTGGCACTCCCTGACCTTCCAAAGAGTCTTGAGCTGGTCTAGTGTCCCTGTGTGCTGTGAAATGTGTCAGTTACATGGCATTACACCAGGAATTCTGAGTGAGTGCCCTCTGAACTAATTCTGATCCCAAAGGACCCTCCCAGGACCAGTCTGAATGATAGGAAATTGGAGCTGAGACATGACTTTTTTGGAAGCACTCAGGTCCCACCTCAGAGTATTTGAGAGTGGCTTTGTGGTTGTAGTTAGAAATAAAGCTGGATTACAGACATAAATAAAATAGTGCTAATGGAAGTTTGACAGGTGGTGGTTGGAGGATGTCAACATTATTTTCACTATCTAGCAAAAGGTTGGTCAAACATGTCTGTGTGGCTTTGGATAACTGAAATTTAGGACGATATGCCCTTGTAATGGAATGTGCCAGCTGGAATACTTGGGCATTAACTCCCCATGGAGCTAACAATCAGAAAAGTAAGGGAGGGGAAAATCTTCAAAAAAGAGGATTTAACCCCCTGATATGAAAAGCAGCTGAAAAACCAAGAAATTGAACATTGCAAGATTTGGTCAAGCAGATGTTATTCAAGATCGTGAACAAAGAAGGGTAAAGAAAAGGGAGGGAGGGAAGGAGGAAAGGAAAAGAATTCAAAGCAGTGATTATATTAAACATGTATGAGCAGCCGTGGAGATTCTGATGGAATTACACATTATCCCTTTCATGATGTTGAAATGAGAACAGTTTATAGCCAGTTCTGATTGCCTGTAGAACTAACTGGCATTTCATCTAGGACAGGAAAGGACTTAAAAATATATATGAAATATTTAGAGGGGCCAAAGGGTGAAAAAGAAGATTAATTGCATTTAGTTAAGTAACTAAATACTGACTTATCCAACAGTAATTATTTTTTTTCTGTAGAACACAAAGTACAGAATTAAAATTGTACTTACAGCTTCACCTTTGTGGCCATCGCCTTTTGCTCCAGGGGGTCCAGGTAGTCCAGGTAGTCCCCGGTTACCCTAAATACAAAATAGTACCTCAAGTATCATGCCAGTAACTGGATCATCACAATGTAACAAATATTAACAAATATGTAAGGATACTATTTAACATGCTTTTCAAAATATAGAATAGCAGTTACCAACTCTTTTGTTTGCAAAGCTCAGAAATTTTTGTGCTTTTTTATTGTTGCTTCTGTTGATCAAATTAAGATTTCAGAAGAATAGGAGTTCTTGTTAGGAACTTATTAATTTCTAGATTTGTACTTGCAAAGAGAAATCTTCAGAACATTGACTCTATCCTCAGCCAAAACAAAGTTAAATTTATTTTTTAGAAGTTAAATTTTTATGACTTTGGGAGTAAGTCCTGACATTTGAACAATGAATTTAACAATACTGAAGCATAATATGCCAGCCTTACATATATTGCACACTTTGCATTTCATAATCACATTGGTTCTCTCATACAATAAAGCAAAACTGCATTCTACAAGGGAAAGAAGTAAAATAAAGACATACAAGTGGTTATAAGAAATATTTAATTTCTCTTAGTTCAGCCTAAAATGCTCTGTATCAGGATACAATTACTCCTGCTGTTGACACTTCCACTGACTCTCACTAGAGCTTTGCAAAACTTTAGTGCTTCCATTCAAGACCAGAAAAGAAGCAAGTATCAATCTTTTCCTCTTCCCTTACTTCAGTGATCATTTTCCTGATGTTTAATGAGAAAATTAACTGATCTTGCAATAGACTGTTCTTCGGAGAAGCATGAAAAAAAACATATTGCTTTGAGGAATCCCTCAAGATATGCTGGCAGTCTGTACAGCAGGTGTTCACACTGCCAATCAGAAATCCCTATTGATACTTTTAGGTCATACATCCACCCCACTCCTAGGCACAGTATATATGGCCATACAGTGGGAAGTGTGCACCCTTCACTCAGTCCCACGGAACTGAGAAATGTAAATGGACTCTCCTGTAGCGTGTTCAAAGGTCAGTTGTTAATATACATACAGATAACATCCTGAAGAATATTTACATACAAATCACAAATATTTCCCTGTCTATTCCACTACAAATAAATATCTAGAAAAAAGGAACTACAAGTCACTGAAAACTGCTGTTTCATCAGTGCATTGTGCCTGGAAATTTCTGCCATAACATCACACTTCAAGAAACCACAAATGGAGTCCTGATAACAGCTCAGATCTCAGCAGCTGGTCTGTCTGAATACAGTGTCCATGAATGGTGAACAAACGGACACATATTCTAGTTAGATATCCAACAAAATCAAACTCTGGGTCCAAATTTCCTGTTTCATGAATGACTTTACCATAGACACAAGAAATCAGAACTTTTTCACCAATTTAGCCCTGGCAAGGAAAAATGAAAGAACTGCTTTGGCTCTCCTAAAGCTATACATCACATGTTTAGGTCAGGAGGTAAGTGAATGAAGAAAGAAAAGATAGACTCAATGTTCTGGTTAAGGTGAAACCCTGAAATCACTTTAAGATGGAATCTGGGATACAGATGCCAGCATGTCTTATGCTTAAAGAAAACTGCTCGTTGTCAGTCACACCTGTATGAATCTCTCCTATTCTCCAGTCCAAAGGATATTTTCACTGAAAGACTTTAAACACAACCTGACTACCAGATTCAAACAGCATCAGCCCTGGAAGATGTTTTTTTCATGTTTCCTAACTTTCAAATGATGGAATTCTGATTCAGTTCTGGGAAAATCTAACTAATGAGTGTGCTTCTAGTCCAATAAATAGAAGTAAAATTGGCTTTCCATTATAAAGCTTTCTCATTCTTAATATCCATAGTTTTAAGATTGTGGATAAAATGAGAAATGCTTTAGAAATGCTTGATAACATTTTTTTAACACAAAGGGAAATCATGGATCATGAGTTCATCTCTATTTTTCCTTCTAATTCCACTACAGTAAAAATGGCCAAACAGATTTTTCGTTTAATCTCAGTAGACCATTGTAAATACCAAATACATGTTAACACATTCTCTTCTGCAAGAATTGGGATTTTGTCGAGTGGCTGGTTTTGCCATTAATAGCACTGCTATAAATCTACGTAAGTCAGATTGACGGCCAAACCTGTGATAAGAAACAGTTCTCTAGTCCAGATTATTTAGTTTTAATTTTTTTAATACCTGCACTGAAAATACACAAGAGATGGCCCAGGTGCAATTCTGTGATTACTGAGAATTTTTCACTCTCTCACTTTTGCAAAGTCTGCAACCTCTGTGTTACCACTGAATCCTCAGTTTTACCTCTGGTCTTTCACTTGTATGTTGACCTTGCCAGTTAAACACTAAAGGCTCGAACAGTGAGCACAGCAATCCTGCTACAAACTACTGTACTCTATTCTTGTGTTGAAGTTAAAAATGTAAAGGATATAACCAAGTAAATTCTATTCTGTGACCTATATGCAAATAAGTACTTTCAAAAGATTTGGTTTTTAATTTCTTTATTTTTGGTCTTACTTATGTTTTTGAATGTGCAAGGTTGGTAATATGGAAACATCACTGTTAAAGTAACAAATACCTCTCAGTTCATACTCAGTAAAGAGCATACTGCCCACATAGAGGTATAAAAGACCACATGAGATAATGGAAGGTGGAGATGAATTTGAAGAGTTGCCTTCCTAATGAAGACTTCCTGAGGGACGTTTGCAGGATGAGTTACATTGGACTAGTTATTTAATCTATTTTGTGTTTCTTCTTTGAAAAGACAGTAAGTTTATTTTTTAAAATAGACTTAACCTGGAATGATGGAAAAGTTTAGAATTGGCCAGTTACTTTCTTGAAACAGTTTTTTGGGTCGTTTCTACATTTTCACAGCAGTTTCGCATGTGTCTCACGTTTCTTTGTTTTCCATGTTTTGCCTAAAAACTCCTACCGTTGGTCCCATTATTGAATTTCCAGCAACTCCATCCTCTCCTGGTGGCCCCTGGGGTCCTGGATCTCCCTATCCAAAAAGAAACAAATTAATTAACAAAAGAAACAAATTAACATATTAATTATTTTCAGTTTTAATTTCTGAAGTTTTACAGAAAAGAACAAGTATTCAATTCTTTCTGACAGTGACAATTATTGAGTTAGGTAATATAAAACCAGTATTTCTAGAAGAAGATTTTACTACCTCGATTTTGGCCTCTCTTATACTTTTGCTTTTCTGCAACTCTGCCAAAGGGTTTGTTCTGCCTTGGTGAGTAACTTGATGGTTTTAGTTTGCAACTGAAGGTTGAATATCATGATTCAGATTCAATGACCAGATTCACCTGTGGCTTCTACCTGCTTTTGCCCAAACAAGCAAGGCTGCAAACCTTGTTTCTGCTAGAGCACACAAAGAACAGCAAAGAAAATCAAAGACAAGTGCTGATACAGAGTATGTTTAGGAAGGCTACAGATGCAATGACACAGGACTTCAAAATTGCAAGCTCCATGGTCTGAAGACACAGGAAGAAACTTGAGTTTTTTCTCAAATAATACTCAGTATGAGTGTTTGATAACCATAGCTCTGTCAGTGGCTTTTCTGGAAAGTAATCAGGTTTGGTATTCAAGTTTCTCATATTATCCCTTCACAGAGCAAAATTTAACTCCTTCTAGTGTTTAATCTATGTCAATAGATGTTTTACTTTACATTAGGGTTCTTAAAAAGAAAATTTCAATTTTCAATTAAACTTCTGCAATTTCTAACACTAGTGAGAAAGACAGGCAGTATTTCAGGAAACATTCACCAAGGACTGTAGATCAAATGTTCTATCAAAACCACCACGCAGCCGTAACCATGAGAAAGGAATATGAGAAAAAACAGCTATCTAATGTTACTGACTCCATATTAGTAACAGCATAATGGTTGTCGAGGGAAATAAGACTCTAGTCCCCAAACATGTATGTAGCTTAAAATAAATAAATTCCCAGTAGACACAACCATGTCTGTCCAGGAGTTAAGACCTCTCGCAATCTCACACTACTACATCAAATAATTACAGATGTACTAAAAAGACGTCAGACCATGAGAACTCCCAGCTTTCAAAAACATGCAGATTCCCTGCATTAGAAATTTATAATGTTTGGCTTCATTACTGCAGATACCAGGATGCTCCAAGAACACAATTGCTAGTAACCATTGTACTTACCACAACGCAGAGAGAAAACGGACCTGTGCAGCCTGCTACATTACCAAGCAATTGTCAGAAACACAGAAGATATTTGTTTGAACAAAGAAATTATCAAGGAGCTAAAGAGACACAGTTTTGTATACTTTAGAAAAATTAAATTGTATTTTATAATTACCCAGAATGCTTGTTTTCTTACATCAGCCACTGCACATAAAAACCCAAATTTATAATTTAGTAAAGAGTTTGGAAGAACTCCTAAAGACTCCAGTGGATTTTGGATTGTGGACAGTCTGCTATGAAAGTTGTATGGACTGTACTGTAGAGAATAAAATCAGAGTGAAAAAGGCAATAAAGTCTACAAAGTTTTTATTTTTCAGCATGCATTTTATCAGTGAACAATCCTGACTCATTTGATGGTCTATTAAAAAATGCCACAGTAACCAGGAAAATGAGGAGAAGGAAGACCGGTGTAGTGAAACCTATCTTCATACAGGTTGTGCCTTATAGCATGCCACTTACATTTTCCTGATATAAAGTTCGGCACATTATTAAGGTTTTAAACCAATATAAGAGATATGAACACCCCACAAACCTCTCCTTTCTTTCTTTTCTGTTATTGCATTTTTATGCCAGGTGTACCCTGAGCTTCTTGCATTCCCTTCTTCCTTCATCCTCCCTGCACAAACAAATCCAAACCACATCCTAGCCCTCTGTGATGTCTTGTTGCCAGGCTGATGAGTACATTGTATGTATAATACCCACACGTGCTTGTGTGTTTGGGCACATATATTTTTAAGGAAGAAGAAAAATGGGGATGAAATTACTTCAGAATGTACGTCAGTGGTTTCTCTATCCTAAAAACTATCACTGAAGCTGAAAAGCACCAATTAAAGTTGAAGTTAACTGACATATTACAAAAACAGCAAATATTTTATTCTTAAAATAAAAATTGGATGGTAGTGAACTTTAAAATGTTTTTTAAACCTTCAAAGTTTGCTTTACTGTTGCTGAATCTGCTTATTTTGTACAGCAGAACAAATCCCACTCATTTCAGATATATTTTCCTCATAGAGAAAATTAGGTGCATGTAGCTCTGTCTGTCTCGTATATGGCATTTAATTTAAAGTAGTATCTACAGGCCAGCTGTTCACTTGGAAGTGACATACAAACATTCATCTAGTTCATCTAATTCATACAATCATTCATCTAATATTCATCTAATTCATCAAAAAATCATCTAGTTCAGCATATAACTCCCTAGAACTATATACATAGACACATTCCTGCAGGGATTTACTGCCACATTCAGAAAACCTTTAGTCCAAGAAACAAAATGCACAGTAAATTTGGGAAAAAAAAAGAAAAAAGACTTCAAGTTGATTAATTTCACGGGAAGGGCCAAAACACAATAGAAATTTAGTGAGGATTTTTTTTTAACAAATACTTGTTAATAACACATAATAACACAGGTAATAACACATGCTAAGTTCAGCATCCTGTTAAAAGGCCGCCAACCACTCTCTGTTGACTTTTAGTACTTTTCAGTCCTTACTTCTAAAATTCAGTCATCTTTGTTACTAGAGCAAGCAATTTCAACTTCTTTAATTTATATTCTTTTGACAGAAATGTGCTCTAGAAATTTTCTAATGTCTGGCCTCCAGCAAACACTATGAGAAAGTCACCTTTGGTCCAGCAGGTCCCCGAACAGATGATCCAGCAACACCAGGCAGTCCTCTCTCTCCCGGTTCACCCTGTTACAAAATGCATCATCTAGATTTAAACAGACCGTTCCATTTTCTGCACAAGCAGCAAAAACCTTTTTCAACACAATATTATAAAAATATCTACATTGTAGATCTATCTACAAAATAGACAATATTTGGGAAAAAAACATAAATCAACTTACTGCTCTTGTGAAAGCTGGTCCAAGTTTTATGTTTTAAATAACTATTCGTTGAACCATGTATTTGATTTATTAACTTCAATTAATTCTTTGAGTCCAGATTACAAAGCCAATGGAATAACCAGAACACTTGTATTATTTCAATTTCCTTATTATTCAGAGTGACACTCACAAATTATAACAGAAGATTAATGTTTCAAAGAAAAAAATTGTGAAATGCCCATGATTAAAATCACTTGGACAGCTTTAATTTAGCTTCTCAGAGCTCATGTATAACTATAAGGTCTGTAATTATGTTTACCTATTCTTTTTCTCCTTGGGACTTTTGTGTCATTCAGGACAGAGGATGGAAATACTTCTGATTTCCTTTGTTCTGTTAAGTCTCCAAGCATCAGATGCTTGAGCTATTTGTACATTATATAAATTCTTTTATAAAATACAAAGTGAAGGGTTACCCTGGAGGAACAAGCTTACTTTTGGTCCAGCTGGGCCTTGTGCTCCTTTATAACCAATCAGTCCTTGGGATCCTTTTTCTCCAGGGTCACCCTGATAAAAACAAATGGGGTTTTTTTCAGTCACCCAAAGATTCATTCACAAATGGGAGATATCCGAATAACGAGAACCATGGTGATAATGACACCCATAATTATAAAGGTACTTAGATGTTCCACTCCAACTGAAATCCCACTCAGTTCTAGAATCTGCCCCAAATGTCCTAAATTTAACTAGGTGGGAGTGTATTATCTGTCCACTAATACATCCTTCAGGCCTTTAATCTCCTAGTTAGATATCTAGTCACCTGATTTCTCTTAGCTCCTTCTCTCTCCCTATCAGCCTACTGAGATAATTTGCCTTCTCCTAACTAATGAAAACTCTGTAGTGAATTTTTAGGAAATCTCTACTGCCCAATTAACTTCAGGGTCTATGTTCAGGCTAAGGAACACACTGCTCTCTCATAAATCCTTTTGAATCATATGTTACAATACAGATGCTACTTAAGATACAATGAATGAAAAAAAAATAGGCCAGAATCTGAACTCTTATAAAATAGGTCCTTCTAAAGTCTCCAGTTTGCATGTCAAGCCATACCTTTTGGCCTACATCTCCTCTGCCAGGGGGTCCCTCCGGGCCTCTTGGACCTTGATCTCCCTTTTCCCCCTAACAGAGATTAGATGGTTAATTAATTTTCATCTAGACTTATGAGAAACAATGCTTGCATAAATACTTCTCCCAAAAACATCAGTAAGTATCTGGTTTGGGGTTTTTTTCCTGCAAAAATCAAAGTATTCTGTTGTCTTAAGCCCCTTCCACCCTCCTGCATTAATAATGCTTATTTTCACAGACATTTGTAATAGTGTTATTTGCAACTGCATCAATCTTTTGTAGGAAGAGCTGCATGCATATACTCATATGAGGAAGAGAAATGCTTGCAAAGTTATCAGAAAAGGTCTTGATTGACCAATTCTAAGAAAAACAGCTTTTAAGAAGCAGTAATTTTAGGCAACTCCGTAGTCAAAGGCCAATCCAGGCTGCAAATATTTGCCAGAAAACATTACTTCAAATAATCCACATAAAACATTCTATCAAGGAACTTTATCTACAAAATATTTATGCATAATGTGTCAGATTTGTATATCAGAATGCCTGTACGTAATTCAAAAAGTGAAAAGTAGCTTAAAAAAATCCATTTCTGATTTGAGCTGTTAATGGAAATGGCATTAGAGAGCCTTCTGCTGATAGGCATTAGTCTGGATCCCACTTGTGTGAGACAGCTTCACACTTGCAAACAACTGCCGTAACATCACCGTGATACTCACTGCAGGCACCAAGCTGTTCTTTGCACTGTCCTGAATACTCAATGTAGCTTCTCAGTACTGTATTTTCACTTATAATTTCCCTTATAATCACAACAGTGAAGATGACAGCACCAAATTGGCAATATGCAAGAGAAAAAAAACCCCAACATTGCCAAATACAAAAGCCACCTGTAACTTTAACCCAACTCTTAATTCTCATGTTTCACTTCTGATACACTGGGATCTTAATTTTTGAGCACTTATATAGTGAGTGATATCAAATAAAAAAAAAGAAATTAAGTAGCAGCAGAAATGCTACATATTTTTCCACAGTGGAAGGCTTACTGCCTCAGGCTGTAGCTTGTCAAACTAGTATTTGCACTGCTTTTGTAGATGAAAAAAATGTGAAGCTGTATTCTTAATAGATGTTTATTACAGCTATTCAGATATTTTCTGATTAAGGACCTGCTGTCAAAAAATGCTGATTTGCTTACTCTGAATCATGTTCAGTTCATCAATTCTACATATTGGTCAGCTGCTACCCTAATTTAAGAGCTACATATTAGCAGAGTTTGGAGGCACCTGGATTCTCAGCAGCAAATCAACAATCAGTCAAAGCACTGAGTTTTGTTCACTTTTTTGCTCCTTTTTCCCTGTCAGAAATATTAGCACATGCCCTCCTCCAGGATGAACCCCTTGCCATTGTATGCCTGCAAATAATGGTTTCTTCTTTTGTCTACACATTTTACTTGCGCTAAAATATATTTCCTTACCTTGTTCCCTGACTTCCCAGGATCTCCCTGCACCCCTCTCTCTCCTGGAGGTCCTGATAAACCTGTATCTCCCTTAAAGATGAATAAATAATTATATCATCATACATCAATAAATTATTTATTCTGTGAAATGGATCTGTGTTAAAATATTAATTAATGATATACATTATTTTTTCTCAAATACAGGTTGTTATTCCAAATAAGTTAAATGTTCAATAGAGCCAATAATTTTTTCTACTCATACAATCTAAAATCCAAGCTCCCCACCCACTTCTTAAATCTTGGGCTTGTATTAAATAAATTTACGTTTATCCAGTGAGTAAAAACATGATTGAATGCTGTTTGTTATTCTGTGCACACAAACAACATGGTATGAATGTAATTTACTTGCAAAGTCAAACATCTAGGACTTAAGGTATGGTCAGCCAAAAATGCCTAAATGGTGCTGTTGACTGGAGACTAACATCTTGTTTGTACAAACTGGTCTAGGTATTACTTTTAAGACTTGACACAAAGAGTTGATACTATTCAAAGGAACTAGTCCTGACAAGTGCTTCTTCCATGATCCTGGGAAAAATCACCAAAAGCAAGATGTCTGTGTCATTTTAATGAAGATTTTGAAAGCCCTACTTAAATCATTAAGGACATGCAGACTTCAATCACTAAGGTGTGCAATCTTCAAAATGGCAGTTGAAATCAAAGCTTTAAGTGTTTAACAATTCTTCTAACATGTAGGCAGTATGACCTGTGACACAGACTGTTTTTTTCCAAATCACTGCAGAGGAACAGGGATAGTAACATTTCTAACAGGCCTTGGAAATACCTCACTAGCTTAGAAAAGATGTGGGAAAACTCTGTTCCAGTTATGGCTTGAGTAATGATTTCAGGAGAGAGGGTGGGAGCTCTAGCACAGCATTTTGAGTTTAAAAGCTAAAACTGTGAAGTTAAGTGAATATCTGTCACTGAAATTCCTTCTTATTTTGATCATAGTCAATTTACACTAAAATATCATCTATTTAGTTTATCAGCAACTAGTGAAAGAATTAGAAGACCCAGTAACAAGCAGTTAAAACTAAAAATAGGCTCACTTTAAGTCCTCGTACACCAATTCCTGGGAGTCCTGGTACTCCTTTTTGTCCAGGTTCACCTGGTTGACCCTAGTAACAAAAAATCTTTTGTTTAACAGAGGAACACAATTCAGCTTTATTCATAACTCACACTATTTCACTAACTGCTTTATACATAGAAGTGGACTTGATGATCCTTGTGGGTCCCTTTCAATTTGAGATATTCTATGATTCTAAGTGGTCAAGTTTTCAGCTGAGCAGTTTTCAACTGGAAAATTCTGTTCTTTAAAAACCTCAGTAACTTGTAGGACTGCATCTATTTTATTCAACCTTGCAGTGGGAAGAAAGTTTAAGTGAATCATTCCAATTTTCTCCTTTTTGTTTTAATACATTTTATTTTTTTACTTTATACCACTATATCAAAAACACTTATGTCATTGAATGAAAAGTGAGTCCAGATAAAGAAAATTCAGAACTTCTACTTAAGAGAAAGTTTTAACCTAGCGGTTCCTCCTTTCAGTAGTTCTAAAACAGTTAGAGAAACAGGAATGCCATTTTTCAATTTTGCTTTTTAAAATACTTTTTCACACCAGGAATATCGTCCTCATACATAATATGTTTCACTGCTACCTATTTTTCCCAACATTAATATTAAGCATTGCTATTGTAACTGCTACTTACATGCCAAAGTAATGCCCAGAACGAAATTAGTGTATTTCTCTTTGCTCTTGCTACAGTGACTAATGTCTTCCTTTCGTAATGAAGGTGATTACAAAGCACACTTCTGCTTTACAGTTTGTCAGTTCATTCCACTTACTCTCCCTAGTATTTCAGCAAATCCCTTTTTCTCCTCTTACGGTGCTCACCTGACACTGTATTGCTAGAGGCTTGCACTTTGACAACCGTAATTGTTTAACCCACTTTTCTGTTTTCTTCCTACTTTCCCTCTTTCCATCGTGCAGTATCAGCTACTAAGTACACTTAAGCTCTTTCTTCGCTCCTAGTGTTTCTGTCTTTCTCATGATGACTGTGGAAGGCTGAAGGACAGGCTGAAGGACAGGCTGAAGGCACAGCAGTATTGGCCTTACGCCTCAAAACCACTGCTGTTTAACAGCTGTTTGGTAAAATGCTTTACTTGAACACAATGTGTATGTGGCACCAAACTAATTTGATTTTAACATGTCTGAAAGACAAAAAACCTAATATTCACAAAGGTAAAGGGCTGATGCTAAGCAGAAGTCATATACTCCATTTGGGGAACACCTTGATAATAAGGGTGGTTTTCCCTCAAAGATTCAAAAGTGAATTGTTATCCCCAATTAAGAGTTACATTTTCATCTCACTAAACACACTCTTGAAAAGACTGGAAAAGATACATTGCTTGCTGTTTCTCCCAGGTGCTATTTTTTAAAAATAATATCTGAATCATTACCTTTGGACCTGGCAGACCAAAACCTTTAGATCCTTTTGTCCCAGGGTTTCCTTGTGGACCCTGTATACCCTACAAAGCAAAAAGAATGAGTTAGTGCATTTCACTTTTCCACATCTGAAATTCAACACATGTCCATCTTTCAGTTAATAATGATTTTATCTTATCTTTAAAAGAAAACTATTTGCTTGCTTGTCCTCAGGCTTAGTTCTGAGAACTTTATTTCATTTTTCCTCTGTCACTATCCTGTGAATTTCACTGAAATATTCAACTGTAATTACAATTACTGTTTAGTGAGAAAAGAAATGGTAAGTGTCTCAGTGTTTCCATCTAAGCCCTGATTTATCGTGATAGTATGGTGGAAGCATGAACTTGTATCTTCTTTCCAAAAAAAAACCCCCCAAAAAAACCCAAAAGATTTTTTTGGATATTTCAGTTTTTCTGTACCCAACTGTTAAAGGCTGTGTTCAAGCTTCAAAGGGCTTGGGAATTCAGAAGTGGTGGATTCTTACCTTGTGAAACTTTTATTTGTATTATGCTAACATCCAAGCAATGCATTTGATTTATCTCCTATGCAAATTATTATGCATATTAGACCAAATTTGTTTGCTTGATTGTAAGACCATTCAAATCAGTTGGAATCACTTGTATTTACAAGCTTTGCCTAAGGACTAGTTTGACACTTTTTAAAATAAAAAATCACAGTGAGATTTTTAATGTCTTCAGAACAAAATTAGAGCTCTGATAAAGTATAAAATGAAATCTACATGCAAATACTCATTACATATCCAAAATGTAGACTCACCCGGCTTCCTGGATTGCCTATTCCTGGTGGTCCTGCTGGGCCCTGTGGTCCTACTTGGCCTTGTTCACCCTACACAAAAAGTATTCCCAAGAGCTAAATTGCAATAGTCCATGCTAGCTGATTCACATATTTAATCTAAATACAGAGCAGCAGTCCCCAGATTGTATTATCTTGCAGTTCGCTACTTCTGTATGAGTTAAATGCATTTGGAATACCTGAATGTCTGCCCATGGCAACTGATCTAAAATAATACCCTTTCTTAACTGCAAACTCTGTCTCATAACATTGAATGATCATAGCTGTAATTTTATTATTAGAAAGATTCATAGCTTATCTTTATGTATTGAGATTAATGTTAAAGATTTTCTTGTATGAAAATATACATGGTTTATTGCACAATACTCAGAATAAAAACTTGGGAGTGTAAACAGAGCAGCTAGAGAGCATTTTCGAAAAATCTTTGTCACATGGTATTGTAATGGTATTGTACAGCACTTAGGGAGGGAATAGAGAAATTATGGCAGAGGAGTATGGGGAGGTCATGTAGGTATTAGAAGTGGCACAGACTTGTGAAGGTGTCAAGGATGTATGACACGAGTCCCTAGAAAACAAAAAAGTAGTTTCACTTATGTCAGAAACACTTATTTACTGGAATGATCCCAAACGCTTACTGTCCTGGCATTCACTGCATTTTTCCTATACAGACATGGGAATAAGATGACTCATTTCTCTGCAGAAAATCAATCTTCCTCTAACTAAAGCCTCACGCAAGATGGTCTGGCAGGTGCTCACCAAGCATACCTCTCACAGACAGGCCAAATCAGACCACACCACCTAGGTTGCTCTGAAAATGTTAAAGAGTGATTTGACTGGACAGTGAAATGAGTAAATCCAAGTTACTTCCCACATCCACGAAGCACCCCCTGCTGACTAAGCTGTCAACAGTTTTGGATGGGAGTGTTGTCCTCTCCTCTGACTGAAGCTGAGCGTGGGGCCATGAGGAGAGCAAGAGTTTTGGGGACAGGAGGGAAGGAAAACAGGGACTAGGAGAAGGGCTATGGCACTAAATCATGAGAAGGAAGATCTGGAACCACTGCCTCTGCCTATGGGACATCTGCGCATGTTGCATTACCCACTGTCTGGAAATGCACAAGATACAGGCTGGAAACTATTCAGGCTAAGGGAATTGAAATTGTTCTGGATCCCTCTTTGGGGGACTGGACACCTAAAAGCTAACAAATTTCAAAAGCCAGAGTGCTTCTTTGCCTGTTCCAGGTTCATTAGATTAGATGACTCGAAGAATTTTTTACATTTTTGTAATATTTAAATACAATTTAAAATCTTGCAAATACAATATTTCTGAAATAAGTTTAGGAAGAAAAAAGTCCATTTATTCACTCATACTCCCAGCTGCATACAATACAGTCCTCAATGCTCTAATTTAACATTAGCAGACTTTGCTAATTGCATAGGTGAGTGCAGTCTATGCAGCTGCAAACAGTGTAGCATAGTTCCTCAGATTCCAGGTAAAACATACCTTTGTATTGTTATGATATTGTGTGATTAATTCATCATTAATTTAACCATAAATATAATCAACTATAGATGCGATTAGAAAAACACGCTGTTCCTCACCTTGTCACCTTTGATTTGTTGACCTGGTGGTCCAGGAGGACCAGCTACACCTTCAGAGCCTTTTTCACCCTAGAAATATGTGACAGTGTTGTAACTGTATTTGGAAATTTCTAAAGAACACCATCCTAGACAAATTGGTCATCACAATATGGATAATGAGGAAAAAAGTATTCCTTCTTAAAGAAACAAAAAAAAATAGTGAATGGAATTATCGGTATTGTAGAAAAGTGATTTAGTTACAATTCATAACATGCTTCATCTGTATTCATTGTGTGGTTGAACACAGGACTTCAAAAGGAGAACATGAAATACTAGGAAGAAGGAAGCTACGTTTTGAAAATGTGCTAAGATGTTCATTAGTCAGAGAGAGCAGTTCAGAACCTAGTGCAAAGGCATGACTAACATCTTTTCCATAAAAGGAAGAAAAATCTTCTTTGCTTAGTAGTTCAAGGCTCTAGAGAATCTGGAAGCCATTAAAAAAGAGCGATACATTTTGATGGGAAGCCCAGTTGTCATTTAATCATAAATCTTTGCTTGACTGTATCTATTTATATAAAAAGGGATGTTCATATATATTAACCTAGGAAGTGCCCTTAATGAGGTAACTGTCCATAGAGACTCATACAACCCATCTTTTAGTTTCCCAAAATGGTAAGGCAGAATGAAAACAGTTTTTGAATGTTTTCTTCCAATACAGAACATAAATAGCTAAGCAGTTTTTCAGAAGATAATTAATTCTACTAAAATAAGGTATCGTATTAAACACATAAACACGAGAGTCACTAACTTACTACTGTTAGAGGGGCTATACAACTTTTTTGTAATTATCTTGCTAGAGTTTTGGAACTCAGAGGTATATTCTGAGAGCACAGTTATTCAGAAGACCAAGATCCATCAGCTGATATTTTATACCAGTGGAATGATCAGTGATCTTAAATAACCTAGACAGTACTGCAAATTTGGCCCACAATATTATAAAAAATAATCAACCAGAAAACTACCTTTTGGCCTTGAATTCCCTCTCCTGGGTCACCTTTCTCACCTGGCAGACCATAAGGGCCAGGTGGTCCCTGTAAGAAAAGAAAAATATATTCAGACTACGTCAGCAACTGCATTTTTTATTGATATTTTGTCTGACTTGTTAGTATAGGTTCTTGCAATTATGACACCAGTAAGTAAAAACACTTCTGTAACAGCTGGCTGAGCCCAGGCAGTCAAAATGAAGTGTAGCAAACCTTAATTGGATGATTTAGATTAGAATAAGCTAATGCTGAAATGATGTGAATTGCATAACTAATGTCTAAAGATTGGACCCTTAAAACTCAAATGAACCTGTAGAATAATTTATAATAAATACATTTACCACTGTGAACTTTATTCCCTATAATTTCATATAAGTTCATTATTTTCATAATGAAAATAATTAATTTTAACATCTTTTTTTTTCATAAAAATGGCAGGTTAAACATACAAAATTAGAGAATGCCAATTTTGTTGTAAACAAGTATAGGAATAATTATTTTTGTAATACTTTCTGTTCTTCCACAACATTTAACTGTTTTTCATTATTTAAAGCTAATAAAGAGTTTTAAAGGATGATCTTGATTAAGCAAAAAGTTTCTATTTTTTTTATAAAAATAGTCTTTTAAAATCACAAAGTGACTTTAAAAAATACTATTAGAATTAATAAAAAACCCACCCACATTCGTGGCTTCTTAATTAACAATCTCAGATTTTTAATGAAAAAAAAACAAGAAAACCATACAGTTCTCACATTTCGGGAAGAAAAAGTGAGCACTAACTCAATGTTACAAAAAGCTTGCTGAAATTCTGTAATTCACAAGATAAAGATATAATTAAAAGAACATAATTTGAGTATTTGTTTTTGATGCAATCCAAATTACACACCGGAGTTGAGGAATGTCTCAGCTCTTGGATTTTCATCTTCTTAAAATGTGATTTTAGACTATTTTTAAAGATTATCCTCAACTCAAACATGCAGGCATACAGCTATTTATATAAAGCTCTATGTCTTTCTGAAAACTGGATATTGCAATTCTGCTCATGTGGATCAAGCAATTTTTTATTTCCCCAAAGCGTTGGACATGGCTTTATTTTCCTACTTGGGCAACCCACATGCATTTACTGCTGCAATACTGGGCTGGCATAGCCAAAAACACTGCTGCTGCTCCAGACTAGGTATAAGGTGGTTTATGGTATTAGTAGCCAATACAGCTACTGTCAACCAATTACACTCATTAAGACTTATTTTATTATATCTCCACTTCCAATGCATGTATCACTGACTTACAGGTAATCCTGGTTCACCAATTCCACCAGGTCCTGGGAATCCAATTTTACCTTCTTGACCTTTATCACCCTTGTGAAAAAGAGTATTAGAAAGTTCAGTCCTAATTCAACTTGATCCTTTTGAAAAGCATAACATTTACATAAGGAGGACTTAATGACATCACCAGAAAGGTCTGAAATCAAATGTGTAACATCTTCTGATGTAAAAAAAAGCACAAATAACACTTTACAAACATTTGAAAGTACCTTTTGATTAATAATTGGAGAACTAGATTGCATTCCAGCCCTCATGCCAACAGCAAAGGGGTGTTATCACTTTGCATAGGGGTAACTGCTTAAAAGTGCAGGACCTGAGAGATGACAGGGATGAAGGTGTGGAAATCAGGCTAAATGTAGTTGCAGTATAGCCAAACCACGAAACAGGAATGCTCAGGTGTGAGGGATCCTCACCGTAGCCTCTGTCTAGGTACTCAAATTGAATTGAAGCCTGGAATATGGGATTGCATGGGAACTCCAGAAACTGCATAGTTTCTGTGTCTTCTATTTATAAAGTGTCATAATCTTCACAATTCCTCGTTTACTGAGAAACATGTGCTTCAAGGATAAGAGCACAGAGGATTTTTCTCTCTCCCCAGGGTAATACAGAGACTGAGAGTGACATTCTTTCTCTATAAACTATTCTCCCTTCTGTAATGACCCGGTGTTGTTCCTTTTACATGGCAAATTATTAGTGTCTGAGCTACACAAACCTTTATGTTCCAGGGTCTGCCCCAGTGCACAGAAAATATGAATGTACAAATTAGAGCAGTAAAAGCAAAAAAAAAAATGCAGGTATTTTAGAAACTGTCACTTGGCTCCAAAAAATAGGGGAAGAAAGGCATAAAGCAATACCAAAGATTTAGCAGCCAGAAGAACTAGGATGAGATCTAGTTCTGCCCAATTTAGATTTCTTGTTTGAGTCTGAGCTGTAGGTCTCTGACAAAACTCACATAAACTAAGTAGGCATGTGTCCTGTGTGAATGCTTTTGCAGTCTCCCAAGAGGAGATTTAGCTGGCCAGCATAGGCAGACATGACTTCTGCAAATTAGCAAGACTGGATTCCAAGTTCTAGTCTTTTGCAACAAAATAAGATTGAGGAATTAAATGCTGCATGAGAGATAGAATCTTATAACCTATAAGAATATCTGTTCCCTAGTGAAGAAATAAGAAGGCAAATCTGTCGCTTGACTGAGATGTATTTCTATGCCTCGAAGTATGGTTTACCCATTAATGCAAGCATCTGCTAGTGCTTGAAAATGATCTCACATATTTAACCCCCATTTAAATGGCATTATTTCTGATTTCTATTATATCAATGCGATCAAAATATAAAATTAGAGTTGCTGGAAAGGCAGATCTCTTATCATCTCCATCCTATGCAAATACAAGAACCTGTCAATATTGTATCAGCAGGTGAGAACTTTCATCAAAAAAAGTGACTGCCCACAGTTAGCACTTTTACAGACATATTACTGAGAGTTACCTTGGGTCCTGGCTCGCCAACACCAGGGAGTCCTGGAGGACCATAGGGACCTAAAGGGCCTTGCTCTCCCTAAAGGAACAAACATGGGAAGAAGGTATTAATGCAAATGGAACCTTAACCAAATTCTGCCAGAATGTCTTTCCAGAGCCACATTGAGGGCTATAGGAATATGGTTTTAAAGTAAAAAACAAAATCAAAAGAGAACAAAAGACCAACATGTCTTAAAGATAAATGTTTAGATCAGGAGAAGGGTCAATATCCTGGCCATACAAGTTGCTGGGATAGATAATACTATTATAAAGCCATTCTTTCATACACATCAGGAAGGATAAAAAAATACACTGATTCTTTGTTATATCTTTGTTCCTGACTTTATCCAATAATTTGGTGCTTCCTCAGCTTTTTTCTTGCTACAAAGATGAATATTTGGAAATTAAGCAGTGTTTATGCTTTAAATATTGCACTCAAGGTTCTTCCCATAGCAAGAACTGTCTATCATGTAGCAGTTCCTACTGCTATCTTTGACTGCATCTCCTAATTCTCTTGCATGTTTAATATGTTTCTAACAAAGCCAATATAGCCACATGATTATTAAAAAAGGCTCTTTATCAAAATGTGTTTATTTTCTGGGAAGGTATTCGTATATGAGGGGTTGAAATTTTGTATATACCAAGAATTTTTATATGCTGTTTTGAAAGCTGTCAGTGAGATTTTTGCACTTGAGATATCAATGGAAGTGTAAAAAAATACTTCAAAGCCAGGCATTTCTCCAGAAATCTAACAGTTTGTAACTTTCTAAAGAATGAAGCTAAGAGGCAGAAATGGTAATATACAGTGAAAGTAAATAAACAGATTATCCTTGAAGCTTAATTTCTGATAACTATCCACTTGGAGTGCTACTGCTGCAGCTTTAAACCTAGAATAAAGTGGAACTTGATGCCCAGTCTTAAATTCATTCCATTACAGGACAGTATGATAATTTGAAGAGCAGCTATGAAATTTAATGTTTATTCAAAATACAAGATTTTATAGCACACCTTCATAATCTAATAAATTAATATAGCATCAATAGGAGATAAGTCTTAAAAGGCAGAGAAAAATCAGAGAAACCTGGTATAGCTCAGCAGAATAGCACATGTATCTCCACACAGCACACTGATAGGGTATCTGCAACATCGACATTGCTTTAATGTGGATTCTGAGCATGCAGCTGTTGCCAAAATACAGAATATAGTAAAGAAGTTTACTGTATTCCTAGTTGGACCTTATTGTTTGGGTTCCCTAATAATACTTTCATGAAGCCTTTGGGCTACAGTCCCAACTCATTTGATGTGTATCCAGAGTATCATAAATGATGCAGTTTTTACTCTTACAAAGCCAATTAGAAATTGATCCTTTTTGTTCACAGCTGTTTTATTTTCCTTCTGTGTGTTTTGAAACTGATCAAAACCCACCACTACTACCACCAAAAATTCCTCAAATGGCCCATCTTCTAGGCTTACAGTTCCTCCATGGGATTAATTTGGTATTGAACAAACTGTCCTTTTAAAATCAACTGATCAAAAATAATTTTTGTTAAGTGTTTCCCATCAGCAGGAAATCTAGGGAAGGCCAAGAATAATACAACCAAAGCTCGTACTTTTCTCCTCTCTAATTCTCTCTACAAACTCTATTTTAAGTATTGTTGTAATTTCAGCCAACAGTTAGCTAAATTGCAAGGCTTTTGAGGCTGATTCTGTTTAGACAAGAAGCAGGGGAAACACATAAGGAAATGTTTTATACTATTTCTTTAGAAAATAATATATACTAAAAGCAACTTTTTCAGAAGAGTTTTAGTGACATAGAAGCCAACATTTCCAACAGTAGCAATTTAGGCTACTGAATTTCATTCATGCCAACAGGTCACAAGCATCTAAGTATCAATGGAATTTCAGCTTCTGATTGTGCATCAGTATGTAGAAGTGCACTGGCAGAATGGTACCAGCAAAGCTACAGTGCTCTAGTTACATGCACCCAGACCCATGGTGTGCTCTGCTTCCAGCGCAAAATCATCCCTTATGGGAACTATACAAGTAAAACTGTTGTATAAAATTTTCAGTAGAAAATTTTGCAAGCAAATTTCCATGTATAGACACTCCTTCTGAGACAGAGATACTTCTGCCACTTCTACCCACAGCTGTGCTTCTTGCAAAGCTGGTCAATATGCACAAAGCATGGGCTTTGGAAGAACATTCAGCCAAGCACAACAGCCTGTGTCCAAGAAGATTTGCCTTTCAACCTATAGGCTTCATTACCACACCACCAGCTTGTACTTCAACAGGTCTCTACTGGACAAGCAACATTAACAGATACAGCTCCATGTAGCTTCAGCACCTGGGGACAGTCTAGTTAGGGATGGACTTCTCCACTTCAAGGAAGAGGTGCCTCAGTGAGAAAGAAATAGGCAGAAGCTGCTGTAAGGCCATGCAGTATGCTAAACATTAGCTGTTCAAATTCACAGTCCTCGTTTCTTTCACAGAAAGCAGTCTGGGATCTCTTGTGCCATGATGTATTAGCACGATCCACAGAATGAATGCAAAAGATATGCAAAGTTGAAAATATATTTTTAAAAATCTATCAGATAAAAAAAAATAAAATTCAGCAGCATGCAGCACCACTGTGTGTAAGCAGGCTGCTCTGGGCACAGTAAATGTCACTAAGCACATTGGATCCATTTGCCAAAACTAAACCTCTGAAATGGTGTAGGAACTTGTTCCATTCTTACAAATGACATTTGATAAATACAGGCTCATCTCTCAGCTGAAACAATAAACAAAACCCCTTTGTTGTGTTTGGAAAGTGTCTTCCAAATTTTTTGTCCTGTCATCCAAATGGACATTGTGTTTCATATCTGTTTCTGACATGTCCCACAGAACTTCCCGAGGACGGTAATCCTCAGGGATGGTTCCCATCATAAATCTTTCATGCCTTCACAAGTTCATGCACATGATAGAGCAATGCTGATACATGCACTGCTTTGAATGCAGATGGGAGTCCTGCTGAAGTTAATGTTTTTCCAGAAGCTCTACTTTTAACCATGATAAAGGATTACAGAGTTTTCTTTCCAATGACTGCTGCCATGTAAGCTGCCTCACAGCAGCTGTACCAGTAGGTACTGGTGTAGGCAGCAGTGTAAACAGCCCTTATGATAAAAAGCATGTAGGGTAGCATGAAAATTCTGTTCTGTTGAATGCTTTCTCACTGATAGCAGAGGATGCCTGAATATAAATGGAGATACAAACCCCACCTTCTACTAGACAACATGCAAGACTTGGAAACTTAAATTTTTCAATCCATTTTACATACTGTATACTTCAAACTTCATATGGCTATTAGTAAGCCTGGCTTTTCTCTTCTTTGGTCTTGGTGCTACAGGCAACGTGGAATTTATTGAAACTATAAAGTGCTGGCAATAATATAATCTCTACATATAGAAGGAAACATCTGCTTCTCAAAGTAGCTTCTTTGTAATTATTTTCTTTGTCTAACACTCTGCTCAAATTCTTTTTTATGTTCCTATTGGGATTTTCCTTCAGGTGGCATCTAATATTAGCCAGAGCAATGGGAAGAAAAATTACACTAGATCTGAGCTTAATATTTTTACATATTAAAATTGTACCATTTTAAGCTTGGAATATACTTAACAGTCTACCCTCCCCTCTCAAATTAGTTTGTTATGTTACGATGAGTACTACTTATTGCCAATATAAATTATTTCCTTATTTCTAAGAAAGCACATTGTATTTCTAAGCTAGTTGAGATTCTATGAATTATACTTCTTTACAGGGAAATTGGATTTTTTCACTCCTGGGAAAAATGTAACTTGACACATAAGTAAGGAAAGAATTTGTAAGTCATCAGAGAAGAAGCAGTGTCCCTTAGCAGTTCATTCTGGGACACATTTTCAGGGAGATACGCAATGATGGATTTTTCACAGAATTATGCCTAGATGTTTTAATGGGAATAACTGCTTTGAATACCCACATTCAAACTTAACTGTTTCTTTAAAAGTTTGAATACATGTCTGTTCATCCTTTATACTCTAATTCAGAATGTTATTATGCGTATGAAGTTCTCCATTGCCCTTACTATAGCAGTGGCTTTTAAGAATGTGTTGTTTTCAGTCTTTCCATGAATATATCACGGTTTCTAGAAATGTGTACTTTGTTTCCAGTAGCTGGTCTAAGACTTTAAACACACTAACCCAATGTCACTTCTGAAATGATAACTGCAAGCACTTCCTATTCACCACTTCTTTATGAGTAGAACACAGGGCACATCCACTTCCTGATTTTATGCCCCAATTTTATAGTTTGTAACCGCATAATTCTGTTTGTAAATTGTCTGCTGAAATTTGCAAATAGTCACTATTATTCTCCTCACTAACAAACACATTTTCAAAATTATCTTGAATGTAAATGCTTTCATTATTAGTGCTATTGTATAGAACATGTTGTTGTTGGGTTTTTTTAATAAATATTATTTAAGCATTTTTAAATAAAATAATGAAACAGACAAAACAATGCCTACTATTTGAAAAAAATAATAGGCATACGCATGTTAAAAATTCCTTTTTTATCTAACACCAAGAATACTAGGGGAAAATGGAGGTGCACATTTCACATTGTTGAACCCAATGAGGTATTTTAGTTCTGCAAAAATGTAAGCAGCAGAACCTTAGGGCTGAGAATTTTCTTGACCAAAATAAAGGGCATTATATTTATTCTTCAACTCTGTTTTTCAGAAAACTCATGATGATTCTATTTCCTTTTAGAGAGGAAACCAAGATGCATGAAGTCCTTTTGTGTCAGAATATTTGCATTTTTCCTGTTTTTTATTGCTATTGAACGGCAAAGCTCTCTTCTGAGAACATAACCACATAATATATGTGGTATTAAATAATTCCAGCAAAAGTAAATGCAGTAGTCTGTTAGGATGTTATTTTACTGTATTAACCAATGCAGTTAAGAGATATGTAGAACCTAAACATGAAAACGACAGAAAACAGGTTATTGGGAATGTTGGAAGACAGATGGCATTCCTACTGGATAAAGTTTCTGGACACTACTGCTTATGATAGAACATATTACATTTACAAAGCAAGTAAATCTTTTGTTTCTACTAATAGAGAATACTGACTTTATGTCCTGTGTCCCCTGTTGAAAGCCTATGGCTTCCTGTAGTAACTTCAATGTGATCTTTGAGAAGCAAATCAAGCAAAAGCAACCACAACTGAGTTAATCCCCAAACCACCTATCAACCAGCCATCTAGCCCATTCCTGACCATCTAGGCAGGAATATGGGATATTACTGGAGCAGAACCAAGAGTGTCATGGCTTTTCTCTTTGCTGACTTTTTGTTTCTAGTACCTTTAGTTTTTCTCTAAGTGAGATAGTGTATTCTGGGGTTTTGGAAATGGTAATGTCAGCAAAATCATATCGTACGCCATCCTTGTATTCTTAGTGAGACAAGGAACACAAAACCACAGTTCTATGCTCCTATAAGCTGCAGTTTAACAAGAATTGAGTGTCTCTACCCTAGACCCAGGGTTATAAATTGATGTTCTGCAAATTCAATTACTGAATTGTGTGTGATAACTTGAAAGAACTACTTTTTTTTCCTATGGGTTTTTTGTAATTTTCTTCACATGTTTTATAGCTGAATGAGGTATATGGTATACTTTGATTCAAGTTTTTGTTCTATGTTACAATACAGATAGCAAGTGGTGGTTGATGAAGCTGGAAGGGAAGGTTGATGAACCTTAAAGGGAAGCAAACATCTAGGAAAATATAAAGCACGGCTGTGAATGGTATTTTTTCTTGGTATTTTGAGTTAGTGAGAGAGAGAAAATAATGTAGAATTTGGCATTAACAATACAATTTTTCTTCTGTGAGTTTAATGTCTTTCTATTGAAATATTGCCAAAAGCAATAGAAAGTCAGTAAAACAGAAAACAAACAGAATTATCCTGATCCTTTGCTCAGTACATGGTTGGGGAACAGGACCAAGATGGCTGCTTCAGAAGACAGGAGATACACAATGAAAATAGCCAGTTTTCAACTCCTAACTGTGTTCGAGTGAAATGTCCTGTTACTCTCTCATGTCTTTCTCTTAAAGTTATGTTTTATATTGTGTTGTAGGTTTACTGTTAACATTCAAGTTCAGCATTTGGTTAAATGGAAATATATTCAGTCAGGTAAATGAATAATAATATGAGTCAATATGTATTTTTATTTTTATAGAAGCGAAGTTCAAATTTGTCATTTCAAGTGCCTCAGCCTCTTTATGGAGAAGGTTTGTATATACAGTAATAAAACTATTTAGATGTTTTTGAGATGTTATAACTTTGCAGAAATGCAAATAGAGAAAACCTTTTTTAATTTTGCTTAGTAGCAAAAACTGGGTTAATTAATGCCATGCTGAGCTGCATTCTGTGCAGGATATAGGTTGTTTGACATATTCATACATGACTTGAAAAGCAGGTGAAAGCAAAGTGACAAAGTCTGTGTATTAAAGAGGTTATTAAAGATAAGGACTGACTGTGAAGTGCATCAGAAAGACTTTAAGAAGTTAAGGATGCAATTCACTGCCATATGATCACTCCTAAACCTACATGGAAACAGGTTGGCTGTGTTCCTGTTGTTGTCAGTGGAAAGCTGATCCATGCAGGCAGTGGGACTTCAAGGGAGATGCAACTCATTACTGGCAATAGGATAAGGCAATATCATGACAAGGGATGGGAGTATTGTGCAGCCAGTAAGACTTCACTCTGATAGATTAGCCAGCAGCTTAAGAGAGGGTAAGAAAATGCGTATGAATAACAGAAGTAAGGTAGGAAAAGTGCTTTTAAGTAATTTCTTGGACAACATTTCTGGACTCTGTGCTACCTTGCTTCAGAGAAGTCAAATTAAATTAGTTGAAGCTGCAATGCCCTTTCCTCCTAGTGGCTGCCAGAACCAGCGGCATCCAGGCAGCACACAGATGGCACTGTCCCCAGTGCCAGTGTCCCCAGCTGTATCTGATGCACTGCACTGTGAAGCAAGACAATGGGTATGGCCCTGCCTTACAGATGGGGAAGGACTGAGCTGGCCAGATATATCAGTGAACTGTGCACTTCACAAATGAGACCTAAATCATACGTAGGCGGAGCTTGATCCGGATTTTATAATTTGAGGAACTGAATTTCCTCTTTCAAACCTCAACATGGCCCAAAAACAATGAATAAAAGTGTTCAGCAGTGTTCTGTGTTATGTCACATCCATACTAATGCCATGCAACTGCCTTCAGCTCTGCTAAGCCAGGGTGAAGTCACTAGTTCTTACTCAAGAAGCAGAAAGTATTAGAATGGAAAGGCCACGGGTATAAGAAACTGCACTAAGAATAGACTTATTTATTCTATCCAAGGCAGTTATAAATAACTGCCACTTTTCAGAGATATTGTGTGTCATGAAAACTAATTTTAAAAGAGCAATTGAATAATCCTTCTGTAAGGACAAAAGATACTGGAAAGACTGCTATGTGTCTAAAGCAAAAAAGGCCTTGACCTTTACTAGCTGAATGGGTGTTTATTAAGCTGTAAACAACCACTAATTATCTGTACTGATCATTAACAAATTTTTCACTCATCTCACATAAGCTCCAAAATGCCAAAGGCTTGGCACTAGGTATAGACAAGAGGTAACCTCTAAACATACATACGTTTCTGCTATACTCAAGTATAATTACCTAAGTGTATTAATTAAACTTGTCTGGCAATATTTTTATAATAGATGCCTGAGCCCGGAAAAACCTTGACTATACACTTTAAAAAGCAGATTGCAGACTTGGAAGCTGAAAGAAGAGGAAACTTTCTTCCTCATTGATACTGAAAATCTGCAGCTAACGTGTAACAAGAGACCATAATATATCCAGGTAGATGAATTATAGAGAGAGCTGCATGTATTTTACGGACATGAAAGTGCATGAAGAGACTAACGGAAGGACAAACAACATTCAATAGATACAGATAAGTGTATAATAAAAGTATCTGGTAGTACTATCTTGGACTCATCAGTGTGAAGTGACAGATGAAAAAATTACTGCCATTTGCTGTGCTGAAGTTTAAGAAAGGCACGATTTTTCCACCACATATATGAATAGCTTCTTTCAGACCCATCATCCTCTTCCTTCCCTGCTTTTGAAATATTCTGTAGTAGTTTTCTAATCAAGCATTTTGTTGAGAAGATGAAGAAATAAGAAGTATGAAAAAGCATTTGTCAGAAAAAGTAAAATAATGATGGATGCCAGTATTCCAAACTGTTTACCATAAACATTTCCAATATTTAAATTTATTTCTGTGTATCTTCAGATGAAATTGTTGCCTATGAAACAAAACATGAGTGTTTAAACATTGCATCTTTAGCAAATCACTTTGTGTGAAGTTAGTTGCCTTGTGTAACTTAGATATGCCATCGCATTAACCAGGCTATCAGTAATCCCGTGGTAGAAAGTCTTTGTCATTAGACTCTACATTTTCAAACTGATACATGAAAGATCTTTCTGTACTGAACAATGATGTTAATAGCTGTCCCATGGGCAAGACAATTGTATTCACTTAAAGCAACTTCCCGAGGATTTGCAAACCAGAAGACTGCCTAAATTAATCAGATACTTTATTCAATTGATTTTGCTTGACAAGCTGTAGTCATTAATTCTAAATTTATTTTAACTATAACTACAGCACTAATCATCATCAAATCTTACACCTCTATCGATTTCAAAGTTGTTTTGAGTTTTTACAGTATAGAAGCAATTAAAAATTACTTTAAAGACTCAATCTAAAGATTTTATAACCACCATCTACAATTACTTAAAATCTTTAAACACAAGGCATTTTAGTCAAAAATATGCTAGAAAAAACTTCTCAAGTGATGGGAGAAGCCAAGACACATATTCAAGTGATTTAAATTCCAACCTAAGTGCTGTGCCTCTTGGCAGGTCCTTGGTAGCACCCTATTGTGGCCTTATACAATGCTCTTGGAGACCCAGATGGAGAACTGGCTGTATGTGTCAATGATACAAAGCCTTCATAACATGGTTACGCTATGGTGCACCAAGCAGGTGGATTACATTATTGTTGTGCAAAGGGCATCACTAACAAAAAAACTACTGAGGAAAAAGGATAGTAGAGTATAAAGATTCTACACAGAGTTTCTGCATCCTCACTCTCTGTATAAATAAACATCTACACATATACAACTACATCTTACCTTGCTTCCTTGAATGCCTTTCAGGCCTCGCTCACCAGGAGGTCCACTGATACCCTAAACAAAAGTTGAAGTATAGAATGAGTTGCCTTTGAAGATGCATGTAGTTCCTTTTGAATTTGGCCTGAACAGGGTACAGTAAAGTGTAGCACAATGATAAGCTCTGAAGGATGAGAGTTTTCTGTGTCATATCCTGCGTAGTGCCCAACACATTGACTATTGTTAATACTCAACAACCTGTGCTGGCAGAACAGATATCTTACTTCTCCATGTGAATTGCACCCTGTTCCATCTGAAGCTTTTCATTCCTTTCTCCTCCTGCTCTTGACTTTGTTATATTTTCATATTCTCTCTTCTGCCCAAGCAAATACACTAAACTGCTATGTCTTATTTAGCTCCATTTGTAAGTAATCACTTCCCCTAGATTACTCTAAGGATGAGCTGAGATTAATTTTAATTCCCTGACATTATTACAACCATTGTGTCCCCAATGAAATAATTAATGGCTCCTTGGAAGAGACAGAGCAGGTAAGGCACTCTGGAATGGTGACATTTGAGGAGGTCCCTTCACCAATACAGTGGCTGGTACAATAGCTAGGAAAAAGTAGGTCTGATAATTATGAAGAACCGTAAGATCACAGGACAAATAGATTACACTCAAGTCTGGCATTAAAGCTTTAGCTCTTACTGGAACCCTTCAGTTCACAGACTTGTCAGTTAGTGAACATCCCACTGGCAACAAAATAGTTCTCCAAAACCTCAGTACTTGAAAAGCATTTCCAAAAAAGACTTTGAAAAACCACATTTTTATAAGCTATTCTTCCTGAGGAGAAAATTAAGATCATGATGTGAGATGGACAAATGTCCTAGCAGTAAAATGGCAATGTGCTTGAGGAAGGGTGTGCTAAGAGACACACATAATTTAATCTGTTGATAGAAATACATAAGATAAATAATTCTCAAGCTCATCACATGCTATCTTCCTTTTAGTTATTAAGTGGCTTGTAGTTCCCATGGAAATTACTTGGTTCTCATAGCTCAGAATTACAGTAAATCCTTGTAACCATTGATTAATCCTCTTATATACTGGTACATTCATCTGTTTCTGTTCTCAAGCAGTTAGGATTTTTTTTTAATGAGCCTTTCAAACATAAACTGAATGTAGACCATTGTACTATATAATGATATGTAACATTAAGCTCAAAACTGGGATAAGGAGTAATTGCAGTGATGCTGTATAGGAAAAGAAAAAAAAATTATTTTGCCTTAAAATCAGGTTATGTCACTCTAGGAGAATTTAGAGATGGCTTGATTTGTAACAGAGCTGGTATTTTACAGAGTGTGCTAAACTGAACATATACTGCCTGGTGAGTTGAATTTATGTAGGGAAACACTGATCTGATTTGTCTCATTAATTCCTGACAAAATTGGCCAAAAATCTCTTAGATCCCATGTGTTCCCATTGTTTAAGAAACAAGAATAAATAAGTGTCATCTTTTGGGGCACAGATCACATTTTTACTAATTGCTTGCCGCACAGAATTACTGAAGCACAAAATAGTAAATTTATAAATTTGTAGCATTATTGCATGTCCACTGCCAAGCAAAAAGAAAGCAAAAAACCATAATTTAAAAACATTTAAAATGGCATTTAAGACTAAATGTTCAGGTCTTAATACCATGTAATAAATTTCTGTTTCCCTATTTTACTACCATTATGTTTTCTTTCATATAACCCAGAAACAGGAGTGGGCCAGTAGAGAAGTGAATGGGCAAGTGCTAGTCATCATCACTCCACATCACCTAAAAATCTCCTAGAAGACTGGTATAATTTCTTGAGATCTCTACTCCATACAGCAGCTCTTTTTACACGTCTAGTACGAATTTTTTAATGGAAATTACACAGGTTGTAAGAAACACAAAGACAGCAATAACACTTTTCAGCAACTGCAAAGAGAGGACTATCTGGACTTCTGCACGGATAAATCATCACTGATACGAGAGTGGTAACAATCTCTGCTCCTAATAACACTGAGTCTTTCTCTGACTAATTTCTCAGGTTTTTAAACAATTACTGCAGATTTTAATTTTAATATCTCTGGCTGCCTTACATTTCAGAAGGACTGTGTACAGCTTTCCAAGATACAGGCAGACTATGCCTTGTAGTATAAGAGGAATTTATCAAGCAGGGATATGACAGGCCAGGATTATACTCTAAAGGTAACAGGAGAGCTCTGCATTTGGAGAGTCCAAGTGGGCCACACACCTCTGAACAGCTTTAAGCAGCAGCAGCAGCCAAGATTTTTTCTTTGAAAATTATATCCAAAAGACAAAGATTTGCCAGACTCTGCTGTCCTGGTGCCTCATGCTGCTCCAAACATGCTGCTCTCCACAGAGTTGCCAGGTTGTATATAGAAGAAACTTACAGAACATAATGTGTTTTCTTCTTATTTGGTAGTTTTTAGTTCCCTTACCTGAGGCCCCCGAGGTCCCCTAGGGCCAAAAGGACCTTCCAAACCCTGAGGAAAAAATAAGATTCAATTATCAGATTAATAGAAAATTGCAATTATCTGCAGTGTATGTGTAATGACTCATATCACCGTTGAAGCATTTTCTAGGGAGTTTATTGTCTCTCCAGAGTGCTGCTGTTCTCATTTCGTATTCAGTAATTGCCCCTTACATCCCACCCTCAATATTTGGTTAAAATACTTTTCATATACAATGAACACAGTGGATGTCTACTTAAAATCTTAGCTATTTGATTAACTAGTTGCTATTTGCTACAGGTCTTTAAATTCAATTTCTAGAAGTATATTACATACAGAATTCTTAAAAAATGCTGTAAATAACTTCGTCTAACTAACTCAAACTGCTGATCAGTAGCATGGCAGAATCACACTAACAGTTTGCAAAAAACATTAAAATACGCATCCAAAAAAATTAAAATGCCATATTTTTTTAATTCCATTAGCTGTCATTTCTCCATTTAATGAGTTCTTACCAGTTGCTACCACTGTAGCTTGTTTGCAAATCTTTCTCTGCACTGTTTTTTTTCAGTCACCAGAATGCATATTCTATAGGATTTCACCTTCAGTTGACTCAATACTAAGTTATAATTTACTTCTAAAGCAAAAATAGCTTTCAGCAAATAGTTTACAGGTCTTTTCTTTCTCTTTGTTCTCTTTTAATTAGCAATGTCTCCACACACAGAGGCACCAGCAAACTGTTGCATTTTTCAAGATGTGTCACATTTTGAACCTCTAATAGCCTTGACAAACTTAGCACCTTGATACCCACGAAGTCACAACACATCAACTGTCTACCCCTACAGATTCAGATTCTGAATTTTTCAACATTTCTCTACTCACTGGTATTTGCTCCCAGGCCAAGCACCAGCCACCAGAGAGAGCAGATAGCCTCACAAAGTTCTAGCCCACTTACAAAACTACACAAGCAATCAATGGCACAAACAATATGCTGATTCAGTTATAGCTACTTCTGGTAGAATGCACATATGATTGGAGTCAGTTTTGATTTCAAAGATGAACACAAACTGTCTGAATTTAAAGTCTGAGCAGCTTTTGAAGAAACTCTGGTTTGAAGCACCAAAACCTCTGCTGGACTCAGTCTGACTAGTGAGATTGGAAAATGGCAGAGGAAAACGCAAGATTTTCAAATCAGACAACACTACTGCAAATTATGGTTCAATATCTATCACTGCAATTAAAAATTCACCTTGAAATATACTTGGCCATGTATGTTCTTTTTCTGATTGTTTTGTCCTGCAAAGACTACTTTCATCAAAAAAAACCCCAAACCATTTTGTCGTGTCTTCTGCATTTGTAAATGGGAAGCTGGGAATTCTGGAAGTGACTGTAATTTTCATTTGTTCACTAAATTCTTGAAGCCCATAATCCATTACAATCTCTGATCCTCTGCAGATGTCAAAATTTTTCCATCACTGTCCTTAACAGAGATGAAACAAGTAAATTTCCAGCAGTCTTGGCATATGTTTTCTACATCCAGATTTCTTGGCTGCTTTGATTATGGTCTTTGCCAGCTTCTGAACAGCTTCTTTTTATCTTAGTAGACATTTCACATAACCTCGTGCTGTTTCTCACATATTGCCTGGATAAAGAAGTCATAATCTTTCTTTATTCCTCTGAGAGATGCAACTCTTTTTCCTTCTTCATTGATATTTCAGCCTTTTCTGACTCTCTTGCTGCCATTTTGAACCCTAGCATCTCACAAGACATTCTCAGCCTCTAGACTTTTATTATAGTATAATACCCTTTTCTCTTTGCAACAAATATTGCTGCTTTGAATATTTCCTAATTCCTACCTGAAATTCATCATCAAATAACATGTTCCAGGAACCAAAAACTTTTCAAGTTGGTCTTTGATAAAGGTAAGCATAATATGGATGTTAAAACTGAAGAAATGTGCTTTAATAGAATGAAGAATTGCAATCTAGTTGGTAGTAATTAACAACTCTAAATCAGTGGTTCATAGTACTCAGACGAACCTGCTTACAAGAATTCAAGATACATTATTATCTCATTTAGGAGTACATTACCCTTCCAACTTTCAGAGCGTAAAAAACAGGTAAAAATCTATATTCACTTGTATCACTTCTGCACCCCAGGTTAAAAGAAGAGGAGGACTAGATGGAAGTGTGAATGCATATCAGCACAGATGTGCTGATAGACTTGAAAGTTGTTCAGGCAGTGTAAGAATCTGCTTCCATTGTAATAAAGCCTTACACAAATGAATTAAAATTAACATCTTTAGGAAAAAATCTGATGAACTTTGTAACATGTTCACAGTCCTTTGCAAGCAAGGTGTGGCATTGGTCAGGACAGCTTTTGTTTTAGGTAAGTGACTATATTTCTTCCACAAAATGAAAAAAAAAAGAATATGGTGAACCTTGGGTTCAGTTTCTACAAATTTGGTTTCTTCAATGAATGTACCTCTACTACCAGGGAAATATAAGATGTTCCAAATTTTAAATAATCTTTACAAGTTGTTTTTTTTTTTTTACATGATTTTCTAGTATCTTCCTCAGTGTGAAACAGTTCAAATAAAAATTATACTTACTCTTTCCCCTTTTATTCCTGGAGATCCACATTCTCCTCTTTCACCCTTTATAAGAAATCAAAAGGTTAACAGATAAACAAGAAGTTTTGATTACATTACATGCATTAAAGCCTATGCAAGCAGTTCAGCAGCACAAGAGGTTTAGTAGAGTCTGAGAATGGCATCATTAGATATGGTCTGTAGAAAATATGGTTTGCTCAACTCAAGATTAGTATTTTTTCTCTCTGAGAATATCTACAAAATTTCCAGCCTACATTGTGAGAGGATAATACATTTAGTATCTAATAAGTTTTGCTGTATTTTTCCACCTTGCTGCGCTGCCTCCAGAGATCCTCTCTATATTCTGATTTCATTACTGTGATGTCTGAGATTTTCCCGAATAACAACTGTGAGATTGTACAAATGGAATGAAGTAAGAGAATCACTGTGTTCCACCGATGCTTTAACATATCAATAGACATGTGAAAAGTAGACATATGAGTCTACTTTTCCCATTTCCATGAAACGTTTCCATAAACTGACTTTTCTAGTGAATACAAAGAATCAGAGAGGCTTTTTTTTTTTTAATTCCATTAAGACAGTCTGCAGGCATTTAAACAAATGATGAATTTACTTCCAAGGATTGCGTTAGGAGCTCTCATAACAAAAAGACACCTTCTTGCTATTCTTTCACATACACTGTCAACAAGTGACAATCCATTTTCAGACAACTATTCTATAAAAAAAACTTACCTTGTCTCCCTTGTAGCCAGGGGCCCCCTATTTGAAAATTAAAAAAAAAAAGGGGAAAAAAATTAAGTAGAAAAAAAACCAGTAAAGAATTATATTTCAGAAGTTTAGCTATTCACAACAATAAAATACCTCTCTGGAATCATTTAACACATTATTCTCTGCAAATTTAGATGCATATTTTTTCCTCATAATGTAAATATTTCCTCAGCTTTAAATACGCCACTCAGTTTGCCACTCAGTTTGGGACTTCTAAATTGAACTCATCTTATGCATGGAGTGGTGTTAATCCTTCTACTGTGAATCAACAAGAATTCCAGCTGAGAAATTTCAGATGTCAGAAGCCACTGAAGAACTATCTAGATGTTTTTAGTGATTACATCTTCATTTCTATCTTTGGGGTAAGTCTCATGTAAACCAATACAAAATCACACAGCTTCAAAAGTTCCTTTTGTCAGTAGCAAGTCATCTCTATACACGATTAGACTGTGTCTCTCTGGATAGACTTCTCTGAATCAGAACTTAGTTTAGGTGCTCTAAATAATCAAATAAAATAGATGTTTGAAAAATGGAAAACACACTTTCAGTTCAGCGGAACTAAACTGTGAATGAGGATCTGGAAGATAATCAGAAAAGACCAAATATGAGTTAGCAGTGTAGAAATCGCATACCTCTTCACCTTTTTCTCCATGATCTCCTTTTTGAGCATCACCCTATTGGAAGCAAAGGAATACAACTGAAATACATATTGCTCTTTTTATTTATCACTATTACACTAAAACAAATAACACTATTTAAGGATCAGAAGCTGCTTTTCTTATTTATGAACACGTCCTCTTTCTCCTCCCACAATGAAGGACACACAATTCCTGACCATTACAATAGAAAACTCAACTTTAGTCATCATGTTCTAAGCAAAATTACAAAGATTATTTTTGTCAGGATGACCACCAGAGATCCCCATGGAGCATGCACAGTGATTAAAGAGAATGATACAGCAAATATTAGAATTTTATGTAAATTACTAACTAATCATTGTAACTGTGAGTGTATTACCTTGTAAAATTTATGCAAAAATAGGAGGAAGAAGACAGCATTGGGTGTGCTTGATTTGTGGAAGATCCACCAAGCACCCAAGCCTAAATAAAAAGCAGTATCTCTCCTGTGTGTTTAGGAATTGGTTTACTGCACACCAGGTAACGAATCTGCTTTTAGGATAACAAGCTGAGCAAGCCACTCTGCTCAAGAGATTTGTGTATTGTTGAAAAGCTCTATCAAGTTTAGAGAGTGATCAGTTAGAATCAGAGACCTCTGCTGTCAGAGAAAAACTGGAACATAACTGGCAGTGTTAACTTGATAGCATTTTAGTTTCAAATTTTTCTCTTTCACTTCTAAAGTAGCTAACTATAAACCTCTCTTTGCAAAAGTCAATCTTTTAAATAATATTTTAACATACTTTTCCTTTGCTATATTCACTTCTGTGGTTTGAATAAAACTAGATAGAAATTTGCTTTATTTTTTATAATTCTCTTTACCTTGTTTCCTTTTGGTCCTGGCTCACCTTTTTCCCCTCTACTGCCAGCAATCCCCTGAAACAAAGCAGGAAAATGTTATTACCACTGTGAGGATAAAGTTTCTCTAAGAAACTTCCAGTTTCCCTAAGACTGTATCGTGGGGGCAGGGCAAAATCATTCTGGAATAAGCTTAGGTAGAAACCCACACTGATTCAGGTATGGCACATGTGACACTACTTTTACTTAGCTAAAAAAAATAATCCAGTATTACATGGTATCTGTGATTTTTTTCAATAAATATTCAACAATAAATACATTTTCTACAGAGCATTTGAAAATCTAACAAGGAATGTGTCACACAAAATATACACAGTTCCTCCTCCCCATTTTTCAGTTACCCACCAACTATCTGATCTTCTCTGCTTAAAAAAAACCCACCACCCGTGCACCAGCTTAGTGTTCAGAAACTCCAAATTAAAAAATTACTACACCATTATTCCTGTTTGGAGGTTCATCAAAGTGCAGACCAGAGAGCTTGGTGTATATGTGTATGTATAAAAAATAAATACATAATAGGTTACAGCTAATAATTTTGGATAAAATAACTTAAAATTCTTGGATCTTGAATTTAAAATTGCAAACAGAGCTAAGGGATTGTATGATAGGCCCTGCTGTCATAACCTGCTACACAAATGATTGACCAGTTGCTTAGTGTCTAGGGAGAAGGGCAAAAACCTCTATATGTACCTTGGTTGCTGCTGGACAGCTGTTAAAGATACAAAAAGGATCAGAGATGTACCACACACTGTCTGAACTCCCACTGGTCTCTTCCTTACCAGAGCCAAGAAACAGTTGTGTGTTGAAGTGTCACAAGAGAAAAGAGAGTGTTGGAGGCAGAATTGTAGACCTTTCTTCATATATGCCATCACACTCAATCTTTTGAACCTTTATCCCTTACACAAGTTGAAGCTGCTGGTGGAAGTAAACCTTTGTTTAATGGACCTTTCCTTCCCTTTTGCAAGATTCAAGAATAACTTTTTGATTTGGGCTTCAAAATTATGTACCTATTTATCCACAGTGTTTTATTACCCAATAATATAAATATATTTCCAAGATAGTATGTGATTATGGATAGAGGCCACTCTTATACAGTGGCCTTTCACAGACATATGCTACGATGCATCATTTCTTTGTGCTGTACATGCACAGCTAATGTCTTGATTTTTACTGACATAGCAACCAATTAAAATACTGTGCAATATTGTTCTCAATGATTAAAATTCAAATTCTGGAGGCTTTTCAAATTAATGCTTACTTACAGAATCACCTTTGTCTCCTTTTGCTCCCTTTCCACATCCACAGTTCTTCTGCATACACTAAAAGGTTAACAGAAACATTAAGGAGAATATTTTTCAAATGTATTATTTCAAATTTTTAAACTCTGGTTTTGCCTAGCCACAGACTAGAGAACATAAAAGTGGAGTAACAGGAAATTAATGATCTTCTAATAGATATATTTCTTATATAATCTACATTACATTTCTGTATAGCCCAATCAAAATCAGTTGCTTGATTTGTTTATTTAAAAAAAAAATCTGTTACGATGGTAATTACAAATGTTTAAGGTAGTATACATATAGTACTGTGAAACCCTACATAATTTTTGGACCCTTTTGGTTACTGCTATTGTTTTCTAATGAGACTGCTAATGAACTTCCATGTGTTGCACTAGTACTGTTCCACTCTGGTAGGAAGAGTTCTTTCTGTCTTACTGTTGATACTACCCACTAATGAATAGAAGTTGTAAATTTTTCAGGAGAATGGATGAAATAAATGAATGAAAGTTAAAATGAAAGGAACCATGGTCAGAAACTTTACTGCTGGAGTATTGTTGCATTATAGAAGCAGCATGCATCAGGGGATCTCGTATGAATACGAGTAATCAAAACATACAAAACTCAAAAAACCTACCTGCTTCTGAAGCAAGGCTTCCTGAAAAGAAAATAAAAATATTACTTTCACATAGATTTAATTTAACAGAGTATTAATTTAACCATTTAACAGAGTATTAATTTAACCATTTTTCCTCTCTAGTTTACAGAATTTCTAAGGTGAATGTTAAAGAATGTGAATACCTTCGTCCTTCTTCTCTTCCTCATGGTGGTAAGAACCAGCCTGTGGAATTACTCTTTTGAAAAAAGGTTCTCCAGTAGGAATAGGGGGTTACTTCATGTGAAGCAATAATAATAGGAAAACAAATGAGATGCAATGGGACAGCTAAATAGACAGTATTAAGGCACAATGTGAACAATATGAAGCGACTTGCTAATGAAAGGCCTTACTATGAAAGCTCTTACTAACTTAACACATAGGGGAAGGACTCAGTGATTTTATCAGCCTTATGCATGAGAACAAGTTACCTCCTAAAGTATCAGCATACACTCAGAGACACACACTGTGTGCTGGGAAACACAAAAATACTACATAAACTGTGTATTGACTACTTCCTAATAAAAGCTATTGTGTTTTCTAAGAATTATTTTCCTCCAAATTGTCTTAATTTATTATTTGCAAAGTCTTCTCATACTGAAAAGTATTTTCTAGGATTTTAAATGCCAAACACTTCCTAGGCTGCCCCAACACTTCACACGTGATTACTCAGAAGTCAGAAAGGTCAAGTCCAGCTGACATCTCTCTAACAGCAAACACTTTTGTTTACTCTAAGAAATTAATTAAGCATTATTCCCTACCTTTTCTTATGTATGCCTTATGCTGTGCTAGAAGGACAGAGAGCTAAGTGCCCCTGATTGATAACTACAGTGGCAGATTTACACTATTTTCGAAACCTTATTCTACTCAGGTCAATTAAAAAAATTCTACTGGCTTCAACAGACTTTCTTGAAATTAATTCTTAAGCCCATTGTTACTGACCTTCTCTGCTACCAATGCTGGAGCCCAGCTCTTGCAGGTGACCCACACAGTCTTTACAAGCTTCATGAACTTGCAAACCTGAGGCCAGCTCCAGCCCTGGTTCACCTGCAAACCTCTGCACTGCCTTCAGGACTTACCTACCAAAGATAAATGAAATGTGACATGGATAGATGGGTGACAAAATTAACATCAGCGTCACTTACCAGTTCCAAAGCTACATCAACTATCAGGTTCTGATCATCCAGGCATAAGACATGTTTAGAGGATGAGTCACCAGATATCACACGCAATTTTTCTTCTTGGACGTTTTTCTTAGAAAGGCCAATGGTAAAAAAATGTATTCCAAGACTCCTAGCTGCTGTGGCTATACTCTGGACATTAGGGCTGTTCGGATGATCCTCACCATCGGTCATCAAAAAAGTCACTTTCGCACTTTTCTTACGACCTTCAGTTTTAAACAGCTGAGTGGCATTGGAAATTGCATAATAGGAGTAGGTGCCATGGCCAATAAAGATCAGAGACCTGATTTTGTCTTTAAAATTCTGCACATTTTTCCAGGCTGTAAAGGGATGATCAATGCTGACTGTGCTGCTGAACTGCATGCTTGCTAGTTTGACATTATACTTCTGAGACTTAACTGGCTTCATCTCGAAAATGCTGTCAGATAAGTTTTGAACAAAATTCTTCTGTAATTCAAACAACTGATTTTTGGCACTTTCTGAACTATCCAAGATAAAGACTATATCAATGAGACACATATAACCTGTAATGGAACAAGAAAGTTAAATCCATGAATGATGGGCACACCTGCACAACAGATTTCAGATAATTCTCTGCAACAATCCCAACCTTTAAATCATTTCCCCAATGATTCCTCTGTCTTGCCAGTAAAAATTCTAAGGATAAATTTCAGTGTAAATTCCAAGAAATTCTACTGAAGTCAAGTAACTAAATTTAATTCACTTTAATTTATACCAGTATTAATAAAAACAGTCTACAGATAAAACCTTTCAAGTTAGGGTCTTGATGAAATTGTTTTAGCATTTTAGTTGATTTTGTATACAAAATTTTCCATGCGCAAAATATAAATTAGGCTCATAATTTATCTTGAGAGATATGTGTGTCAATGAAAATCATAGATCAAACTGGAGTCCTCGACCAAGCAAGTGTCACCACAGTATTTGCCAGGTCCGATAGTCAAAATAAATCACATTTACAAATGCATAGGTAAGTTATTAATTACTAGCCAATTATACTGAAATATGTGGAGGTATACAACATGGTCAGTTAAAAATTTTAAGAAAATGGTTTTACCTTCATCATTTTGCATGAGAGAATAAAAATTCTTTCCTTTCTTTCTGTTTCGCCCATACACTAGCTGGCCTGTTGTCAGAGCCAGAAGTAAAAAGCAAAAGAAAAAATATTTTTTCCGCATAGTGACTTTGTTCCCAAATTAGATGACTTTTCCTTCCTATTAAAAGTAAAAAACCACCTGTAAATACTTCATTAAGAGATGCAAATTCATAAATACAGGTACTTCACATGCAGAATACACATTTGTTGGAAGACTAGTTTTAGAGAAACATATAAAAAACAATTACAAAAAGTTACTGGGTCGGTGATTTAAGTATAGGAGCCAGTATAAGCCCAACTTTAGCACATGTGTATATCAGAAACCACTTTATCATAGAAGGAATATGGGTAGAACAAACACAGTGCTCCCTTTTCTTTCTTAAAAAAAGCTAGTGCTATCTTTAGCTTTCATTTGAACATCTAACAAAAAAAGGTAAAAGAAATTGTCACTAAAGCATATTGCTATTAACATATTTTGGTAATAAAAAATTATATTAAATTAGCAGAGAGATTATAGAAAACATAGAATAAATATAGTTTGTTTCTAGAAATCTATAATTGTTAGAAATAAACAAAGATCTGAGTGTTTTGAGATGCAGATACATTACCTAGGTCTGGAGCATCAGTATGAACAACTTCTTCTTCTAAGAAACAATGGCTTAGTTATGAAACTCAGTACATAAACATATTATTAATGTTACATGGCTGTAACTGAATGGGTGCAGTATTTTCCATAAAGACACTGCTATATTATAATGACAATATATCCCAATAAACAGTACATCTAAGTCAGCTATTCAACATTTCTAGAGAAAACTGAACTCCATTAAAAGTGATTTACAAAAAAAAGTGCTTGTAATTTACAATAATCAGTTTTAAATATCATTAATAACATTCAGATATCCTTCCTAAATTCTCTTTTCAAGTTCATCAAAAAGTTACATACACAGAAACCATCAGTGCAGTCCTCTAAAAACAGAAATTAAATAACTAAGCCTCTTACCTTCAAAGGCATTCAAAAAGCAAGTTGTGGACTGAATAAACTGTCAGTGTAGAAAATACGTCCAGTATGACATACCAGAAAATGTGTTCTTTACAAAAATAAAGCAATCTGTAAATAAATAGCCTATCCACTTGTAAATGTCTCCATCTTGCATCTAGATGCTTTATGGTCCATCATTGCTGTTTAGTTGACCAAAGTTTAAATGAAGATAGTCAGGCACTTAGCCAAGGCTGAGTGGGAGACCAAGCCACTTTATTAAAGGGACAGCATCAGTCTGGCAGCACAAGTATTTCCCCATTTTAAATAACTGAACTTTTACATTAAAAAACTCACTTCTAAACAATCTCCATCTTTATCCATCCCTTTGAGAGCCACACTTCTTCAGCTTGTCCGTGTTAATGTTGCAGCACTGGCTAGATCAGAGATGTGAGACTAGTACATTATAATCTGTAGGCTAGAACTGAATTCTGACCCAATGGTTTGTGAGTCTGCCAGGACCTTAAGCATGTCTCAAAGGTGGCAATTGCACTAGCAATTACAATAATAAAAGACAACTTAAAAAACCAAAGAGTCTTCCTGAGCTGTTTTCCTCAGAAATCCTTTCTGCTCTTTAAATCCTCTGAGGGGTCAGACACAGACAGGGTATCTAAAAGGGTGCTGTCATTTAGGTAGCTCTCAGCATGCTGCATGCAAATTATATTTGGTCTATCTAATGACAGGCTTCAGAGTTAAATTTTTATTGTGACAGTGTTAAGTGGCAAATCAGGATGAGAGAAAGTATGGCAATGGTCTCAAGGAATCATGACACTCCTTGAAGGAGTTTTGTGCAGATGTCCCGCAGAAGGGTCAGTGCCCAGCTGCTGGACAGGCATTGCCGACCAGGCAAGATGTGCCTCAGTGCTCTGGTGACAGGGCAGAATGGAGAGTTCCTTTGCATGGTGCTGCAGAAAGGAAGACTTGGACTTCATCGCTGGGATGAATCAGGTTCCTTAAAAAAATCTGCTTGAATGTCATGTAAATTGCACCCTTCAACTTTTCTCAAGACAGATTTTCTAGACTTGAGACTACCTTGGTAGCTTATGCCTTGGACACTACTTTTAAACGTACACACCAAAAATAGATTCAGTACCTAATTCTACAGGACAGTAATGTTCTCTATTCATTGCTTTTTTTGTGTTTATAATGCAGGTGGCTGGTAGGGGTGATGGGAGGACAGAGAAGGAGAATGAAGGCAAGAAACTTAAGCTATGTGGGAAGGGAACACTGCAGGAGTACCTGGGTGCATTGCAATAAATAGAAATACTAGGAAATCTGAGGTTACTGTTGAATGGCTGGGAGTGCAGGGAATATAGGACCCAAATAAAACCAGTGTTAGTTTCATTGTTTATCAAACAACTTGCTGTACTGGAAGGCACATTTCATAAATCCGGACACAAATGTTATGTTCTTCTTTAAGGAAGTTGAAACAGTTATGAGCAGGGAGGGAAAGAAGCAATCCACTGAGGAGAGTAACATTTTAAAATTCTGATTACCTTCACATTCTGCAATATGAAAAATTACAAGGGAAAATAATTACTTCAACTTCACTAATCAAATCCTCATTTTTTATTTTTGGTACAGTTACAGACCCTAATAGTGATGTAGTTGAAAATCTTATAGACTAAGGTTTCTCCTAAATCAGACAGTTATTTCAGTGTTTCATCTCCCTGGCCACAGACACTGAAGCAAGCGGTATTTCACTAACCATTGCCATTATAAAATGGTGTGGATAATTACACTTTCCTGTCTCTTTTCAGGTTCCTTGTAGGAAACTGTACAGAAAGCATGCCTGCTTCACTTTTCATTTGGTGCTTAAATAACAGTGATAGAATATGCTAACTAGAAGCTATTAAGTAAGCAGAGTACATTGAGCTTTTAAGTAAGCAGAGTACATTTCCTGCTGATTTCATTAACGTTTTGGTGAAGGGGAAAGAATAGGAGGAAAAAGAATAGGTCATCACTGACCAGTGAGCATAAAAAAGTCTCTGCCTTCATTCAGGCTAGTAGAAGCATCCTTCATCTAGCCTGGGAGCAAGGTGTCCTCTGTTGCTAGACCAAACATTTCCTTAAGTACCCACTTTCTGCTTCTCCAAGGGTAAATCCCTTTTATAAAAAGTCATTCCGCTAGAAATCACACCTTTGCAAGCACCCAAAAACTATTCATGTGTGCTCTGAATATGACAGCATATGTAACTTTAACTTATTTAAATGGTGAGGTAACACATACTAACCTGGTGAGGTCATAGCTCTTAGCAAAATGGAGATAATGGTAATCTGGTTGCATGGGAGAGCTGCAGCATCTGTTGGATCAGACACAATGGTGATGATCAAGCATTTCACTAGTAACAAATTAGTCACATGGATCTGTTCACACACTTATTTTTACCCTTATGCATGCTTAGATGAAGAGCTGTAAATAGCCTATCCCCAAACCAGACCGTCAGATCATCAGAAGAATGTTTTTTCCAGCAGTCATCAAGGTTTATCAGCATTATGTGCCAAAATATAATTGAGCAAATGGATTTCCAGCTGTGTTCAAATATTTCTCACTTTTTTTGGACCTGCAAAAATTACTCTCATCTGTCAGAGATCAGAAAATGTTAATATTAATGATTTTTAGACATAACACTTACTGATTGATCAAATATATATATAACCTGGTAGTTTTCACAAACATCCAGTATTCAGACAGCAATGGGATCAACTTTCATTGTATTTCTCTGGCTAGAAAATCTGTAGATCTGTTGTTACATGTCGTGTATAACTGGTGTCTGACAACAACCTAAGCTCTTCTTCATTGCTTACTTTGGAAGTATATTAAGGATCTTGACAGTTCTGTTACAGGATTGTAGATTTACAATTCAGAGCTTTGTTTTCATTTTTCTTTCCAGTATGTAGTTTCACATCTTTCTATTCACTTAGAAATCAAATCTGATGGAAACAATGCCTCCAGATTTACAGCATTGTTTTTAACATTACTAATACTTCTTGCTAAGCTGTTTAGTACAGCAGTGTTTCAATGGCTGCTCTGAACCACATGCTCCAAACCAGATGCTCAGTACATCTATCTAGCTCCAAAGATTTTTGAATCTGCCTAAATGTACTCATCACATGACCATACTAAAGCTCTGGTCTGCAATACAAAGTTCTATCTGTAAAACTCCTCTTATGTTACTATTGAATTTTGAGTTAAAAAGTCTTCAGTTCCTGCATTCATGCTAAATCACCTCTTCTGTTGGAAAAAATTATGTATCAGCTTTCTTTCCTGGTACAACACCTATCCTGGCACACTTTCTGCTATTCTTCTTACTGCAACTCAAAAATGGTAAAGAAGAAATAAAAAGAGCTGACAAACATAAGAGATGGCTTCTGTATGAACAAAGACACAGTAAATTATGATTGTAGCTTGGAAAGCCACAACACAATGCAAATGTGATACAGATCTATAAATGTAGGAAAGAAGGTGACTATTCTATAGTACATGAATGTAATATGTCAAAGGACTTACACTTTGGATCAGTTTGGTCAATGATATTAACCAAAATTGACTGCCCTAAATTTACATTCTTTTCCCCAGTATGCTCTTCACTCAGTAAGAATGACAACAGTTACTGTAAAGAATGGTAGATTTTTTTTCTGGCTAGGAGTCATAGCTAATAGGTGCGATTTGAAGCACATATTTTAACCAGTTTTTAAAAACCACAGTTCCTAATACTAGATATATCTTAATTCAGTGCCATTGTTACTCATGCACTATGTAAGTAAAGGCATGATTTTAGGCCTTTTAAAAATCAGATTGCAATAAACATATCAAAATGATCATTCAGTTGCTGAATTCAATTTAGGCAAACTATAAAGATATTTATGCTATCTAAATCCTGCCCTCTGGTGTATTTATGTGATAATGCATAGTGGTAGTATTACATACAGGGTGACTCATTCAGTGTTTAATCAGGACACAGCTAGTAAATGAGGTTACTGTCTGGGCAAAATATTTGTCCCCTTGTGACAGAAGATGTAAGCTAAAGACTAAGATACTAAAAGGCTGAGATACAATGCTTACAGGAGGGAAGCCATCTCCTAAAAGAACTGGTTTTACTCCTTAGTTTCTCTCGGATCATGAGAAACTAAATACTTATTTCACACATTCTCTTTGTGATACTCACATTGGCACTGCTGGTACCTGACATATAGATCTTCTGAGCACTACAACGTCAATGAAAGCTGAAAGTGATCAGTGAATGAATCAACAAGGTAGTATGATCTGCTGAGATAAGTACAGTTCCGGGTTTTCAGAGAATTCAAATGACAGCCTGGTTGTGTCACTTTGGAACACATGTAATACTGGCCTTTGAAACGTTCCTCATAAGTCTTAAGGTAAATTACTACTTACAGTTGCAAGAAAACAGAGCAAGGATTGAAACAGTAACTTTATTTACTTTACTTCCTGGCAGTCTGGTTCCTGAAATTCCACAATATCCTTGTTATTCCTTAAAAGAAAAAAAAAAATTAATTTAAAATAAATTTTTAAAACGTTTTACTTTACTGACATCTTGAAGCAAAGATGACCAAAGTTTTTATGGGCAGGGATTACATCATCTGTTGTAGCCACTTTGTGGCTACGAAAAATTACTAGCTTGAAAAACTGCTTTGGTTAGGCTCAGCAATAAGGAACCTGGTTAGAATACAGCCTATTCCATCTTCAAATCCTTTAAATAACCCTTTGTGAAGCCTGTACACTTCAATTACTTTTTGTAAGCACCTGGTGACAAAGGCTGTTTATCAAAATGTAAGATATAGTTCAAGAGGAGTTCTCTCTGTAACAGTCAACAGAATGTGGGCTGCAACATTATACAGCATTAATACAAGGCTTGAAATTAAGAGATCAGAGAAGTAATAATAAAAATAACAAGTACATACTTAAAAGAAAAACTTAATTTAATCCTTTAAGCCTGCTTCCACCTTAAAAATCAGCTTAATAGATGTCAGTTGTAACTTTACCTGGAAGACCAGATGACATTTTAAAGTATACAAACGGAACATTGCAGTAACAGCTGAAATATCTCAGAAAGCTACTTAAGAGTATTTCTATACCTTGTGTCACGTACCCAAGGTCCTTTAGGGCCAAATGAACCTTCCAGTCCCTACATATAAAAAGAGGAAAGACAAAAATTAAGTATTTTTGTTAATTAACATATCTTAGTAATTACTAATAATTTGATTGGATTATAAAAAATTTAAAAATAAAAATACAACATATTTCATATTAATTCTTAAACTTTAACTTAATAAAAAATTCCTTTTAAACAACACGCTGATATTCTGCATTGAAATACCCGAACCATCCTTCTTCATAACAAACCAAGTCTTTTGTTGCCCTTTATAGCTTTTTTTAGTTCATTATAGTTTCTGACACTTTATAGATGGCAAATGCCTTTTTCATCATCTTTCACATTACTAAAAAAAAAAAAAAAAGTTGTTGTTTTATAATCTGCTTCAAGAGCTTCTATGTATAGTTTTTCTTGGTTACTTTTTTTATGTTCAGGCAGCCTTCAAAATATGCCCTGAATAACTTCCTGTTATCTGATAAAACATTTTCCTTGGCCTCCTAACAGCTTCTTAAAAGGTTGTTTTAAAACATTTTTTGCTTTTCTCATATGAGATATTGAATGCTTCCTCTCTAAATTGGTGTTTCAACTCTTTTTTTCCCTGTAATTCCCTTATTCCTGAAGAGATGTAAAAATTTCCTGTGCCTTCAGAACATTACCATGTAACAGATTGTTTCTTTCAACAAAACCTCTTGCGTTCTTTTGAGCTCTTTATTGAAATACTTTGCTTAATGGCGTCTCTCTAGGAATTTACAAACATTTCTATTTTGTCTTTGATGTAATATAAAGAACGTAAGAAAAAGTACTCAGAGTTACCATTGACAGGATTTAGTTATGATCCCCATGACAAATCTGAGCAATGACAGTAATACCTATTTTTCAGTATCTTTTTACTTACATAAGTGAGATAATTCTGAGTTTATCCCACATGTGTAGGTAATAAGGTCTCAATTGTTCTTCCCCTGGGCATGTTTCTGAGTATACAAAGTCAATTGAAGACTCCTGTTTGGCATCTGTAGGGCTTGGATTAGATTCTATATCCACTTGTAATTCCCATCACAGAGCACATCCAAAACCAGAGATGAAGTAAACGACACTTCTAGACAGGGTGTATAGAACACATCTGTGTAATTACTGACAGGCTGGAAACCACACCCTTTTATTACAGTTGCCCAGTATTTCCTATTTAAGACTGTTTTTTGTTGTTTATAGTTTTATGTAACTTGAAAGAAATAAACTGAAACTATTCATGCCAGATGTTTTCCTGCCTACATTTTTAGCCAAAGCAATCCAGTCATTTCCAAGAACGACGCTAATGAAAACCAGGTGTTTTTCTTTCGTTAAATAAAATCTGCATCCTAACTGTTTTGGAGCAGTATGGTACACTGTGGGAAGTACAGAGCTTAGGGGAGGAGAGAGAAGGTAAGAGAGAGATGCATTTGTTGTACTTCTTATGCAAATCTACTGATTTTTGGCCAAACTGTAAGCCTTTGAAAAAGGTAATCTGCACCCAGTCATTAGGCACTTGGACTGGAAAAGAACTTGGAAAGAGAGAAGCTAGAGGGACTAAACGTGGAAAGGGCTGAAGGTGAAGATGACAGCCGGAGTCTGTCCTTGGTGGACCACATTCCTCTCTAGAGCTTGGAATCAGACTACATTTTTCCCAACCTTTTTCATCCCTCTCTAAGGACAGTCTACGTAAATGATAACAATCTAGCCTTGCTATCTTTTACTAAATTCGCTCAAGAGGTAATGTCTGGGTGGAAGATTTCAAATCTTACCTAATAAAATCATATCTTAACGAAGTCTGTGTTTTCTATGTATAACTAAGTATAGCTCTAGCATTAACAAGTCCTTCTGAAATACAGACTTTCCTCTTCTGAAGAAGATACATTGCTAAGACTTGTAGGAGAATACCTCCTGTACTACCTACAAAATTTCAGTGTGTGATTCCTACACTATATCAATAAAATGTGCGAATACAATATACAATAAAACATTTTCTTTAGTTGAAGAGTTTCCTATCATGCTAAGTCACATGCTAAATAAGCCAACATGGTTTCACTACGGGCAAATTGTGCCTGACAAATCTAGTGGCCTTCTATGATGGGATTACAGCACAAACAGAACTTCTGCAAAACATTTGACACTGTTCCGCACAACATCCTCGTCTCTAAATTGGAGACACATGGACTTGATGGATTGACCACTCGGTGGGTAAGGAACTGGCTGGATGGTCGCACTCAAAGAGTTGCAGTAAATGGCTCAATGTCCAAGTGGAGATCAGTGACGAGTGGCATTCTGCAGGGGTCGGTATTAGGACCAGTGTTCTTCAACATCTTTGTCAGCGACATGGACAGTGGTATCAAGTGCACCCTCAGCATGTTTGCTGATGACACCAAGCTGTGTGGTGTGGTCCACATGCTGGAGGGAAGGGATGGCATGCAAAGGATCTTGACAGGCATGAGAGGTGGGCTGTGCAAATTGCATGAAGTTCAACAAGGCCAAGTGCAAGGTCCTGAACATGAGTTGGGGCAATCCCAAGCACAAATACAGGCTGGGCAGAGAATGGATTGAGAACAGCTCTGAGGAGAAGGACTTGGGGGTCTTGGTTGATGAAAAGATCAACACTAGTCAGCAATGTGTGTTTCAGCCCAGAAAGCCAACCATCATATCCTGGGGTACATCAAAATAAGCGTGACCAGCAAGTCGAGGGAGCTGATTCTCCACCTCTACTCCACTCTCGTGTGTCCTATTTTGGAGTCCCCAGCACAAGAAGGACATGAAGCTGTTGAAGTGAGTCCAGAGGAAGGCCACAAAGATGATCAGAGGGCTGGAGCACCTCTCTTATGGAGACAGGCTGAGAGAGTGGGAGTTGTTCAGCCTGGAGAAGGCTCTGGAGAGATCTTATAGCAACCTCCTAGTACCTGAAGGGGCTACAGGAAAGCTGGAAAGAGACTTGTTATCAGGGCATGTAGCGATAGGAAGAGAGGGACTGGGTTCAAACTGAAAGAGGGTGGATTTAGATTGGATATTAGGAAGGAATTCTTTACTGTGAAAGTGGTGAGACACTGGCACAGGTTGCCCAGAGAAGCTGTGGCTGCCCTCTCCCTGGCAGTGTTCAAAGCCAGGTTGGATGGGGCTTGGAGCAACCTGATCTGGTGGGAGATGTCCCTGCCCATGGCAGGGGGGTTGGCACGAGATGATCTTTAAGGTCCCTTCTAACCCAAACCATTCTATGATTCTATAATGTGGTAATAGTCTCTGTACTACCACACGGAGAGTACTACTGTCTCTCTGTCATCTGTTACAGTGATTACTTCATGTCCAAAATCTGTACTCAATATCCTGCCAAAAGATGTTGAGCTTCCATTTCCAGACACAGGTCCTTATAATGTCTTCATCTGCAAGCTTAGAAAGCCCTGCAGCACCAGGTGTTTTCTCCGCTCGCAGGTAACAGCTGATCAATTAGAAGAGTATTTTTTTCACACATGAAATACACAAAAATGCTTAGGTTTGCTTTACTTGTTTTCTGAAGAATTCCAACTTCAAATTAACAAGCTGCTGCCAATATTTCAGAAGAATTTTAGGTCACCTGCTGTCTTCTGACTAGAGAAGTGGATCTCCAGTGGTCTCACACATCTTTGTTATTCGACACTCTCTCTTCCATGCTGGCAAGAGAAAAGTTCTGAGTTGCAGCAACCGGCTTTGTAGATGACGGCCAGTAGGAAACACACCCTGGCCGCGCCATCACCTGGAGGAGCTGTTCCTCCGGTGGCACTGGTGTCACAGAATGACTGCGGGACAGACCAGAAGGGTGGCTGAGCACTGAACAGGCTCCCCAGGGCAGCGGTCACAGCACGAAGCCTGCCGGAGCTCGAGAAGCGCTTGGGCAACCCTCCCGGGCACAGGGTGCGGCTCCCGGGGTGCCCTGCACGGGGACAGGAGCCGCGCTCGGTGATCCCGATGGGTCCCTCCCAGCTCCGCGCATTCTGTGACCCATGTGACGCTAAAGTGTCACTTGGGAAGCCGCCCAAGGTTCCCCCCGAGCTGGTTCCACACACTGCGGT
>VZRW01007474.1:113174-132235 GCA_013398125.1 Aegotheles bennettii | reverse complement strand
GGGCTGGGGCCGGGGCGCCCTGCGTCCCTCGGGGCCGGGCTGGGGCCACCGCAGGCACACGGGGGAGGCCCGGGAGCGGTCAATAACGCCTCGTCGTGGCGCTTCCCGAGCCCGCGTGTCCCTTCCTCCAGGCACAGGGGCGTTTGCGGGGTCCCTGGGGCCTCTCCCTGTGTGCGGGCCCGTGCGGTGGGTCTGGACTGAAAAAGTAAATGATAATTAACAGTGGTGTGAGCTGAGGAATGCGGCTGGGCCAAGCACGAGTGAAGAGAAGGGAGCGCTGGGGTGGGGAGTGGGATTGGGGGCGGTTGGATAAGATGAGAAGCAGAAAGTTGTAGTTCTGTAGAAGTCTCCGGAGAGGACGAGTCTTTCTAGGCTGTAGAACAGACTCCAGGCCCGACAGACAGGCTCTCATTTCTGTCAATTAGTGCACATCAATTAGGCAGAGTTGGTTTCTTCTGCGTGTCTTGGGGAGTGGTTCCTTACCAGCAGTACACCCAAATACTGTGCTATGTCACAGTTCGGTTGATTCCTTCATCCGTAGTAACAAGACAATACTGGTGTGGCATCTGTAGGCACAGCAGATTCTGCTGTCAGTTGGTAGGTGGTTGTGTCAGTTCTGCCTCGGTAGGTGTATCCCAGCAAAAACAAAGCCTGCTGCTGTGGGGAGGATTCAGGTTTTGGCCTGGGGTGTGTCCGTGGTAAACCCTTGGGCTGAAAGTTGTTCAGAACCGTGTTCTTGTTCTTTGAAAGATGATCTCAGGTAACAAAAGAATTGGGGCTTTGATAACATTCCTACAAATTATTTCCTCGACAGTTTCCATATGAATGGATATCACCTGAATCTTCTCACAAAAGCTTAGTTTGTGTGTAAATTTACCTCAAACATGAGTGGCTCCAAGCCCGATATTCTGTGGGCCCCTCACCACGTCGACCGGTTTGTTGTGTGCGATTCAGAGTTGAGTCTCTACCACATTGACTCTGCGGTAAGCTCGGAACTCAAGGCGGGGTCCTTGCGCTTATCGGAAGAAACTACAGCTACGCTGTTGTCCATAAACTCAGATACACCATATATGAAATGTGTGGCTTGGTATCCGAAGTACGATCCAGAATGTCTCCTCGCTGTTGGACAGGCCAATGGTCGAGTGGTGCTTACGAGCCTCGGTCAAGATCACAACTCAAAATCTAAAGATTTGATAGGCAAAGAGTTTGTTCCCAAGCACGCACGACAATGCAATACCCTCGCATGGAACCCACTGGATAGCAATTGGCTTGCTGCTGGGTTAGATAAACATCGGGCTGACTTTTCGGTCTTGATCTGGGATATCAGTAGCAAATATGCCCCAGAGACTGCAGTTGCTACAGAGAAAGTAAGACTTTCATCAGGAGATCCGGAAGCGGGGCTGGTAGTAACAAAGCCACTGTATGAATTAGGACAGAATGATGCTTGTCTTTCTCTTTGTTGGCTTCCACGGGATCAGAAGCTTCTTTTAGCCGGAATGCATCGAAATCTGGCCATCTTTGATCTGAGGAACACAAGCCAAAAAATATTTGTAAACACCAAGGCTGTCCAAGGAGTGACTGTCGATCCCTATTTCCACGATCGTGTAGCTTCCTTCTATGAAGGTCAGGTTGCCATATGGGATTTAAGAAAGTTTGAAAAACCAGTTTTGACCTTGACAGAGCAACCAAAACCCTTAACGAAAGTCGCGTGGTGTCCAACAAGAACTGGACTGTTAGCTACTTTAACAAGGGATAGTAATATCATTAGACTGTATGACATGCAGCATACTCCCACCCCCATTGGGGATGAAACTGAGCCAACAATAATTGAAAGAAGTGTCCAACCATGTGAAAACTACATTGCTTCATTTGCCTGGCATCCCACAAGTCAAAATCGGATGGTGGTAGTGACTCCCAACAGGACTATGTCTGACTTCACAGTTTTTGAAAGAATTTCTCTCGCATGGAGTCCGGTGACATCCTTAATGTGGGCTTGTGGACGACATTTATATGAATGTACAGAAGAAGGAAAGGCTAGTTCCTTGGAAAAAGACATAGCCACCAAAATGCGGCTCAGAGCTCTGTCAAGGTATGGCCTTGATACTGAACAAGTCTGGAGAAATCACCTCCTAGCTGGAAATGAAGATCCTCAGCTGAAATCGCTTTGGTACACTCTGCATTATATCCTTTATTCTACTGTAGTTTCTAACCTAGCCAAGCAGTATGCCTTTTTATGTAAGCCAGTTATATGAAATGCATGAAAGTCCTTAATATAATGCAACATCCTGTAAATACTTTGCATATGTTAATAGGATGTGACTTTTAAATTAAAAAAAAAGTTTTTCAAACACTTGGGAAAAATTCAGCTTCCTATACGTGAAAATACTTATGAAGCAGTATACTGAAGATATGGATCAAAAACTTACAGGAAACAAAGGTCCCTTAGTTTATGCTGGAATTAAATCAATTGTGAAGTCATCTTTGGGTAAGAATGTTCCAACTTTGATTAGTCCTATTGTAGTATGCTTACAGAATGATGCATTCTTGGGGTTGTTTTTAAAAATTATTGGAAGAACCTATTTAAAAATATAGAAACAAAGTATTTCTGTTTGTGTTTTAATATATCTAAGTTAACAGTTTATGTTACAGTAATTTCCAGAAGTTTCAGTCTTCTTGGAAAGTTGGTAATCATAAAACCAAAATATCCTCAGAGGTAAATTTTCAACTGAACTATCAAATATTTGGGTTTTGACTATGGCATTGGAAATTCTTGTTTTCCATGTAACTTATTATATTTTTCCAAGTTCCACTTAGGGGTGTAGTTCTAGGAAGCTGACTTTAGTCACTGCTAATGTACCAAGTAGTACACATATAAATGTGTTTAAATAAGCTGTCTTGTTCTGAAGTGGTAATCTCCCCTGGTGCATCACATTATGCCTCTTATGCTCAGTGAAGCTTTTATTAGTATAATCTATTATTTGAATCTTTCCTTCTCTAGTCATGATGCGTCTTATTAATATTTATGCTCCTTGGAGCAAAAAAAACCTCTTCAGCAGTAAGAAAGCTTCAAGCATGTTCATGCTTGCTTAGAAGAAGAGAACTGGTAGAGCAGGTGCTTGACTGCGTTATTACGTATTTTCAAACTGAACATACTGATCACTGCTGTCAATGTAACAAGAGCCTCTAAAATCTTCCAAGGTAGAGGGAAGAAAAAAAACTTAGTGGTAAATATGTGTCAAGTTCAGATGCACGATTTTTATCAGATCAAAGTAATTTTGTGTATGTTGCTCCTTACCATAGAGGTTTTAGTGATGTTAAAGTACTAAACTATGATACTCAGCTTTTGTACTCGACTTCATTATTGAAATAAAAGCATTGTGATTGCAATTTAAATTGTGATTTAAGCATAATTTAATTTATTTCCCATTTCTAGGAGCAACAGAGAACCTCAGGCACAGCAGAAGTGGATCTGATAGACAGGCAGATATTATTCAGTATCTGAGTGAGGAGAGATCCTTGGCTTTGCAGCTCTGTGGATGGATAAAGAAGGGAACAGACTTGGATGTGGAACCTTTTTTAAATTCATTGGAACAGGAAGGAGACTGGGAGCGAGCTGCTGCTGTAGCACTTTTCAACTTGGACATAAGGCGAGCAATACAAATTCTAAATAAAGGGGCTTCCTCGGGAAAAGGTGTGTATTGTGTTCAGTATTTTTTATTTTGACGTTAGATCACTTTAGTAGATTTTTTTCTATAAACAAAATTAGGGAAGGTGGTATGGAAAATTATGCCTGTTGTCTTATAAAACAGTTACTCGAAGTGGTTGCATTGGAGCCTGAGAATCTGACAAATCCTGATCTTTCACTCCTCAGACTATCATATGCCTTATTGTCTAGTTAAAGTAGATTGTAGGTTTCAGGATTTCCTATTGATACAAACACCAGAAAGTGTTACACTCAGAACTAGTGGGATTCTTTTATTTTGGTGGAATTGTGTCTTATCTAGGTGTCACTATATCTGCTTTGATTGGGCTGTATGCAGCTTTCTGCCAGTGCAATGGCTATGGAGTAACTGAAATGTTATCATAGAATGGTTTGGGTTGGAAGGGACTGTTAAAGGTCCATGTAGTCCAACCCCCCCTGCAGTGAACAGAGGCATCTTCGACCAGGTCAGGTTGCTGCGGGTAATATGCAGGGTCAGCAGAAAACATTTGTTTTGGAGTAATATTTGGTAAGAGTTGCAATATATGAGGGAAAAGTTAAGATTTTGGAGCCATTTGGGGGGATTTTTGTTCTGTTTTCCTGCCAGTATTCTTCCTGTAACTCTGATTTACATCTGTTTTGTTCCCTTATTAAATTTAAAATGCTATCTTGCCACCAAATTTAGTAAGTAAGACATGAACGGAGCTGTTAAGGTTCTTTTATTTTTCATAATGCCCCTCTTTGGCATGGAGGGAAGTGTGTTTGCGCTTTCCATAGAGAAGGTTCAGTGCAGAGTCACGCTATCTTCAGATTCAAAAATAAAATTGAACTGTCTGACAGAATGGATATTTAGATTAAATAGACATAATCTTTTTAGAAAACTTGTTAACTTGAAGATGCTATATGCAATTATCATCCTCCAGCTAGGTCTGTTATGTGATGGCTATACATTGAATCCTGTCTTTTCACTTCTTGTTGATACAAATTATGGTAATGACAAACTTTTGTGGTAGCCACAGGAACACATTTAGCAGTTCAAACTATTTCAAAATATCAGAACCAGTGTGGTATTGCTTGAAGTATAACTGAGGCTGTCATGCATGTGGGCTTGTGATTTTTAGAGCTGATAACTTGCCTGAACAGAGGTAGTTAAAGCAGAAACTAAAAAATGCTTGTGTATGCACACTTATTTTAGCTAGCGTTAATTCTACTGTATTTTGTCTTGCATTCTGACATAACATTCTGCTTCAAACTGATGGCTTTCAATTACAGTTTTAATTGGATTTTATTAAGTCCTTAACTTGAATATTCATTTTGTTGATTGTTTTCAATAAATTAGGTGATCTGAACCTTAATGTAGTAGCAATGGCTCTGTCAGGCTACACAGACGAGAAGAACTCACTTTGGAGAGAAATGTGCAGTACTCTAAGACTGCAATTGAACAATCCCTACTTGTGTGCTATGTTTGCTTTCCTGACAAGTGAGTCTGGTTCATATGATGGTGTTTTGGTGAGTAAATTTCTCTTACATTAAAATTCCTCTAAGTAATAAATGCATATATATGCACACATACATAGGAGAAGTGCTATATACTCCATTAATTAATCAGATTAGAATGCATTATTTTCTTCTGATGCTTGCAGATACCATTTTTTTCTTAAACAGGCATCTCATATTAGTGAATGTTGCGTTAGCAAACAGAGCATATAAAATATGCATAAGCGGCCAAAATATTCTATACAGTTCACACAGAGAAACTTATGTATTTTTTTTAATGTGGACTTCCTAAACCATCAGGAACACATTATCAAAATAATTTAGGCAGGAAGAAAAAGAGAGAGGGAGGTTAATAATGGAAATGCACAAAACAATAAGTGTAGGGGAGTTTGTGGAATTTTCAGCAAGCTGTTTGCATTGAATTGTATTTTGTTTTTCCTTGCTTACTTGTTAAAATAATTTTAGTGTGGTGAAACAGTAAACAATAGTTTCACATATTCTGAAATAGGTATAAACTTGCCATGTGAAGAGCAAACTAAATCTTTAATTATGAGATACTTTGAGCCTTTGGAGGGGTAACATACTTGGTCCTTGATTAAAGAACAAGAGAGATACTTGATTCGGTTGGAGTTATTTAGCTCAGGAGAGGACTCCTGTAATGCAATAGGGTAATTGGCCTAAAGCTGTTGCGGACAAAGCTGTCATAATATGATGCTTTTAGGGTATTAAATAGGGGAAGAATCCCTGAGGAGAAAAACCTGGGCCTTTCTTTTTCACTGGCAAGAGAGAATGCTCGTGTTTTCTGGATGTTATGTAATAATTTTACAGTTGTTTGTATTGATGAATTGGAAACTTACAGACCATAAGGTTTTGGTTTGTTTCTTTTATTTTAATTTTTATTTTAATGAGACTTTAATGAGAGATATAAATGAAATTTATATGAGAAAGATTTTGCCATGCACAACTCCTTGTTTTAGCAGTGTCAGTCGCAATTTCTATTCTGAAAATATCAGGAGGGATAAATACGGGCACGGCTAAGTACCAGAATGAATCTAGTCAAGTGTTTCTTAAGTGTTAGATCTAGTAAAAGGATTAGAAAGCAGCAAGTAAATACTATTGCATTGCTGCACCTTGAGTGCCAATGTACTTGTGGGAAATCCATGTTCTGGATGTTTGGGGTTTTGAGGTTTTTTTTAACTATTAGTTGTGATTTTGGGAAGAAATCCAGTGGTTACACTAGTTAGTTTGCAAATATGGTAAACAAAGGTTTGTTAGTTTTTCTTGCCCCTGTGACGTGGTGAAACTCTTGGCTATATATGCTAGAAGAACTATAGCCCAGCCCCCTGTCTTGCAAAGTTTCTGGATCCAGAGTTTCATAAACAATATAGTATGTGTTGTACCAGGCTTTCTGCCTTTTGAATGTATTGTTGCAGTAGTCACAGTCTGGGGCTGATACTTGTATCCGAGTATAAACAATTCATCAGATGAATAGTGTGAGCTTTTTCCAGCTGTGATGCTTTCTTTGTCCATTATCAAATTCATAGTATTAGTTACACAATAGCGTAAATGTTCCAATTTCTACAAACAATGTATTGAAAAAGTGGAAGCTTGCACGTGATGCTGGTGTTCCCGTTTTTCTCTCCAAAGTATGAAAATAACGTAGCTGTGCGAGACAGAGTGGCATTTGCTTGCAAGTTCCTCAATGATGCTCAAGTAAGTCTGAGGTTGCATGTTCAAGCGAACTGTGGAGCTGGGTTTTATTTAGAGATGGAAGAAACTCTGGGATGGGGTGGAGGGGTGGACAGTGAAAGCAATGAGTCATAAGTGATTTTTTTTTCTCGTCACAATAGGATATAAGGTATGGTATAATCTGGTCTTCAGTTTATACCTTCAGCTTGATTTCTGGCTTTTTTAAAAAATATTGATGACATGCTAGTTTGTTAAATGTTACTGCATTAATTGTCTTACTGGAGAGTATTTGTACTTATGCAGTGTTTGTTTCCAGGTATCTACCTTTTTTGAGTTAAAGCTTGGTTTTAGAGCAGGAATGTTTTCTTTTAAATTCACTGAAGTATTTAAAGAATATGTAACATCCCTCTTTGCACTTCATATTGGGAGGCTTAAAATTTGTTGATGAATGTTTGAATTCTTTCAATACAGTGGATATAGCCATATCGCTTTTTTTTTTAACATCCAGCAAGCAGCGAATTCTGTTAGCAAAAGACTTAACTCTTGAAAAAAACTATTCAATGTTGAAAGTTTTGACATAGGTCAACATAAACAAGTTAGCAATGGATAACCAGATGGCAAAAATTAAATTATTTTTTTTCTTTTTGATAGCTGAACAGGTTTATTGAAAAGCTGACAAATGAAATGAAAGATGCTGGGAATTTGGAGGGAATACTGTTAACGGGGTTGACAAAAGATGGAGTGGACTTGATGGAAAGTTATGTTGACAGAACTGGAGATGTCCAGACAGCAAGCTATTGTATGCTACAGGTTAGTGTTTCACTCTAAAATAAATCTTTACAGAAGACAACTAAACATAGTTTCTTTAGCAATATAGTATTGAATCTTGTAAATTAGAAAGTATTTTCTATAATAATTTGTTACAGTATATATCATGCCTGTTTTGTGAAATCATCTGAAGCACTCAATCTTACCGACAGATCTTCACTCTCTCTGGTTGAAATAGCTTGAGGTGATAGCAGGGGAAAGAGGCAAAAAGAACAAGTCATCCTTTTCTCTAGCTGAACTGGGAATACCTGTTCCCATGCTTATTGCTGGTTTGTTTCCTTGATAGGTTCAAAGCATTATTTTTTTGCTTCAGGATTTTGATAGAGAACTGAGGTGAGATTTTTTGTTTGTTTGTTTGTCTGTAGATACCGGTTTTGGTTTTTTTTATGATGGACTTGTGGCCCGTGCACAGTTGCAGCTATTGCAGCACTGTGTTTAGCTGCATATATAATCATAACAATGATACAGAGTCTGGTATGTAACAGAATTTTATAATCCTTCATCTAACGTACACATGTTTTTAGTAGGACGTGGCAGCATGGGTATTTTCAACTGGAGAGGCAGACTGAAGAAAATTTTTATTAAACTCTCATTCAATTTAACAGAAAATTAATCTTTTTTTAGACAAATTACACTGTATTATTTCTTGTATCTTGCAGTACTTTTTATAAAGCCTATTGAAAAAGCGAATAACATGTCTTGTGTGTCTGACATTTTTTCCTGCCTGCTTTAGGGTTCTCCATCAGATGTCCTGAAGGATGAGAGGGTTCAGTACTGGATTGAGAACTATAGGAATCTTTTAGATGCTTGGAGGTTTTGGCATAAACGTGCAGAATTTGATATCCACAGGAGTAAACTGGACCCCAGCTCAAAACCTTTGGCCCAGGTAAATGTAATTCTTGTATGAAGTATGACCAATCCAGAAAGGAACATGGTGTGGTACTTCATAGAATCAGAATGGCTTTGGTTGGAAGGCACCTCAAAGATCATCTCGTTCCAACCCCCCCTGCCATGGGCAGGGACACCTCCCACCAGACCAGGTTGCTCACAGCCCCATCCAACCTGGCCTTGAACACTGCCAGGGAGAGGGCAGCCACAGCTTCTCTGGGCAACCTGTGCCAGTGTCTCGCCACCCTCACAGGAAAGAATTTCTTCCTCATATGCAATCTAAATCCACCCTCTGTCAGTTTGAACCCATTCCCCCTTGTCCTGTCACTCCGTGCCCTTGTCACAAGTCCCTCTTCAGCTTTCCTGTAGGCCCCCTTCTGTAGAAAAAAGTTCCTGTCTGCACCTTGGCTTTCATTAGGATTCATGTGTAAAAGAAATATTTCAACTAAGGCCACCCTAAAAAACTGGCCATGTTGTTTTCAAAATAATTTTTGAGAACTCTTTTGATAGAGAGTACAGAATTATGGTAAAAAAAGTTACATTTCTTCATATCTAACCTGGGAAATCCATTCCCTACTATTTTTATTCAAGTGTTTGGGTTTTTTTATTATTTTTTATTTTTTATTTTCTTAATCCCTTTTCTTTCAAATAACAGGTTGTCTTTCAGAAACTGTAACTTCAGCACTTTTTCTGGGGAAACTTTTTTTCCCCATGTTGAAAAACAAAATCAAAGATGTGTCATCTAGCTGAACTGTGCATTGTGGTAAGGACAATGCTGAAACCAGGAATTGAACCAAGAACCAGTTCAAATTTGGTCTGTTTTAATTGAAGTGAACCTCAAAGCTATTTTGAAGCTCTTGAACCTTAAACTAAAAGTAAACAGAGGCAACTTTCATTATCAGTTCTGAACATAAGCTAAACCAAAAACTAAGGCCCCATCCAAATGCTATCTACTTAATATCTGGTGGCATTTTTAGCCAACACCACAGCACCTTCTGCTCTCTGATGTCTGCTAAGTATGTGCATTACAAGCCTTCAGGCCCAAAGGCTGTTTTTTAATTCCTGTATCTGTCAGAGCTGTTTAAGGAGAGCTGCATCCATACTGCTCCAAGTGTGAAGGAGTTTAGTGATAATAATGATATCTATATATGGTAATAATATAGAGTATGACAGTAATTAAAAAATAATAAAAATAATCTAGTAAACTTAATCACAACTTCTTCCTTATGTGATCAACATAAATAGCCCCTAAAGAGTTAAAAATATGTGCTCCTTGGTATCAAGTCACAACTTGTGGTGTAAGCTATGCAGATAAAGATTGTTAGGAAAATCCACATGTTGGGGACTTCAGAGTGGATCACCTGACTATAAAAAGGGGGAGACCACATTTAATTATATAATAAGTAAACTTAATTTCTTTCATTACTGGAGGTATAGGTTTTTATTATCTTAAATAGTACCTTTCCAAGTTTTAGCAATTGTGCATATTTTTGTGGTTTTGAAGTAATTTGGCATCATTAAAGCATATTGCTTGGGACTGTGTGTGACAGCTGTGAGCCAAGGTGTTAGAAACTCTTTCACAAGTAGCTGTGGCTTTCCAGGGCACTCTGGGATATCTGGTAAATGAGTGTTTGCTAGCTTGAACAAATTCACTCATAGTTGTAGCAAAAGTGGAAATGTACCAAAAAATTAATGAGCTTTTGTTCTCTTTAGGTGTTTGTGAGTTGCAATTTCTGTGGAAAATCGATCTCTTACAGCTGTTCAGCTATTCCTCACCAGGGGCGAGGCTTTAGCCAGTACGGAGTTAGCGGTTCACCAACTAAATCGAAAGTTACGAGCTGTCCTGGTTGCCGTAAACCCCTCCCTCGCTGTGCACTTTGCTTAATAAATATGGGAACACCAGTTTCCAGCTGTCCAGGTATGACACAGTGGATTTTAGTTATCCACCTAGAGTACTAGTTAGAGGTCTAATTAGGCAGTTCCTGTTGGAATATCCTCTGTTGCATCTTTTTCTTTCTGTTTGTACTCATACTGTAAATATTCATGCTTGTCATTTTGAGGGAGGAAGACAGTAATTGAAAACTTGTTTACATCCCATGTGATTTTATGATGAAACCAAACACATCTTTGGTGTCAGGCAGTGTGCACAGTTACTTGGTTCTGACAGTTTTCCCAGTGAGATTGTGAGTGAAATTCCATGGTTAGACAGATGAAAAGGTTCAAATATTGTGGTGGTCAGTGTTGTGAGCCTTAAAACATTAAGAAATGGAAAGTGAGATTCTTGAGATGAATTGTGGGGACACTATGTGAATCTTGGAATGTAGATTAATTGATTTTTAGCTGGAAAAGGAATACTTTTAGTATGCTTTGTTTCACTGAGTATGAAACAAGGTATGGGTTACGCTTTCACTGCTCAGAAATATGGGGTGTTTCAAAGAGATGGACCCAATTTCATTTGAAGGTCCGTTTGAAATGGGTCTGTCTTTTAGAAAATCCCTGTATTGTGACTACGGTCTCTTGGTTCTAAATGTATTGGGCTCAGCATTATACCAGGTCTAAATGAAACGGATTTTGTATATATTTTAGGTCAGTCTTGTTACAGAGCCATGAGCAGCTGTGCAGTTGTCTATATATCTCTTCTCAATCTGTCACTGATCTGTGTTATGACTTCTGTATTGTAATTGTTCCAGTTCACAACTTAGATTTTGTGCATTTATATATGAGTGTGTATATATATATATATATAAAATTTTGTTTTCCTAAACCAGAACATTCAATTTGCAGTAAAACAGGCCCATAGTTCACTGAAACATAAATCAATTGCTGAAACATAAATCACTGTTGAAAGATTCCAACTGTAAAATTTATTTCATTGGCAAGTTCAGCACGTCTGTGAGATGTGAAGCAACAGCTCAGCAATATAATTCCTGGTTTGGCTTTCCACCAGTTTTTATCTGTTTAATGATTTTACTGTCTTCTCCTTTAAAATCAAGCTGCTTTTTCACAGAATGTTCCTAATTTCAAATTTATTCTTACAGTCTTACTGGGACTGAAATTTAAATGAAACATAATGATTTACAAATACATTTGTGGGGGTGGGTTTGCCTCTGCACAGGAGGATCCAAGTCGGATGAAAAAGTGGATCTTAGCAAAGACAAGAAGTTAGCCCAGTTCAACAACTGGTTTACTTGGTGTCACAACTGTAGGCATGGTGGACATGCTGGGCATATGCTGAGCTGGTTCAGGTAAGTTGATGTTAAAGTCTTTGTTAGCAGTTTCACATGCGTATGCTGCCCTTTTCTGTATCTATCTTTTAAAATGTTTTGTTGGTTTAGAACATATGCAAAACTTAACTATGATGCCGAGTTTTCCTGAGATACTATGTTCCTACACATACATAAATGTATAGATTACAAAATTCTTGTTAGTTTTATTTTGCCTCTTTTCTTTTCTCTGCTGTTGCTATCTAGGGATCATACTGAGTGCCCGGTCTCTGCCTGCTCTTGTAAGTGTATGCAGCTGGATACAACAGGGAATCTTATTCCAGCTGAGACTGTCCAGGCATAAGTATTGTTTGAAAATTTGGGGCTCTCTAATGGATGTTCATCACGGTCCAAGCATATATTTCAGACAAAGGTTAGTTGTGACTTACTGTGAAAAAATAAATTGCTATCAGATGAGTAAAATGACGTGTGCATGACTGTGCTTGGTAGAAACAGGTATCCCTGAAATGAGCCTCTGAGTGTAGTGTGTGGTCCTTGTTTAGAGGACCGAAGCAATTCAGTTCAAGAGTGCTCCTGGAATTGTGGACTCTTTGGATTTGCTAAAACTTTATTTAAAGTTTTCAGGGTAATGCTGATTGGCCTTTTTATTTGTTTTCTGAACAAAGCAGTGTTTATATACTATGTTTAGCGAAAGTGGGCCTTCAAAATAAACACCTGAAAAGTGTTCTTCAGGAGATCACAAAGTGATGCTGTTCATTGTTTGATCACACTTTCTTGTATGCAAGCAATCATTTCTTTGTAAGTTCATTCGAAGTACCACTGCTACTTGTTTTCTAAATAATTTTATTTTAAAGAAAAAATCAATTTCTTTCCGTTCCCAGGTTTTGTTAATAGCAAAGCAGTATCTGTAATTCAAGCTCTTATTTAATTTCAGTACATACCTAGCTGATGTGAATTTTCATGCTAAAGAATTTGGGTGGGGGGTTGTTTCCTAGCAACATCTGTATTCTAGAGAAGAGTTCCCAGAAAAGTCATGTGTCTGTTTCAGTGCAGAGTGCAGGTAAACCGTAGGAGGTTTCATTTGATTGAGTAATTTTTGACATAGTACTGTGATGATCTGAAATCTCAAGGTTTGGAGACTTGTAAATATTGAAGTTTTAAACTACATGCTGAGTTTTGACTACAAAAATATTTGAAGACTTTTGGATAATCAGCATTTCCCTATACTTCTGAAATATGCTGGAAGGTGTGAAATCAACCTATATAAATCCTGTTTCTGGTCACTGGTGGATGCCAGTCTGCTCCCAAAAGGCTGCACAGTTCTCCGTCATTGACTGGAAGTAGTTCTAGGTATGTTACCAGCTGGAACTAAGATTATTTATTCATTTGAGAGAGAGTCAATGATATTTTGCTAATATTGTGCCAGGAGCTAATCGGTATTTCTGTCCTTGATTGTGTAGGCAACAAATTTCACACAAATTAGGGAAAAAAACCTGTTTTAAGGTATGTGATTATAACATCAGTTTACTTGGTGTGTATTTATTTACTAGTAGAAACAGTATATGAGTTACTTAACACGTGTGCTATGAAATACTAAATGGAATGCTAGCAATAAACTGGTACCGTATTGCCAGGACTGTGAAAACTGGTGTTTTAAAAGAGAATATATTGTAATATACCACTAGTTCGAAGTGCTCTAGTGTGGTTGCAACACGATAGAATGTGGAAATGTTTCCTCTAGGTGTACATGATTACATTCAGGACTTTTGCATATATTTTCTGATTTAGCCTTAATGTTGTAATACATCTGCTACATTTATTCTGATCTACATTTCTTGCCTAATTGACAAAGATCTTTTTTTAAGTTAAAAATCTAAGAGGTACTTGATATTTGTAGGCATGGGAGAGTGGTTACTTTTTTTTTTTGTTAGAATATTTATTTCTCTTTCCAGTATTTTTGCACACTTTGCGTTGCTGTTGAGCTCTTCAAAATGTTCCCCATTTATAAATGTAAACTGGGGATTAATGTGTGGTATCTTATTTATATAAATACAGGCAATAAAACTTTTGGTTTATGGAAATGAGGATTTATATGTTTTTATTCCTCGTTATATACTAACAATGATGAGTAAATTTTCCTTATAAATTCCATGTCCAGTACTAACTTAGTGTCTCATTTTCTTATGTAAAGAAAACTAATTTGTAACATTTTTGACTTGACTATACCTGTTTGTGTCACCATTCTATCATTTAATTAAATTGTATGCTTACTTTGATACTCAGCATGTCTTTGAAATGTTTTGGATTATGAGTATGTGCATATTGTGGCACAGTATAACTACCACTTTGGGCTGTTGTAACTCCTATCAGGCTTTCAGGCCAGCAATTACACTATTTGCAAAATTTACAAAGAGGTGTGTTTTTTAATGATCAGATTTTTCTCCTTGTTTTGCTTTTAAATTAATAAAGCTGTGATTTTGGGGGTGCTTTGTTGTCTTCTAACAGAAAGTATAGCCGAAGAAGTTTCATTAGCTGCAGTTAGTTTCACATTTACTGTTTTCTGATAGCGTTATCTAGGTGGTGGCCTTGTATGCTAAAACATTTTGATCCCGTGATTCACGTTGATTACATTTCAGTATTTTCATTTCATGATATGCACCATCCTTGCCTCCCTTGCCTGATTAAGCACAAGCACTTCCTGATCGTATGCACAGGATGCTTGCAAATGAGCGTTAACTAATTGTTTGTGTGTCCGTGCCTGAGCGAGGACAGCAGAGGTCTGGTGATGGTGACCAGGATCAGTGGAGTCCAGTGAGGGTCAGACAGGGCTCCAGTGCCACCCCTGACAAGGTGTCTCCCACGCCCCATGTGCAGCCCTAGGTTCCTGCATGGTTCTTCACTGCACAGCTGCATTCTGGTGGCCTCCCTCGGGGTCCCCACTAGAATCAAATTTCCCCAAGAGAATTTGCCAAATTTTAGTCTGTTCCTCCATTTCAGACTCACGGACTGCTTTCTATACCTCAGCCAACTAGGACATAAAAAGCATTCCCCCTCTGGGCTGTCAGAGCAGAGACGGAAGTTGCAGCAGCTTGCTGGCGCACAAGGAGGGCTGCTCCTAGCTTTCTCACTTGGCAGTCCTGTCCCACTGCTACAGGAGTGACTTAACTACCGAGTGATGATTTCCATATCCACCAGACTCGACAAGAAGTCTGGCTGTAGAAAGTGGGGCACCCTGATTGCAGCATGGCCCTTGTTGCAGGGGCAAATTCTTCTGACTTCACACAAGAGCCAGTGGGATGCAGCTGTGCCATTGCCCTCCCAAAGTGCAGATTCTTTCATCCCATGTGTAGGTGCTCTAAATAAAACTCTCCAGCACCTGTTTCATAGTTTTTATTTGCAGTTTAGGCTGCTGGACAGCTAAAACAAAGTGATGGTTTAAGAGTTGCTTCTCAAAATGTAGCCCTCCAACTTCAAGACAGAATTTCGTGAAGTCTGGAGCACTTGCAGCCCCTGCGACAAGGCAGGCAGCCTTAAGCTGCCTCTGGGTTTTGAAGTGCTTAGTAACCAGCTAAAGCCTAGCCTTGACTGCAGCCAAGGAACCCTGTTTTGGGACCTGCTCAATCCCCTTCCCAGCAGCAAGGTTGTGAAGAGAACTCAACAGTGCTTGAAATCCCCAAGCGTAACTGAGCATCTTCCCTGTGTCTCACAACCAGTGCAAAAGGCAAGTAGTTTGTACTCCACTTTGGTAAGATTAAATTACCTGTATCAGGTAAAATAGAACACAAGTCACCACGTATCACTGAAAACACCACGTGATACTGACACAAATAGTTAAGTGTAGTCAGACCTTTTTTATTGGAGAAGAGACCATTTTCAAGATGCAAAATACCCTCTCCATGTTCAATACATTTTATATCAAAGCAAATGAATAATTAAAAAAATCTTTACATTAAAACCCCACCATCTGTCTCCCACTGAAGTTTCCCGTATAGTATCCTAGAACTTCTACCACCACCAACAAAAAGCCTACAAAACTTTAGTTTCTAGCAAGCCCAATCCTGCAAGGGAACATTCCTCGTAGATGCAAAAGAGCTAAATATATACAGACAGTGAGATACCCACAGAAGTGTTCTCCTTCTTGCTGCATAAATTAATTTTCAAAGAAAACACTCTTCACTGGCCATACATAGCACACGTAACAGCATCTTTTCAGTGTATTTGTTGTATATATAAACCACAACTGTTACCATGCTGTCAGGCAAGAAAGCTACAGTACTGCTGTCCCCTCCGAAGCTCTAAATATATGTAAAGAAAAAAAATCAATTGTTCCTCCCGGTACCAAATGGAAAGTATTCAGGGAATTCATGAATAATTTTTAATGCTTCATTGTAGAGTTCCAGATCTGAAAAAGAGCAAAGAAAATGGTTATGATGCATAAGCTGAATTGCTCGCAAGCAAGTAACAGCATTAAAGCAGTGCTTATTTTAAAGCAGTATAGCTGAGTGTTCCCTGTCCCACTCATCCTCCCCAGTTTTCCCCAAGCAGCCACACTCTCATTTCTAGAGGGATATTTTTAGGCCTGCTAGGTGCACAATCACACAAGATCCAGCACAAGGCAAGAACCATGTGGCTGGGCATGGGAGAATCAGACCATGATCTAGACTGGCTCCAGCTTCAAGTCAGTCCCTACAGTTTGTGTATTTTGTACAGAATTTTTCCCATGACGCTCTCCTTTTCTACATTCTACCCCATATCTGGAAGCTCCAAGAAAGACCTTGGCTGTAAGAAAGATCATCAATCAGGCAGATCTCCCTTCTTATTGAAGAAAAGTTCAGAATACAAAATGGATTTGTCATAATGTAATTTCTTACTTACCAAATGGACTTTTATCTTCTCTGAACTGGACATACGACATGCACATGATGGTGGCCTGATTTGTTACTCTTCCCACTACTTCAACAACTCCTGAGATCTCTTCATCTAGCTAGAAAACATACCAAATATGAAATAAGTATCACTGAATTAGCTGCTGTCCCAACTGCAGAGTACTTAAGCTAGGAACTCTCCCCAACCGATGGTTTGTTCATGACAACAGATTCTGTTGCATGTCAAACAATGCAGTTACTCCTGAATATCCCCTGTCCCTCTCCCAAAAAAAACCCACTCCACAAAAGCCTTGAGCCACTCAGATCAACAGGCTTTGTAAGAGCCAATTCAGTACTGACACACACAAAAAAAGAAGATACCGATTTGTAAGTATATAAAACTGTGCCATTTAATCACTGAACAGAGACTAATCTAGGACACAGAAGAAGAATCCAGATTTTAATGCACTGCATTCAAACCTGAGTACGTTATAGAACTCTGTATGAGCTACGAAGGTATCACGCACGCCAGAGTGCGATCCCAGTGTTCCAGACTCCGGAGGTATAACTGGAAATTACTTTTTAAGTCAGACAGATGTCAGTAAGCATTCAGAACACAAAGACATGACAATAACAACCCTTTGGTTGAACAAGGGAAGAAAGAAGGGTAAAAATTTTATCTTACTCCAAAATCATATAGCTTGAACATTTTTTTTAAGATAGTAATTTTAGGATTGCAATACTATTTCAGTAGTGTTCTTCCAATATATAACTCTTACTTTTAACTTTTTAGCGAGTTCCCTGGAACACAGCAATAGATTCCCTCCCTTCATAATTGTGGCTATCTCTGTTGAAGGGAGAAACTACACTCACACAAAGGGGAGAAAAGGTTAGAAAGCATTTTGATTAACATATCTAGAAGTTCCTCCGTTTACATCAGGCAAACCAGAGAAATGAACCTGGCATGGTTTTTCTGCACACATCAGTTTCTCCTCCCTTACATACCAACAGAGACTGCAAAGTGCCTAACATTGCAGCTATGCATTTATGAAACTCAACCATTTACTCAGTTACGGAAAGTTGTGAAATTGTTGGTCAGATGCTGACATCTAAAGATTTCACAACTCAAGGCAGGAAACCTTTTCATGAGCTCAGGAAAGAGGTACAGGCAGAACTTGTAGGAAAGACATCTTGCAGTTTGAAGATGAAGCCAGCAAGCTTCACATTTACATGACAAAACTCTCCAAGAGTTTTAAATCAACAAGGTGAGACTCGACCTGAAAGTCAAAGTATCACATACATTTCACAGGGAAATGGCCAGATTTCTCAGCATTTAACAACTCATTCGGAGAAAAAGCTGGAAAGACCACACACATGCTCAGTTAAGCTAGAGCATTTGCCATCACAATGAAAATAATCCTTTAATTACAAAATCTATTAGAGGAAAAATAAGGACGGAAGAGAATGCCAGGGTGTTACTCCCTTAGTGGTACGTGATACCAAAGGAAGCAATATTTCCATGCAGTAGTTATTAGCATGTCTTACACCCATTGCATTAATTGCTAGAAATGTTTTGGGTTTTTTTAAGAAAAAAATGCTTCAAGCTAAATATGACATACATTGGAATGCTGTGACAAGTGTTCTAAGAGTACAGAGAAATGTCAACTCAAAAGACTCTTGAGAACATCGTATTCTTGGGGTTTTCTTTGGATTATCTTCACAAAATATTCTGTTAGGCGTAGGCAGAGATAAAGGCAATAAAGGGAGGAAAAAGCAAAGGGAAGTAGAGCTCATGCATGCAGTGGAATATACTACACTGTAAATGACAAATGCAGCTAAGGCAAAGTAGCCAGGCAGGGCTGTGTCTGACAAGGAATGAATTCTCTCTTAACACCAGCTGAAAACTGATGCAGCCCGAGGGGTTCAGCAACACAAAGGCAGCACGTTAGCTGGAAGCAGCAGAGGCAATGAAACATACGTGAAAAGGGGAGAAACCAAGCTGCTTTGGGTTTTCCTGACTGAGCACTCGCTAGGTGTGAGGCACGCACAGGTTTCAGGGGGAGAGGATCTCAGGAGACAAGAGACAGCTGTGTTTTTCCTGACTAAAGGAACTCGCTGATTGCAGGCGTGCACGGGCTTCCGAGGGACAAAGCCTGCGGCACCCGCAGGAGGCAACACCAGGCGCTCCGTAACTCACCGGCTCGCTCAGCTCCACCGTGGTGTGCTTCCCCTCGCCATCCGACAGCACCAGCAGCTTGCCGCTCGGGTGGATCTGCAAGACACGCCGGGCCTGCGCGCTCTGAAGGCCGCCGGCCCCACGGCCCGAGCCGCCCCCAGCGGCACCGCGCACCGGGGCTCCCCGCCAGACCC
>VZRW01007474.1:56049-112792 GCA_013398125.1 Aegotheles bennettii | reverse complement strand
AAGCCGGGTCCCGGCTTCCCCGGGGCTCGGCCCGGCGCCGGCCTCCCCGCCGCGGCCTGGCCGACCCCTTCCAGCCTCACCCTGTCCCTGCGGACACGGGGGGCCCGGCCACAGCAGGCGAGTCCAGGGCAGGCCATGAAGGTGACAGAGGGCTGGAGCACCTCTGCTATGGAGACAGGCTGAGCGAGTTGGGGTTGTTCAGCCTGGAGAAGAGAAGGCTCCAAGGAGACCTCATAGCAGCATTCCAGTGCCTGAAGGGGCTACAGGAAAGCTGGAGAGGGACTTGTGACAAGGGCATGGAGTGACGGGACAAGGGTGATTGGCTTCATACTGAAAGAGGGTGGATTTAGATTGGATATTGGGAAGAAATTCTTCCCTGTGAGGGTGGTGAGACACTGACACAGGTTGCCCAGAGGAGCTGTGGCTGCCCTCTCCCTGGCAGTGTTCAAGGCCAGGTTGGATGGGGCTTGGAGCAACCTGGTCTAGTGGGAGGTGTCCCTGCCCATGGCAGGGGGCTTGGAACGAGATGATCTCTGAGGTCCTTTCCATCCCAAAACATTCTGTGATAACCAGCCGGTCAAAAAAGGTGATTTTCCCACTGTATTCAGTGTTGGTGTGTCCTCACCTTGAGTGCTGCATGCAGTCCTGTGCCCTGCAGTTTAAGAAGGATGTGGAGGTCCTTGAATATATCCAGAGGAGGGCAACAAAGCTGGTGAAAGGACTGAAAAACATGTCCTCTGAAGAGTGGCCAAGGACTCTGGGCTTCTCTGCTTTGGAGAAAAGGAGGCTGATGGGTGACCTCATTGCTCTCTACAGCTTCCTGAGGAGGCAAAGTGGAGAGGGAAGTATTGACCTCTTCTCCTTGTAATCCAGGGCCAGGGCCCATGGGAATGGCTCAAAGCTACGCTGGGAGGTAGACTGGACATAAGAGAGCATTTGTTACTGAGGGTGTGGTCAAACACTGGAACAGGCTTCCTAGAGAAATAGTCAATGCCCCAAGCCTGTCAGTGTTTAAGAGGCATTTGGACAATGCCCTTAATAACATGCTTTAACTTTTAGTTGTCCCTGAAGTGGTCAGGTAGTTGGGCTAGATGATCATTGTAGGTCCATTCCATTTGAACTATTCTGTTCTGTTCTATTCATTTTATTTCACTGTTAAAGAGCTTACACTGTATTCCCAGGGTTAGAGTGGCTGATGGACATGAGACAGAGCTAGCATCTGGACATGGCGCTCTTACCACGCATCTCGCCTTTTCCAAGTGTTGTCCCTGACTGTCCCTTGCATGGAGAGGTCCATCCCCATTGCTCTTTCAGCAAAGGCTATGTGGTACCCTGGGCTGCGTTAGTGTTGCCAGCAGGCTCAGACAGGTGATCCTTCCCCTCTGCTCAGCACAAGTGAGGCCACACGTGGAATGCTGGGTCCAAGTTCTGGGTGCAAGAGAGATGTGGACATGCTGGAGGACGGAGCCAGGCTCTTTACAGTGGTTCCCAGTGACAGGACCAGAGGCAATGGGCACAAACTGAAGCACAGGAGGTTCCCTCTGGACATGAGGAAACACTTTTCACTGTGAGAGTGACTGAGCACTGGCACAGGTTGCCAGTGGGATCACTGGGGAGGTTGTAGGGTCTCTGTCCTTGGAGATAGTCAAAAGCCATCTGGACCTGGTCCCGGGCAACCAGTTGTAGGGGGCCCTGCTTAAGCAGGGGGTTGGACAAGATGGTCTCTGGAGCTCTCTTCCAACCTCAGCCTTTCTGTAGTTCTGTGATTTCTTTTCCATTTCCAGGACTGGTGTTTCAGGAAATACTCAAGAAAGTCTAACTCTGCTCTGGTTTAAAATGGTGATCCCAACACCACCTATGTGCTGGCAGTCTCTTCTAGCCAGCTGCGGGTTAGTTCAGCTTATTAACCAGCACAAAGCAGTTTTTGTTACTTGACTGGTTAGTGTGATGGCTCGGCAGGCTGAACCAGCTTGGCAGGGAAGCAAAACGACCACCAGCAGCTGTGCAGGACCAGCATGTGGCTGGGAAGGGGAGTGCGGTGGGGTTGTGTCTTTGGGGTGTAGCTGGTTGTCATCTTCTCAGTGTCACTGTGTCATTCACCTCTTCAGTAGTTTATTGGCAAGAGAATGTCCTCATCTCCTTAGCATATCTTCAGAGATTTTAAAGGAGAGATCACATAAACATAAATGTAAACGTTGGAGCAAGATTAAGCAGGCTGCTGCAGAGTGCCTCTCCTAGGGCTATTTGCCTGCCACGTTTGAAGAGCAGCTGTTAGAAAAACACCTTGTAGAAGTTCTTAACAAATATACGTCTGTATCATGTTTAGCTGCTGTTTAAGGTTGGCAGACAAAACTAGAACTGTTTGCAGGGAAAGAAGTAGGTTTCAACCTATTGGGTATTGTATCTAATAAACACCTGTCTTTCTATTTTAGCATTTTCTGTCTTCTTCAGGGTTTCGAATGTTGACATTGGTTTGAGTACTGTTACTTCACTCCTGGCTTCGTCTTTGTCAGCTATTCTTTTATTGTCTGGCTTGATTGTGGTTGCTTTTTTAGGATTCAGCATCTTCAAGTGCTTTTATACTATGGTAATTTGGGTTGCATAGTTTTTGGTATTTCTGCTTCCCTTATATTTTATGAAAAGTAAAAAAGGCTTTGTTAGTGTTCTGTTACGTGTATGTCCCTTTTTTGTTATTTGTGTTTCTCTTGACACTTACTTTCTTCTGTTTTCAAGAAGCACAAGCTAAAGGAATATGACTAATGCTAATGCCAGATAAAAGAAATGATTTGTTGTATTTTTTCTTTCTTCTTCAAACAGTAACTTACACTAGGCCAAAGGCTTTTGAACTGTACTTTTGGTGTCACAGAGAAATCTTTTTAACATACATGTTCTCAACTCTTAAATTGGTTGTTTTCATGTCATAAGCAGGCCTTTACAGGGCTGTAAACATCTTGCTCTTTTTCTGATTGCTACTTTATTGGGGAATCACAGCAGATGCTAATATGGAAGAGAGAATTGCTCTGATGCTCACTGTTTTCTCCTTTCATAGACTATATATCTTAAACTGCTAGATATGAAATTATTCTGATTCTTTCTTTAAGGTCAGTTTTTTGTATCTTGTTCTAACTTCATCATTTATGTAATCACCAGCAGTGCCACTACAATTCTGCTTTGCTGCATTCCTGGGCATCCCCTCTCTGTTTTAGTCTGCATCTTTTGTGTTTTTAATATTATATTACCTTTCTCCTCCTGTCACTTTTGAACACGCTGGAAAAAGCTGAAAAGTAGTGCTAAATATGCTAGGATCCTCATTATATAGAAAAAATTTATTGGATGTAACATATTGGTTTGGCTCAAAGGTCACTCATACTTCTTGTTAAAGGAGACTGACAAAATGCAGGAGGAATAAATTAACCCCTTTATGCAGCTCTGTAACTCATCTTTGTCCAGTCCCCTGTATGTTCTCAGGGCCTTACAGAAAAACAAAATATTTTTGCAGCCTCACAGAATTGCTATAGTTTGCAGTTTAATACTTGCTAATGACTGAAGCGGTGCCAAAAGCATTATTCTTATACTACCAGTGACTGAGATTGGAGAAAGAAAAAATTGTGTTCACTTTTTGGTGAGGGGGAAACATGAGGAGAAGGGAATTGCATATTCCTACCAAGGGAGATTTTTATCTTTAGGCAGTGAATTCAATTTCAGGTCTCCTATAGAAATAAAATTAATCCCATCTGGAAGGGAAAAGTGCTGTGCTATATAGGAGAAATTACTGCAGGAATGTGGCACTATCTCTGAACGATGGGTGTATTTTCTGTGATTCTGTGCTGACAGCTTTTAAAAAAACCCAACACCACAACTAAGTGTTTTTTTCTCTAATCTGTGTGACTATGCATCCAGGTCCACGGGCTTAAATTTAATTCTTATTCTGAAATGAAACTTGTGCAGAAACTGCTTGTTCTCAGCTGTCATTAACTGAAACCTCATCTTATCTGCGAGTAGTAAAACTCCAGCCTGATTCTGCAAGTGCTTAACCTGCATTCTTATCTTCACGAGCAGGAGTGTTTCCATTCAACTCTGTGTTTCTTTGTTGGACAGGGGCTTTGTTCTGTTTTTAACATGTAATTCAAGAAATTTAGTGGTTGCATTTCCTGTTGCTGGAGAGATTTGTGTTTACTTTTGAAGTATCACAGCTGATAAAATTCTTAAGAGACCAAATATCACAAATGTCCCAGCGTTGCATGTCTACAGCTCTTCCTTTACCCATGCTAAACTGTATGCAGCTCTACTTTTTGTTTCTGTGCCCCTCTTCTAGTTTATTAGTCATTCTTTGTTCTGTAGTTTAAACTTAATATTGTATTCAGCAAAGGTACTGAAATACTACAAGTAGAAGTTGGCAAGCTCCTTCCTCCTCATTGGTTATGCAGACCCGAGATCTACAAGCACAAGTTTTGTTTCTAAGTGCTGAACACCCAGAGAAGGAAAGCTTCACTAAGCGCATTAATGTGATTTCTTAGGGTGTATTCCTTACTACCTACACAAGATTCACAATCACTAGATACAGCGTCTGCTGTTTTCTTACTGCTGGACCAGTGGTTTCAACGGCGTAAGATCTTGTGGCCTGAACTTAGGGGATACTTTTGTTTGCTTTGCTTGTTTTTCTGCTTCAAGCAAAAGGATGTGTAGGGTTTTTTGATTTGTCTTCTGTTTGAGAAATACTGCTGATGGTGGAATTAAGTTAGAGCTACTTCAGAAACTGAAAACAGTGAAGTAAAGATCAAGCCTCATGTATGTAAATAAGATGAATTTTGTGGGTTTTAGAAAAAAAACCCAGATATTCAGGCTGCCTTCTGTCAATGAAAGGAGAAAATCTAGTATGTCAAAGTGCTTGTAACGTCAATTTGTCTAGATCAAATTGTACTGATTGTTAATTTACTCTGAATTGAAATGTCTGTTGTCCTTTAAGCAGTGATGTTTAGGTATGTTAAATATGCAGGATTTAAAAGGCAACACATGCATGGTTTCCTATACAACTCTTTTGTGGCACGTATGTACTGATTAACATGCTTTTCTTTGTGCAAGAAAGAAGGGAAGGGGAGCACTGTGTGATAGAACTGAAAACTATACAGTAATGCAGATCTCAAAAAGAAAAAAAATGTGATTGGAGCAGCTACACCTCTGGCACCTGAAGTGGCTGACTGGAATCTGAGCCTTTACCAAAGCTATCTGTAAGATTTTACACATCGAGTTGATTTTGCTTCTTGCTGTTGTGCACTTAGGATGAAGGTAAAATTGCATTTTAAACTGTTCCACAACTGCCTCTCCTTCATACATCATCAGAGCAGAAACCTGACTCTCGAGCATTACAGCACAGGTTTTTACCACTTGAGCTATGGGACTGACAACCCTAATTGGTAGCAGGAGAAGACTTATTCCCCGAGGGCTGGAAGAGGAATATGCTGCTGGCGCCATGTGTTGAGCCTGGGTGTGGGGGAAGGTAACGAATAAATGAGGTAATTAGGAGTTTCTACTGTGTAATCTCTTCAGAACTGGAAATAGCAGTATTTCACATTGTAAGGCAAGAAAACAAGCAAAAAGGAATAAAGTGCAGATAAGCAACTCTTTTTTTAATTACTGCATACCATGGTTTGTTCTGTTCTTGTGTACTTTAGTGTAGTTTATTTGGTTGCTAGATATTGCACTGCCTCAGCATAAGTAGGCAGTAGCTGGCCAGCCTGCGGGGTATTCAGTCTTTTAAGTCTCAGGTATCAGGCCACAGTTTGAGTAGTTGCTGCTTTTGCCATGTTCTATTTATACAGTGTTCCTGGAAGCCAGTGCTTCCACTTCACGTAGGAGTGTCTGTGATTTGAAGTATGGAAGTGTTTGCTGTTGCTTGTATCAGCAGAGTGTGAGGCAGTGTATCTCTGGTGAATAGTCAGCGCTGATTGTGCAGTTAATTGCTACAGGTCACTGGCTAGGGAAAAAAAGTCTTGCTTATGGTACCATGAATATTTGGGTGGAAAGTGAGGAGTCCTGGCAAATAATTAATTCATTATTTTTGTATGTCTCTTTCTTTAAAAAAATCCAGTCACTACATGGTAGTACTCTTCTCTCTTTCCCACATTCTAAAGACTCTTCTTTAAATTTAGTGTGAAATAACGTTATCAAAACCTGGCACTGTACATGGCTTTTCTTTGGACTGGACTCCTTTCCTCTGTCGGAGCTGTATATTAGACATTGCTATCGGTTTGTCAGTCCCTCCTCCTCTAAATGTTGGCATTGCCAGAGTAAATCGGGATTCTGCTCCTCAAACTCTACTTCAAACTTGAAATTATATTATTCCACTTTTCCCAGTTTTATACTGGCATTTTAGCAGCGAAGAGCTTCACGTACCTTTCTTTAAACCTTCCTCTCTGCGTTTGGCACACAGCGGGTTTCAGCCACAGGCAGCCCTGTAGGTTGGTGTTGTCCTGTGATTCGAGTTCAGCTCTCGGGGGCTTGAGGCGAGCACACCCCCACGGGGTCACTGCTGCTGTGGTGCCTCTTTCCTTTTGTCATTGTCCCAGCTCTGTGGAGGATGGAGCTGTGGGAGGAGGCGGGAGAGACTCTCAGTTGCTGAGTTCAGTGGTGCCATTTAAGTAAAAAATATGAAGTAGGTGGTGGTACATTGGAAGTCCTCTTGTTAAGCCAAACCTGTGAATATGTGCTTTGGATAGTTCTATTGGTTGTTCTTCACAAGAGGGACACTTTCTTGTAAAGCTTTTCTTATAATTTTTATTGAAAGAGCAGAAACTTCCTTGAGTCTACATCTTAAAGTTCAGAATAATTAGGGAATTTGCTTTGAAGAATGTTTCATGATGTATCCGTGTTTATGGTCTGGCTCATAGGACTTAGTTTTGTAAAAGCTGGCCCAACTGCCTATCTTGGCTGATGCTCATGGGGTTTTTAAGATTAATTTGTCCTTTTTAAGCTATTCAGAATTGCTTCTATGTAGTCTTCCAGTCTTGAAAGAGAAGAGATACTGAGCATAATCTTTGACAGTTGATGTTTTTATCCCACTGGTTTCCTTGTTTTGTTCTAGCTGTTGTGAACTCAAGAGTTCTTTGCTGCTTTGGAAGATTCTTTTAATGAATTATTGTTATGAAAAAAAAATGCAACATACAATTTTGTTGCAGTTTCTTTTAAGGAAATCAGTGGTAGCTGTTAATCAAATATACCCAAGTGATAAGCTGTCTCAGAGACTGCAAACTGGAAAAATAAATAGATACTATGCTAATATTGTAGGAGTGGGTGGCTTGGTCTTTTTAATTGATGCACAGATACTCATGACTGAAAATTTCTAGTGCAATTTGCTTCATTCAAGTACTCCTGCATTATAAAGCTGCATGTTCTATGGAATCATGTTTTGAGCTTCAAAGTTTAGATGCTTTAGAACTAACTCTGATAAGAAAGTTTGTGTAACAACAATTTGAAGTAGCAGAAAAATATGGAAACATGCTGGATAAATGTGAAGGGAGTTTCCTTCTTTCACTTTCCTTTAGATAGGTTGAAGTTTGTGGGGTTTTTTAATGGTTATACTCTTTATAACTTTATAGAAAAGCCTTTTGTGCTTTACTCTCTTTTTGCATATTGAAGTCAATTGCTGCATCAACAAGGTAATCTGACATACCAATGCCTGATATTTCAAATCTGGTAATAAAAATTAAGCTGCAATATCATGTATGTGGCCTTTGGCACGTTGTGAACTTCTTATGTTAAATTCTGTTACCTTATATTAACATGTTTTGTCTTTGTTTTAGATAACGACTTAGAAGAAAAAAAAAAGAGGCTATGTTCAACTTCTTCCGAAAAAGTCAAGATTCAAAGAAGGTTACAGTCCCAGAGAGAGAAGCAGATGGATTTGTTATTGTGGGTAAGTGACACTTCTGTATAAAGTGATTCTTATAATCTCTGAAATGTAAAAATGTCTTTGAAATGCTTAGACCAAATGAAATGTTAAGAGAAGCCATGATAAACATTTTTCAGAATTCTTAATTTTCCTGAAGGAGTTTATTTTCCTCGTCTCATCAGTTGGACTAAATAGTGGAAGTTTTGTTTACATAGCTGTGAACTCTTATTCAAGAGCATTGAAAATGTAGTTTCTTGTTGTTACATTGACAAATGTAAATTTTCTGTCTCAGAATCTGACTTTGCTTAGTTTGATGAAAATTATGCAGTTTAGGGTGTTCAAAGTCTTTTTGTTGTTCAAAAATTATCTGAAGTGTATTCACCTGTGAACTGGCTAAGTTTGCAGCTTTAATCAGGTTCTTTCACAGTCTTGTAGGATGGCTCAAGTGTGCAGAACATAAAGAATTTATCTCTAACTGATCTTTCTCTATTTCCTCCTTGTAAATCTTTCATCATCCATATTTAGCTTCTGCTGCTTTGATTTACAGTCTTGTTATTATTAGGAATATTACACTGTTTCTCTATTTAAGTGTTACTTCTTGAGCATTTTCAAGTCACAAAAGCATCTAGATTATAAAAATCTAACAACATGGACTATTAGAACTCTTTCTGAGGAAAACTTACTATATTCTTTGTAATAGTTCTCCATTAAAATAAATATCCACAACTAGCTGCCAGTTGTTACAATAGATCTGGTTTCACATCTGTGACTCTGTGTTGTCATGTTTAATGGTTGTCTTCCACTAGATTTTGTTCATCTGCACTGCTTGTGATGGCTACATCAAATCACTCCAGCACTTCTGTTGTGAAAGAGTCAAAGGAGATGCATTGTCATCCCCAAAACTGGGCAAAAGAACTGCTGTCAAACCTTGTCAGTGGAGCATATCACTGTCTTGCTAGATAGATGTAATTGCAGAATTATGGGTCAGCACTTAAGTAGATACTCATCTAGAAGTTTTATTTGTCTAAGAATAGTGACAGTCAAAAAATACACATAAAATCATAACACCTGCCTATTCTCCTATGTACTTTATTATTACTCAGATGGGAGGTTATGAAACTTATTTAAACTTAGGTGTAAAATATTTCAGAATACCAGAACTAAATGTCTTCAACAAATCTCACTAGGATTACAGGACCATTAGTATGAATACTGCTGTAGGCAGTGTACACTCTTGAAGGGAGTGAGAATTTAATTTCTTATGTTTTAAGTTGGTTCCTAAACCCAGTCTTTCATTCAAAGCATATAAGAACAAAAAGCCTGGTTTGGTGATGTTCTGTGGGTGTGGGAGGAAGTGCTTTGCTTTTCTTTCCTGGAGAAAGACGTGGAAGAATATATCCTCAGGGGATGCTTGCTCCTGATGTCCACTGTTGTGTCAGGAGAGCTTGTCTGTCACAAATTTCTTGCAAGATTGTTCACACCATGCACCACTGATAAGGGCAACCAGGAGTCTTACTGGAAGTCTAAATAAGACTTACCGAGAAAGAATCAAGTGCCATATGCATTAAAGTATGAAAGAAATCTGTTCAGTAATGCAGTGAGAGTACTTGGCATCATAATTAAATGTAGATAATTAAGTGTGATTTTTCCTAACAATATTTAATTATTTTAATCTCTTTCTGTATCATCTGATATTTGAAAAAGGGGGAAGAAGGTTCATCATTTTATTGAGGAAGCTCCACTAGAGCTACCAACCCTGTCAAATCTTGAGGATCTTTGTTTGTTTGTTTTCTATTTTTTTTCATAACTCCTCCAAGTCCTGTTATATATTGCAATATTTTAAATCTAGTTTTGCTTGTAGCATATCACTGCGTTTGAAATTTCAATATCTGAATATCTATTCTTTGACTAGAAAGATGACTCATAAAAACACCAGCAGCAATAAAAACAACTTTGCTGCAGCACAGTAGCTGAAAGAAATCCTCTATTTTAGCTTTTGGGGAAAATACTACATGTGTGGGAGTCAGGAAAAAAGAATTCATCATTTACTCTCTACAAAATGTAATTTTCTACCAAGGACTAAAGCATTTTTATGTCTAACTACCACTTCACTTATTTTCCAGATACTGGTCATCTCATCTGTTCATGAAGCTGTAAAAGTGGTGCTTATTCTGTAACAAGCAGAACTCTTATTCTAAAAAGGGAAAAGAGGCTTTTGAAATATGCACAACACACGATTGGTTTTGATGAGTGAATCAGTTGCAGAAATACTTAAAATGTTTCAGGGGTTTGCCTGACCATCACAAATTGTTTTTTGTTTAACGAAAGTTAATGTTCTGAATGCCAGGATTCAGAAAACAAGTAAGTTTTCAGTTAGCTTGGGAATCTTGAAGAGTAGTAGTTTTTAAGGAATTTCTCATGTTTTGTGGCTTTTGTAATATAAAATAAATTCCAGCCTACCACCCATTCTTACTGTTGCTAGCCACAGAGAAGACAACAGGTTAGTGCTAGCATTTTGGTTTGGCACACAGCTAAAAATCTCCCATCAGATCTCAAAGATGGTGGCAGTCTGAATCTGTCTGAGATCAGGAACTGAAAAACTGAGACAGCAGTGCTGCTTCCTATGTGTGCTTGGCAAGAAGGTCAGAAACTCTGCAAACATCCACATGGTGCTGATGGTTTCACTGGGGTTGGTGGTGTTTTTTGCTTGAAGACAACTGAAATATCATAGAATCATAGAATGGTTTGGGTTGGAAGGGACCAAGATCATCTCGTCTAACCTGCCTGCCATAGGCAGGAACACCTTTCTCTGTATCATCTTGTTCAAAGCACTGTCCCTGACTTTGAACACAATTTCTCTGGGCAGCCTGTTGTAATGCCTCACCACCCTCATGGTTTTTGTTTTTTAAAAAAAAGAGAAAAAATTACTTATCATAGAATTTTGTTCTGTATGCACTCTTTAAAAATTCCTCTACGTGTTAATTTTGTCTTCAGGTTTAGTTTAAGATGCTGATGTGCAGGGTTTTAGTTACTTTTCCAGAAAAGTTTGAAGTAAGCCAATGTGAGGGAGCAGCAAGTGCTGGTGGCTCCACTGGGCAGGTGAGCCTGCAGCCCAGTGAGGGTGTCAAGAGGCCAGGGGCTTGGGCAGAGACCTCACTGACGAGGGATGCAGTCCCACAGTGCTCAAGCAAGGACAATGGAGCAGGTCTGGTGATGGCGATCAGGGTCAGCCAAGGGTCCAGCGGTTGCCAGACAAGTCTGCAGAGACAAGGCAGATCTGAGGCCATGCTGGGAAGTCGCATCAGGGGGTTGGGCTCACCACGATACATGGGTAGGTGCAGACATCCCTGCAGGGTGGTTTGGACAAGGGCCAAGGACCTGAGATGAGGCTTCTACCACAGCTCTTTGCCGGGACCCTGATGCACGTGCTCAGGCTGCATCGTGTCAGTGCTGGCTATGGGCACAGCCAAACCCCTGGGGCTGGGGAAGGGGCTACTGAGTTGGGTGGACAGCCAGGATGGTAGTGATGTTTCTCACTAGTGTCTGGGGGTGGCATGGTTCTCTGAGGAGCTCTTGATCTGGGCCTTTGACCATGTCTGAGTTCAACTCTGCTTTGTTTACTTTCAATTTATGTGTTAAAGACTGGTCTGTTTCATGGATTTAGGAGGTTTTGTTTTGTTTTCTCTCAGGGCTCTTTTCATGTCATAAATCAGAATGGAGTAAATGGCTTGGAGAAGCAGCTGAGTTGCTGGCGCTGATAAACCTGATTTGTAAATATATTTAACTTCAGTTTCTTCCTTGAACTTAGGACAGCTTCTTGTTTCATTTGTTTAGATGTAAATTAACATGTGGTTTTGGTACTGAGCAATGGCTATTATTTCAGAGCTCTGCTCTCAGCCTCGGGTGCAGATCTCTAACAGGTGGTCGGGAGTATTGTTACTGACTGGCAGGGAGCACTTAACTGTCAGTCGAAGGTTGTTTTCTGGGATTCAGTGATTTTGCTGTAGAGTTTTTCAGAGTTTCTAGAGTAAGTACCCAAGGAAAAAAGGACAGGATTCTTGTCAGACTGGAGTGACTGTCACAGGTACAAGGGAGGCCATGGTGAGAAGGGGTGACAGAAATTTTATAATGAAGACATACTCCTGCTCTGTAAACCTCCCTTTTCCCTACTGTGCTTTCCTAGAGCCTTGAAGGCCATCTAGAACTAGTAAGCAAATTTTGGATTAACACCTATTTGTTATGCCTCTCACTATTGGAGCAAGCATGATTTTTACCTGTTATGTTTCCTCTCAGGAGAACATAAATAGTCACAGACATAAGAACTTAAGTGTTTTGAAATCTCTTCCCAATAAGAAGGATTTGCATTATTTAAGTCAATTAAGATCTGTCAAAGTAACCAATGTGTACCTTCTGTTTCAATGCTGATGTCTGAATCACAGAATCACAGAATGTTAGGGGTTGGAAGGGACCTCGAAGGATCATCTAGTCCAACCCCCCTGCCAGAGCAGGGTCACCTAGAGTACATCACGCAGGAATGCATCCAGGCGGGTTTTGAATATCTCCAGTGAAGGAGACTCCACAACCTCTCTGGGCAGCCTGTTCCAGTGCTCTGTCACTCTCAGAAGAAGTTCTTCCTGATACTCATATGGAACCTCCTATGCTCCAGTTTGCATCCATTGCCCCTTGTCCTATCATTGGTTATCACTGAAAAAAGCTTTGCTCCATTGTCCTGACACTCACCCTTTACATATTTGTAAACATGGATGAGGTCACCCCTCAGTCTCCTTTTCTCCAAGCTAAAGAGACCCAGCTCCCTCAGCCTTTCCTCATAAGGGAGATGTTCCACGCCCTTCATCATCTTTGTGGCTCTGTGCTGGACTCTTTCAAGCAGTTGAAGAAAGGAGCTCTACAGAACAAATGGGGTCAGGCTTGCACCAACATCTAAAACCTCATAGAAAATGAGGTTGGGACTACTGTATTTCATCCTGTGAGATGAAATACAGTATAAGGCAAATATGTCTATCTTATTAAGAAAGTAGAAGAGAATTAGATGAAATTATGATGAATGACAGCACACATTCTTATCTCATAATTTTGGTGGTCAGGTATGACTTACTATTTTAAGCTAGTTTCTGTGAGGCATTTGAACTTTGACTTTATCTTAAATGAGGTACTTGAACCCTCCTCTGATGTATTTAGTATATATATTACTGAGTTAATTCAGTACTACAATTCCTTTGTATGGGATCATCCTTATCTGTAGGCAGGAGCATCCTCACTCAGCTGTGAGACTGTGAAAAGTATGATTTACAGCCAACTGCATGTTAACCACAGTTACATTGCAATACAACATCCTTAACAAATCGGGAAGTCTTCTGTACTGAAGATGTAAAAAAGTAAAATGATCAGCACAAGTCAGTCTTTAGTTCTGGAAATCCTTTCTGTTTTTCTGAAGACCAGTTTTACATATACCTGTTTCCCTCCAGCTCCCTGTTTCTGTTTTGCCATGAATTTATTCCACATGCAGATAGTTTTTGGGGTTCTTTTTATTGTGGAAGGAAGAATTGGATAAATTGTATATTTGAATTAAGGGACACCCCTACTCTCACCCAACATGTAAAGAGATGTTTCAGTATGATCCTTATTGTTTCCATATTGATCTTAATAATACAGATCTCTACATATATTCTGAAGAACTCCTTAAATGTTTGTTTCTGAGAGAAATGTGCAATTTTAAAATCTTCGGGAGTGAGTCTGTTATGAAAGGGAAATTTAATGTACTGATCCTCCCAAATTGAAGGACTATGCCCATGCTAGTTTATTATTGCAACTCAAATAGCGTTTTAGTTTCTCCCCTCTGTGTACACACTTCAAAGATTAAATGCATCAAGAGGTTTGTAAAATCCTGTGTTACTGTTTGTTTTCTAGGAGTTGGTAGTAATGTGTAGTAGATTCCTGTGAATCTCTACATTTTTTTTTCATTAATATTTAAAGAGCTTTTAGCGGTGCTAGTAAGAAGGCTGGGCTGCTGCAGTGTTTTAAAATATACTATTACATTAAAGAAAAGGGGAAGGCTTTGTGCCAGTTGGAAAAAAGCAGTGCCTCAATGTCCTTTCACTTTCTGCATCAATAAGCTTATATTATGTATTTTTTATGTAGCAGTAAGTGCTCGTGTAGTTCTTTCCAACCTTGCAGTTTTCAAATAACCAAGCTACTATTTCATTATGTTGTTTAAGTTTAAAAATATTTAATATTAACTTTATTATAATCTAAAATTTGGGGAAAGATTTTAGTATTTATATCTAAAGAATACTTTGTATGTGTCATCCTGTGCCACTGTAAGTGAACACTTTTGATGCACATCAGGAAGTTACTGTATGAAGTGACCTGTTTCTTGAAGTGCTTAAAAATTGTTGGTAGCTCATTTAGGCATTGAATTTTACAGTTAGAGTTGACTGAAAGGAGAGGGGGAGGAATTCAGAAGAAACAGTCCTCTCCTGTTACCGATCCTTAGTTGCATAAGAAGGTAATGGCTACCCTTCATTCAGTAATGAAGTCAAACTAATCCTCTGGGGTACTAATTTTGCACAAAAACAAGCTGCGTTTTTCAATAGTACCGCTAGATGGGGATTTCTCTTGTATTCAGGAGTTGTAGGGCTTTTTTCTCTCCCCTTCACGAGCACACGAAGTGGGGTAGTAGTAATTATCAGTACACCATCTTATTAGACTGTAGGTTTCCAACAGATTTATAAAAAGCTTTTTAAAGCCTAATATCAAATCTATAATGGCATTCCAACCTAATAAAAATAATGAAGCTTGAAATGTTGACAGCATGTATCTAGATGTTGCCTTGTAATTCCTTCCAAACAGATCTGTTGAGGCCCATGTGGGACCTAAATAACACAAAGAAGTAAATTTGCATATTTTACAGCAGGGGGAAAAAACAGAATGCAAAAACATGAATAATTAGGAGCACAAGCTTCATGCTATATTAATACTGTTGAAAAGCATGTGTTGATTGTATTCTGAAAGCCAGTAGTGATTTGGTTGAGTGAACTCAGTCAGCATCTCTTATGCAGATTAAAGGAACTGGGTTACAGAACAACCGAAATTCATTGTTTTGCTGTATAAGGAGGTATATTTCTTAAAGGAAATTTTTTTTTTCTTGGATTCTGTACAGAGCAGGGGATCTTTCTTTTTCATGCCTCATCAAAGCATGTTTTTGTTGACAAAGGACTGTGCAATTCTTCTTTTACTTGTACAACTCTACATTTTAAAATAGTTTTCTCAGCCACAAATCAAATGTTAGTATTTTTAGCACTTTAGTATATGTGACCTACTTACTTTTCCTTTCGTAACATTTCTTTTTTTTTTTTTTTCTAAGGCTTGAGCCCCTGAAAGGCATTCATAATGCTTCCATGCTAGGAGTTTGATTGTTTTTAAATTTGCAGAAATGCCCTTCTTTAAATATTAGCATACAGGCTGGTTTTGAATCTGAATAATAAGGATAATTGTGTTGGGTTCTGTTGATTGTAACGTAAGATGTATAACATACTCTTTATGAAAAAAAAGTTATTTACTTAAAATGATAAATAGTATTAAAAGTGATTTATTGATTGCTTTGGCTGAATATTGCCTTGACCCCTTAACTCAAAGCTGTCTCAGAACGTTACCTGGTTTTGAACACTGACTCAAGGGAGGAGAAAAGAAAGAAGATGAAGACTTATTGTTTAACTTCTACTGCAGTTTCAATTTTAGGGTGAAAAAATTAGTATATGCTACTGTATTAGAGAACTTTATTTTGGGGCCTTAAGACAGACAAAAATGCACAAAGTCAGACATTTTCAATCTGTCTTTTAAGCACATCTTCTCAATTTCCATAACCAAGGGAGGAAAATGGTAAAATGTACCTTTTTTTTTTCTTTTTTTTTTTTTTTTTTTAGAAGTTGATGTAATTGTAAGAGGTTAAAGAGGCATCTGGCAAAAGGTTGTTTTGAGGTCACACGTGCATCTGACAGTTTGCTGCCAGCCCTCCAAGAAAATATTGCTTGGAGTTGTGTTCCTGTTTTTCATATTAACTGCCTTCTGACTTGATGTATAATAGTCACTTTCTACACGTCCAGGTCTCCAAACTGCTCCTGAGAGGTTTGGTCCTACTGATTTTAACTCTTACAGATAGTGATGCAAGTAGATATGCTGAAGTAAGAAAACTCTTTTTTGCTAGAAAATTACCCTCAGAAAAGATGAATGCATTTCTTGAACATGACTATTCTGCAATGACATATTTGCATAGTCCACATCGTATTCTTCAACTTTTGCTTATAGTAGGGTGATCGCTTTTGCCATATGGGTTCTGACAATTTTACTCCCATACATAATAGTTTACTCTCTAGTGGAAGTGCCTTAGTCTATTTGTCCATATTGTGTTTTTAAAGCACTTTGCAGTTGTAATATAGGAAAGGAAAATACTGATTGCTTATTGTAAAACAGAGTAAAAATAGCAAAATGTAGTGTAAAAGCAGTCATTTCCAAGTGCTGGTTTTAAACTTTGTTTCTGAGAATAGGCTGGTCATTAAATCTCTTTGAGAATTGAAAACTTTGCTTTGTGATGCAAAGAAAATAGTTCAAGATGTGATAATACATTTTTAGCCCAAGTCTGATTTTCTTATATAAGGTGAACTTACACCTAGGGCTGACTGAAAAACAAGAGGTGGAAAATGTATTGCAGGAGAGCAAGCTGCTATTCTGGCAAGTGATAAATTCAGGTTGAAGTCCCTCTTTCAGCAATTTACAGCATAGTTAGGAGAACTTTCTTTGCAAAGAGAGCCCTAGTCATTAGCCCGTGCAATCACTGCCTGTCTGGTTGGAGTCATTCAGACTTCTACAGATGTTAATCAGTGTTAATTTTCTCTGAAGGAAATGTTATGTTGAACTGATTTTACACACACTCCTCTCTATCTCTGGCAAATAAATCTTTTTGTACATTTTTTTCAGTGGAAGAAGAAAAATTACTTTGCCCAAGCTACATTGTCTTATTTTTAATTAGGTAGTATAAAGAAACTCAAGAAGGTTATGTCCTGTGTTTCAAATCAGTCATGTCACAGGCCTCAATATAAAATAGTAACCTAATTGTAAGGCTTTTCTTGATAGAACGAAAGATGGCTTGTCACCTTGTGCATAAAGGTGTTTTTTCTTTAGCTGCTCTTTCTTGATATACTCGATTAAGTACCTTTTGGTAAGAACCAGAGAAATTAAAGGATATAGGTGATTTATTCAGTCAATTGTTTTGTACTTTGGTGCTATTTCATTTGCTTCTGTCATAATGCATCTTTGGTGGTTGCCAAAAATGTAATGTGCTTTCTGATCTCTGCTCACACAGCTGAATAATCTTCAGCTTTTTCATGCTACTTTTCCCCCACAAATAAGGGCTGTGTGGAGTCAGTTCTGAAATTATTCTCTTTCTTCAGTCAGAAATAAGCATTTGCTCACAGCATTGACTGTGGCTTGCTGGGGAAATTATACAGTAATCATTTTTTGTGACCACAACCACTTCACTTTGTGCTTTTTATATCTTCTAGTAAATTATTCTAGTGCTATTTCCATTGTCATGGAGATGGCTTTTCTACGTGATAGTAAAAAATAAAGAGAAAAGCAAAGACCTCCTAGAAGTAGTGGGCTGCTTCATTTGTGCAGTTTCTTTCTTTAACAATTAGTGCACGCTCTGCTGTTATTACAGTTAACCACGTACATCACAGGATGTAATCACAGTCTAATTCTATATATTGTTTCCTCAATTTACACATGATTATTTGCTACAAAAACTGTGTATAGGGCGAAAATGATAATGGACAGAAAATCATTCAGAAACTTAAGTGAGTTTAACTGAGGAATATTGATACAGTGTGAGTGTTTCTCTGTCCTTCCCCCTCCCGGCAGTTGAGATAAATGTGGGATTTCAAATACACTCAGCAAATATATACAGTCTCTTAATTTCCTTCTTGTTTTTACCAGGGTGTCTAGGTGAATTTAGGGGAATATGAATTAGGTGAATATGGATTTTGTATTTTGTGTATAAGAACACAAGTACAAACTTTAGAGAAAGCTCTCGCAATTGGTAGTATTGAGTTGTTAATAGTGAGGTTCATTTGGTTTTGTGGTTTTTTGTTTCTCTTTCAATGACTCCCAGATGCATGATGGGATGCCCTTTGAGCGTGCCACTGCCATTAAACATATACACTATATTAATTTTTTTCAGTTAAAATGGGCAGGCTTCCTTAAACTGATGCAAACTCCCAGACCTTTCCTGGAACAACAACAGCAACAACAAAAAAAACACCAACCAAGATTTTTGCTGTTAGACCATATCATTCTAAATCTCTTTCTGCTGAGGTTGCACTTCTTGGGGTTGGACTAGATGGTCTTTCAAGGTCCCTTCCAACCCCTAACATTCTGTGTAACATTCTGTGAGGTCTGTCTAGACCAGCAATATACTGCAATTGTTTGGGAGTTTAAGGTCATAGTTTTCCTGTTCCAGGGTGAATAAGGGAGAGGAACAACTTAAAACCCACAAGATTAATTTTTATCCTTTCAGTTTGTATGAAACTTCAGTTTTTTGAGAGGGAGAGAATGGGACTTTATGACTGTTTCTTTGCCATTTTATTTTTTCAGTGGAAACTTGCCTACATAACTTCTAATGAATGATTTCATCCTTAGGTCTTGCAGAAGGGGAAATCTGTGACTAAGGAAGATGTAATTTACAAAAGCATTAGCAAAGCTATTATAGCAGAAAGCAGCCAATATTATCATTAAAACATTGATATTAAATACACATACTAATGCACCCTTCATTAGGAGAGAGAATTAGGGGGGAGGGTTTTTTTGCTAGAACCGTTTTATTTCACTAACCCACAAGTTATGTCAACACTTACAAAGAGATGCACAAAAAGCTTTTGTTAGATTTAACCAAAATTTAATGTACTAACTTCAGTTGAATGTAGACTTCAGTTGTATATACCAACTCTTATGAAATTTTACTCCTACTTTACCATTGGGTCACCAGAGGCGAGACTCAAGAAAGAACCAGTAGTAGTTTCCAACTTGTGCACTGTGTCTTAAAAAATAGGAAAGAGTGAACCAAGAAATAGAATGAAACATCTCTGAAATTCAGTTTACAAAATATATTTTGAGCATGTTTGACTAAAACGACCCACTGGCAAAAGCAGAGACCGGCAGTAAGCATGAATTCTTGGCATGCTCTGGAGATGAAGTGTCTGAATCAAGGTGCCGTACGTCAAACACGTCTGTCCACTTGATTCAAAACCAAAAGCTGAAGTTACAGCATGTTCTTCTTAAAATATGTTTGGTGTGTACTTGTGCTTATTCAAGCATTCATCCGAGAAGCAGGAGACCTCAAATCTACTTCTGCATAACCTTAGCACAGTCAAATGCACATCTTCTAGCATCAAAGTCCAGTTAGGAGGACCTCCACTGTTTATTTTGGCTGCACAGTGGTTCTATTTCTATACAAGATGTAGGAGCTTCTCTGATACTGCATTAATCACCAAACTGCAATGTCCTGGGAGTAAGGAGACTGGAATACTGATCTCTACTTCCTACTCTACTACCTTTTTTTTTTTTTTTTAACACTGAAATGGCTAGAGGTTGATTAAAAAAAATTCCAAACCCCTAAAAAACAGCATGAAGAAGCAAGAATGTGTTGCCAGCTCTTTGGCATCAGGCTCAGACTCTTTCTGATTTGTTTTACCTCTGTCCCAGGCATCCTTTCCTTTTTGGGTGAACTAGGTCCACCTTTACGAGGAAGGGGAGAAAGGTGGCCCAAGCAAATTACAGTGTAGCTGACTGGGAGGGCTCCCTGGGGGAGGCAGGAGCTTGAATACCTTCAGACTATGGGTACCAGATCTCAAGTCCATTGCTTCTTGAGTGGGCCAGCTAGAGGGTGAGGGGAAAAGTGGGATCTGCTCTCATTTCCCCTATTTTAATTTCCAGGGGAAAGGTGCCCCTTATGCCTGGAACATGGATGGGGGAGGAGGCGAGAGGAGGTGGGAGCTAAGCTGCTTCCCAGTCAGATCGAGGACACCTGTGTTCATGTGCAGAAGCAACAGCTAATGAATTAAGATCCCTAATGCATTCTGTGGCTTCTGAGACAGCTACTTTGTTAGATTACTGTTTCGAGTCTGCCTTTCCAGGCATCGTACTCATTCTAATCTTGTTGATAGAAAAACACGCGTACTGTGTGAAGATGTTGTGGTGTGTTATAATATGCCTTCCATTTTAAATAGCATTAAACAGCAGTCAAATTCTATACTTCCAAATCTTTGCTATTAGACTAAATTACCTTTTTAGGAGTATTGAGAAACTATTGGAAGACAGAAGGAGGCGAACTTTAAGAAAAATAATTGAGGATCATACCTTGTGGGTGATATTCAGCTCGTCACGGCTGCGAATGCATTCATTATCTGTCAAAAGTTGATTCAAAAAAGCCCTACTTTGTTGCTGGGAGGTGTGTTGCAGGCGCAGCTGCTCAGTGGAAGAGGGTGCGTTGTGTTTGTGTGTGCTCCTTCTGCCGGCTTAGCGATCTGGCGGGCACGGGCCCCGGCCCCCCGGGGGGTAGGGCTGGCAACGCTGGCTGCTGAAAGAAATGGGGTCTTCTAGGTAAAATAATAGGAAAAGCTATCCAGGGCATTCTCATTCCAAGTTTGATTATAAGAAGTTATTGAGAACTTTGGATTAGAAATTTTTTTATAGACTTTATCTGCCTGCATATTGCTTTTTTTTAAACCCAAAGCACACAGTACTGCTGTGGAAGTTGGTTTAAAGTTGATTGGAGGCATAGTGCAATAGTGTTGGTCTGCTCTTTATCCTTATACTCCTGAGCTAATTTATCTTGCAGCATTTGGGGTTTTTTGCAGTCTTCTGTTTTAAAACAAAATGGCAAAGCTTTTTTTTTTTCTTTTTAAAAGACCCCCTTCCCCCCCAGTTTCTTGTGATATCTTTTACTGGTTAAGCAATACAGGCTCATACCTGCTTAGTGTCAGCAGGTATCTTTCAGCTGCATGTCTTACACACTGACCTTTGTAACAGCTACTCGAGCAAAAAATGCTTTCTTTTCTAACCTCTATTCGATGAATCAGATGTAAAGCTATGGATGTCTGTCTTGCTCTTTTGTGTTCTTAATTCAGAAGGTGTGGTATGTGTAAGTGATCTTGCCTACTACTTCCCCTCTATCTTTTTTTCTACCCTCTCCCTTGAGTGCAGTGAAACTTCTGAGTCCTCTGGGTTTATATTTCTTTAAGTCTTCAGCGCATTCCTGGCAGCATAAGCCATCTGTTTGCTTACGTTCTGTAGCTAAAGTCAATGAACTTCGTGTGCAGAGAATGAATTATGAAGTTAAGACGTTTCTGGTGAGAACATGTCTAGGCACTTTTGATCTTGACTGTGGAGATCAGGCTCAACATGGGGTGCAAATGAACACACTGTGGCACTTGCTTTAAAATTTCCATTTCCATTCTGCTATTGATGACTTCCGTCGTGTGTACCCTCTGTTACCTTTGCCAACTGGAAAGCAACTAACAATTAATTTTGCTGTCTGTGTGCATGACTTAAAGTAGAGTAAGTGCTCTGATGTGATACCTGGTATAAAGGACCAGTCTATTGATGTCGTGTTTCAGGAGCCCAGTGTATTCTGTCCCTTTTGAGAGGATTGAGCCATGTGCTATGCTGACATGCTGCAAGCAGATGATTGCTGGTATATTGTGGGGATATTGTTTGACTTTTGCTTTTAGCTTTGCTTTGTAAGTATATCTGGGATGCTTTTTATTACTGTTAAATCACCCAGAACAACACAGCTGGTGTTGAAATGAAAAGAATATTTTTGAGAGTTCAGGATTTTGAGTTTATTCTTTAAGATAGCTAAATAGATAAATGCTATATAAGCTGCCTCCAGAAATCATCTGAAGGTCAGAACATAACGTAACGTGGTTCTTGTCCTTCTTTCTTTCCTCCAAAACAACAGGTTCTAACTGGGAACTCATACTCTGAATTATAAATTGGATGATATGTATGAAACCCAGTTATGAAGTACAACATGCACATAATCAGTATAAGTAATGTGACCCTCGCTGCCTTAGAAACATGCTGAAATCCTAGTCAAGCAGAGGCAGAAATATTCTGAAGTGCATTTACTTTTGTCAGTTCTTAAAACCCTGTCTACTTTTAGATATTCCTGGCTTCTGATGTATTTATTAACAAAAGACAGATAGAAGAGTCTTGTGTGTGATGGACCAAAACATATTCAAAGGGAGAGCTTTCTGTATTCTTAGACTTCCCACATTCTAGTGAGGTACTAACTAATACAAAGGTTTTTTTCTTTTTAAATGGAAACATCTTCTTTGTACATGTTGCTATACATCCTGAAGCTAAACATGGTGGACTCTTTCTAAGAGATGTGGTGAAGAAGCTCAGGAACAATTTGTAGTTTCCCTTAGGGATGTGTTTGTTTGGGATCATGTCTGTGGCTTTCCTACTTTCCCAAGGTACAATTATGTACAATTATTTTTGTTGGTAAAACTGAGGTTCTATTGCCAATGGGCGTAATTCATGCTATAGTCATGGTGGAAGTGTTTGGATATTTTAGATCTGATGTAAACTTTGTAGATAGATCAAACAATACAGTTTGAATAAACATCATTGCAGATGGGGGGAAGCTTTGTTGTATTTAGTTTATTGTAAACTGAGTGTCTGGTTACCTTTATCCCCCTTAAGTTCTGCCCTTATCCTTGTGTGGGAGGATCAGTTGTTGCCTTTTTTCCCCTGCTTACACAATGTAGCAGAAATACAGGACTAAGTAACTGATCCTTATGGAACACTACTAAAACTTTTCTGCATATGCGCCACCTGCTTCTGAACAAAATATTTCTCGGAAGCCATATGTGTGTGCTTTTCTATTGCTGATGAATTATTTTCTGAACGGTGAATTGAAGGAATAGACTCAATTGAAGTAAGTGTGCGCACTGGAGATAAATTTGGTATAGTATTGAAGTTGAAAAGATTCAAAGCTAAATGTGGAGTTAATCAAGTGAAGCAGAGGTCCACAGTTCTTGACTTTTTCCTGTGAGATCTTCCAGGGGAGTTCCTCAAGCAGTCAATCAACAGGTAGGCAGAGTAGCAAAAGGCTGAAAAAAGATTGAATATCTGGTCCGGTCTCGTAACACCATATAATTCTTGTATCTATGTATTCTTCTCCACTGGAAGAATACCAGGATATAGTCAGGTGTGTTAGTATCTTCCATGATCATGCCCTCTTGACAAAGGGGAATTTCAGAATGTTAAATGTTGCATATGATGAAGCCACTGCAAATATAAATCCTCTGTTAATGCCTTAGAACGTAAGAGGAAATGGGAGAGGGACCAAAGATGTCTTTAATTTACCTTTGAACTAACTGATTTCAGGTGGCCTGTCTGTTTGTCCATGTAAATTAGAGTGCCCTTTTGACCCCAAAGCTAACAAATTTTAAAATTAAGAGGCAAGTGGATAGAAAAAGCTAAGGTACCAAAGACATGATACAAAGTATTAGCTATCCCTGTTTAGAACTCAGCTTCTGTTGCTGGTTGGAATTGTATCTTAAAGAAACCAATAGCACTTGGCCAGTTTCCAGACGTTTGGGGGAAACTTCAGGTTACAATTACACGTACAGCTTCTTTTAATTAAAAATAAATAAATAAATAAATAAATAAACTCTTCATGTTGCCAAGAGTTTACTTGTGTCAAAGTGCTTTCATTAAAATAAATATTGTACCAATGTCAAAATTTAATTCTTAAGAAAATGAGCCTAATCTTTAGGAGTTCTTATGTGTGAATGTATTTCCCAGAGATATATTATTATGTATACAAATTGTTGGTTTCAAGATTTGACCACAGTAAAGTTTTCTTTCCCTGTGTAAACTGAAAGCAATGTTAGTCTACTTATGAGTATTTTTTGCATTGGATGTAAGTTGAAAGTTGATGACATCTATTTTGTATACAGCTGTCTGCATTTGCAATATAGGAGGAAATACAATCAGTTCAGCATGACTGGATTACTATAAATAGTTCTAGAAAATACTTCATTTCCTCTCCACATTTATTTTTGTCATGTGCCTTACCAACTCTTTTATGATGTAATCAAAGTTGAGTGTTATATTTTTATTTTAAAAATTCAAAGTTAGATCACAGAGTGTTGCTCAGACTTGAGAAAAACAACAATATAAAATAGAGCCCATCATTCAAAAATTTGGGGCGTGTTTCACTCATTGTTTTTTAGGGAGGTAAAGAATTTAATTATTATTATTGCAGATAATAGTGATGAAAACAAGAATGCAAATGTTCTTGTGCTAAAACCATAAAAAGTTATTTTGTGAACTAAATAGTATTTCTGCATTAATAGGAAAAAATATAGATTTCAGTCCTTTTTTTTCCTTCTAGTGGAAGCTAATTAAATAAAAGTAATTTTGCAGTATTTCTAACTTGCATATTAATTTCTAGGTGAAAAAAGTTGGGATTTTAAATAGGATGGTTATGCTTTCTAAGTGTATCAGCATCTGCTGAACTAGTGTGACTTGCCTGCTTCTAGCTAGGTATGAAAATCCTGCATTTGTGAGTCAAGTAAGTGCAGGCTGCAATGATACTAACACATCTAAAAGGAAAAGCAGCTCTCGAAAGAACTTGTTCCATTACAAGTGTACGCCATACAGCCTGCTCTTCTCTGGCTTTACTGCTCTCTAGCCTTAGCCCTACACCCTTATCCTCCCGCAGTCCAATCCCTTCTCCCACAAATCTCTCCTTTCATGGTTTGGCAAGGAATGGCACTTCCAGGACTAGCTGGCATGCTGGTCCACAGCCACATGGCCAGCACACGGGGTGGTAGCCACCCTGTGATAAGCCTGATGGAGCACTTGGCTTTCAGGCCGCTGGTGGGCAACAATTGACGGGAGAGGGTGCTCGCTGCAGTGTGACTCTTGGTTGCACTGATCTGCTTTTGCAGCCCTGTTCTGGGGACTTGGTTGAAGCTTAATCAACACAGGCTAATGATAACAGAAGTTATTAATGAATAACAAAGGAAAACACACCAGCCATCCAGCTGCACGAGCCTTTTTTTAAAAGGCATTTTGGCTGTGTACTGTTTGAAGCTTTCCAAACACTAGCGTTTTTTTGTGCCCCTTGCCTGTGAAAGGGTATGCATTGTCATTCTAAACTAACTTTTTGTTCTAGAAATATTTTTCAACCTTTTAATAATCTTTTCTTTTGTTGTAACCCTTGTGTAAAGCTTTATTAAAAGTGGGAAAAGTCTTAGATTTTCATGCCATGTCACTGTTGGTTTCGCTTTCAGAATCAAGTGGTTCAGCAGTATTGGTGTAACAATATCATTTACGTATACAAAACTCGGTAGATTAGTTTTATGTTTTCAAATACTCAAGTAGCTGTAGCTTTGTTTGTTCCACAAACACAAATGAAGTATTGTGATACTGGATTGATAATAATTAGTTTGTTTCTTTTATTTATTTATTTATTGATACTATTTTTATCCTTTGTTTGCAATTATTTCATGTAAGTTCCTAAACTCTGGTGGGTTTTACCACGGACTGACTTTGTTGGGTTTTGGGTGTGTTTGTTTTCTTTTTTAATAAAATAATGAAGTCTATACTTGATTTACTAAGAAAGTAACTTTCAAGAGAGCTGCAAAAAGGTCATGTGTTTCAACTGAGAAAAAACCATTATCACTGATTGTTCCTGGGGACTTCGTTCTCACTGTTCTACATGGCAAGTAAGTTTTCCATCATTTGTGCCCAGGGGAAGATGACAAGCCATCTAGCCAAATACAAGCTGAATGTTAAGGCAGGTGCCTTCCTGTTATGAAACTTGCTGCAATCCCCAAATTCAAAGTAGATGAGAATATGTTCAAGACATTAAGAACAGTGGAAGGGGGGACTATGCAATGGAATGTGCTGGAATGTTAGGTTGGTCAGGGTGACTCCCTGCAGAAATAAAGCTGTGAACTTTTCTGTCCCTAAAAGCATCTTATTAGGTGAGTTCAAAGCCTGTCACTTGGGAGCTCACTCGTTTTGAGTAGAAACAATTACAGGCAACCTGTCTGAGAGCAGCCATGTACCAAAAACTGACTTAAGAGTATGATAAGCCAATGACGTTTCACAGATGCATCTTTCCATAAAAGAAAACTGCTTGCCTTCACAAATGTCAATGCTAGCTAGATACCTGAATGGTTTGATAATCTTGAGTCCTTTAAAAGGGAGGAAAGGCAGGTATACAAGAGAAACATTAAAAAAAAAGTTTTTAGAAGTCCCAGAAATTGGGAGCAGGATGCCACTGCTTTGTTCTTGAGAACACAGGTTGCCACCTAGAATTGTAGTGAAGGTGACTGAAAAGAGATGGATGAAGTGTGATACATAGTGGAAGAAAGAAGTCAGGTCTACAGAGGTATTGCTTGGTAGCTTCAGAGCCACCTAACTATTTATGTCAAGCATCATCCAAAGAAAGTAGATCCCGTAATTGATTGACTTTGTTGGAGAAAACAATAATACCTGTGTGTGTACAGATGCATCTGCATATAGCCATTGCAAATCTGTTGTTTTAGTTGATCGGTTCCAGGGTGTTTTCAAGTATCGCTTAGGTAGTTTTACTGGTATGCTTAAGGCACTTGCTACACTACCCTGATACATTTAACAGAGCAGGTTTATTAAATCAGAACTTTTTCATGAGTGAAGTGAAAGTTGTTTTTTCCACAGTGATTAAGTACATGTACTGTGTCCCACAGTGAATTCAGGTTGAAGAAGGTTGGAAAACTTATTCCAGTGCTAGTACCAGTGCTAGTACCAAAGATGGCTAGTTATCTGCAGACTCAGGTAAAGTTTTATAAGGCTGCAAAAAAAATCTAAGTCCCCCCCAAAAGTGGTCATTATCTGTATTTCTGCTCTATGTGCAGACTCGTCTTTTTTCTCTTTCCTCCATCTTGACCACACTAACTTTGACTAAGATTTCCAGGTCTTGCTAAGATTAAGTGAAGTTTTAGAAAGTTAAACAGTTTTGTATACTCGTCACACTGAGATAAGGTATTTAATATTGTCTACAGATAGTACCTTTGAGTTTCTTTTTAGTAAAATGGAAGTACTTAAGAATTCCCAAGTGCTAAAAAGAGCAGTTGTCACCCTGAAAGTTTACAGTGGCAAGTTCTAGCTTGTACTAACTCCGACTGGGGAGGAGACTATCTTTTAGTTTGTCTGTTCACCATGGTGACTTGTGAACATGAAACAGTGTAACTGATAGACCTAATTTGTAGTTGAAGGAGTTCATCCATCTGCATTGTCTACATTGCTGTGTGTCATTCTACTGTGTAAACACTGCTAAATTTTGGGGGTATAGAAAATACAGAATAAAAGCATGTAGCTATTTCCACTGTAAATTAAAAAGTACCTGTAGTTGAGATTTACTCTCAAGTGTGCCACCCACACTTTGAAAGCAGATTTTTTTAAATAGCTGAGTAAGGGCAGAGCAAATACCAAACAGTTGTCCATTTCCTGAAATCTTTGGGCAGAATTTGGAGGCAAAGGAATAAAAAGGAATGCTCAGTGTAAAAGTGAGGGAGCTGCAACAATTCATGACATGGGTTGTGTTGAGTAGGTCTGGAAGTTGAGTGTAGGTTTGGCATAGAGAGCTTCTGTTGGCTCTGCTGAACAAAGCATAATGTTAGTACCGGCTAGGAAAGGTTGGTTGACTGTCATCATTGTCATTGTGCATTTCAGCTGATGAAGTGTTCCATTGTGTTTGGACAATGGTAGTAGTACAGTATTTTGTCATCTTTCAAAGAATGTCAGAAAGTATGTTGGGAATTCTGGGTCTGAATACTCTCATGTGTTATTGATCCAGATTTTGTATGATATGTCTATCATAATTACGGATATTTTTTCATACCTTGTTCCATTCCATCCTGTCCAAGTGCAAACTGAGCTCTAGTTCTGTTTTCCAGTGCCATAGCAAGTAAGTGCAGAGAAATCTGTGTATGTGTATTAAAATAGTGTTCACTCTAGTGAGTTCTGGAGCAAGAGAGCTACACCAGTATGCCCATCTGGCCACATGGTGGTCGTACTGGTTTTTCAGAACCCACTTACTCTAGTTGGTCTTGCTGGTTTTGTGTCTCGGTGTACCCAAGGTGTAGATTTTCTAATAACTGGAAGACCGGACGAGTTGTGTTGGTTCTGTAGGAGGAAGTTCTAGGTGGAGCTGTTCTGCGTGGAGCAGTTTCCCCTCTCTGTACACCGTCCACCAGAGGGAGATGAACACCAGAAGTTGCAAGAAGAGGAGCATACCAGCAGAGGGTTTGGCCAGGCCAGTCTTTTTGCATCTGAGAGTACAATACTGTGTGTCAGAATCAAGATGTGGAGTGGTGGATTGTTTCTTGAACTAAGAAGCTTTTTGGTGTTGTACTTTTTCCCTAGTAAAACCTTGTAGGAAAGAGAATGACAGTGTTACTGCTATGGATTTTCTTAAACTTTTCTTCCTGGATGGACTGTGGCTTTTGTGATTGATTTAACTTAAAGTTACATCTTCAGTGTGTCTGGGTTTGTATCTATGGATGAGTCCAAACAGATTCCAGTTCATTTTGCCTGAACTCGGCCTGTTGTCCGGACATAGGACTTCTGTACTTTTCATAATGCAACAGTGTTGAACTGTGCCTGAGCTGATGACATGGTTGAGAGGGAAGTTTTTATTACTGTGATGCTAGTGACACGTACTGGAGCTGTATTGTCTGGGCTGGAGCTGCCTTGACTTCTGCCAGTGTGGAAGGGTTGGCAAAGGAGTTTGTCCGTCAGCATATAGCTCTGTCGGCACATTCTCAGTCTCAAGGGCAAATGTGTTACTCATTCCTTTCTGGAAAACAATTGAACTATTGAGGTGAGGTGGTTCTTTAGGTTCAAGAGACCAATAGAACTTAAAAAACCCCTTAATTTGTGACTAGTGACTGCTTCAGAAATGGTACTATGATTTTCTTTACAGTGTCAGGCAAACAAAATGTCACACAGTGATCCTATATTTGAACTAAAGGTCACATGTCTTACAATCTTTTGAGCATGTTCAAGAAAAGGAAGTCCTATTAAATGCCTTTTTGAGGCATCAGTCTTTTTCTAAACCTGTTAGTTTAATAATAAGTTCATTTAAATCTCTTGTCAACCAGTATCATTTTCCCAGGAGTGATTATTTTTAGCGAAGCATTTTAATTGAAATTGGGAGCTTTCCTTAAAGTTTAGTATTAAACAATTTTAAAAGTTTGTCCTTCTTAAAGAGCATATGTCATGATAAACTTTCTTCCTTCAGTTATGTGTCCCATCTTTAGAAACAGATCAGAGTTGTGTTTTTTGAGGGTTTTTTTTATATTGCATCTTATTGATCAAATGATCAGAACAGATAATTTTATTTTTAGCATGTACCATTTCTTCTCCTATGCATTAATAGACACGAGAGATGGGAAAAAAATACATAGATTCATTTTAGGTCTCTGTTTTTAATGGTAGATCCTGCTTACTATCCAGGCACACTGTAGGATCTTACACAGCAGTGTATCTGTGTGTCTCTTCCTGTTCTTCATATGTGCTTACCTGAAATCTGCTGGTTTTATAGTAATGATGTCAACAGTTCTAGCCAACTCTTCAGATAAATAGATTGTCCAGAATAGAATGGAAATGAACATCTGAGGATGTTCAGACTTAACAATAGAATAAATTGTTGATTTCTCAAGGATATGTTTAGCACTTCCTTAAAAAAAAAGTCACAGGTTTTATAGCTGAGTATACTGAATATGGAAACTTTCTTGACTGAGGGGGTATGAAAAGACTGGTGTCTTGCGGTGTGATTCTGATATGAGGGTGCAACTGTGCTTGTTGTACAGATGTATCTATGGTATACAAAATAGAAGCTGATTTGGGATACCTAGGAATATTTCACTGTGGGTGCCTCCATGTTCTTTAAAGATTTATTTTTAACACTGTTAACATTAGGACTACAATCACTTCCATTTTATCTTGGTCTAAACGTGTTTCATATTAATAGCCACAAAAGAAACTCAATTGAAGTTGGAGGGAGGGCAATGTTCCCCCCCCAACACACACATTGTATTTAACATAGCATAGCAAAATTAGCCAGGTTGGAAGGGCTTGATGTAGAAGTCTGATGAGAAGTTTTCCATTAACTGGAAAGTCCTGTAGATATCAACTTTAAATGTAAAATAGTTAAAAGTTGTATGTAACATGTCATAAATAGTTGTCAGGTATATTTACATTTGATTTTTGCCATGGTATTTCTGGCCAGCTGCTGATTTTAAGAGAGCCACTAAAATTGCAGATTTGGAATATTTTGAAAGACTTTCTTGGGTTTGAGGTTTTTTCTTAGTTTGATCAAGAGGTGTGTTCTTTGATAAACAGCACAGATCTGCTCTGGAGAATGGTTGTAACTATCTGTAATAGTTAAATCAGTGTTTGCTGAAGATTCTTTACTGTTTGTTTGATATCAAGAACTGCATTTATCAACTTGGAGGATGGGGGGGAGGGGAATCCAGGCTCTTACCACTAATTGTTTCCTTCTTAAACTTTTATCCTGATATGCGAATTTTATGTTTTGCCTTTTTTTATTGTAAATATATATGGTAAACCCAGTTAGTTTTCCACTGCATCCTGTGATCAGCATGTTTAGCAAGCTAAGAACCTCATCCTTGATAGTTTTCTTTCACTTTTGTGTTCAGCTACTCCAGAATAACACGCTAAAAATAAACTAACTTTACTGAGATCACTTGTTGACATTTGTATTCAATGAGTCACTGTGATGTGTTACTATAGGATTAAGAACTGTTTTGGCTTTTAATCATACATCCATGAGGTATACTCTTGAAAACTAATAATTGAATGTTGAAAATTCTGATTTCTGTCTTACAGGTTCATTGAAGTCTAAATCTCTGTATTAATACTGAACTTAGTAGTTGTCTGTTGTCTTAATGTGTCAGGACTCAGCTGCAATGCATATTTTTTTGTTTTTTGCAGTAAAGGTTCAACATTATATCGACAATAACATGGATAGTTTCAGTGACTCAGTACAGATTCTGCACCAGACTGAAAAGGAATTTTCATTGAAGTGTGCCAATTAAGGACACTTTTTGGACTTTATGAGAAGAGAACATGTAGAATCTAGACTTCAGCTGATGAATTTGAAATGAAGTGAGCAAGGGAGAGACCTGTCATAAGAGTTGTGGGTTTTTTAAAGTAAGATTTTTGTGCATGCAACGTTAAACTTTCTATAAAAGGATTGTAGGGCTGATATAGAGGACATATAAAGAAAATCAGTATATCATTGGCCAAATAGAATATATGGCTATTTATATAGATTTATATATAGCATTTATTATTATCCATGGCATTTGACATCTTGCCAGTGAGCTCTCGTATTTTGGGATAAGCTGGCATATAGTTTTTTGTTAGCTTTTGTTTCTGTGGTTGCTTTTTGCAAACCTGTATGTGTATCCCCTAAAAAGTGGCAGCCACATACATTCCACGTGCCAGCATTGCTGGTGTGGCTGCACACAAGTTGAATCAGAGAACTGATCAGCTAATCAGGCACAGGTTGGGAGTGTGGCCTGAGGCGGTGATGCAGTCTGGCTGGGATGGGGATGCGGGTGGAGAGAGAGGGGATTTCAACTGCAGCTTGCACTTAATGTTGGTTAAATTGATTGTGAAAGCAACCCTCAAGGTAAACCTATAGAGCATATGTGTACTTACTACATTTCTGTAAATAAGCATGCAATGAGAAAAATCTAGTGCTTCTTATAAAATGATTACTACAGTTCTCTGAATTTTCATAGTAAATGCTGCTGTTTTTTGCAAGAGTGGATCAGAAAATGTGTATAGGCAATGCAAGGGAGGCTTGTTTTCAATTGTAGTTCTTTTTCTGAAAACTGGTCACTTTTAAAACAATGTAGAAAAAAGTAATTAGAAGTATATCTTAGAATGAAGTGGACAATATGCTTAGCATAAACGAAAAATCAGTTTAAGTTATTGTATCATGACTGTATTGATTTCATTAACATAGTTATTCAGTAGTTAGCTTTCTTAATGATCTGGCTTGTTGCTCTTACTGAATTTCCTAGTTTTTTTATTATCCAGCTAGATCCATCAGGTTGAATCACTGAGGAGGTAAAGACAGTGATACATCTGTATGCACATCTCTGAGGGGGTTTTGAATCCATCAGAGGCTTGCAAAATTCTGTCCTGGCACAGTTTATGGCAAATATGAACCTTGGTTTCTTAGTGAGGAATATATTTTAAGCAGCTGCAAGATTCTTGATGTGAAACCAGAAATTTTTCTTCCATAGAAGAATCATACCAACAGAAGAGCCCTGAGGCATGGTTCACTTTGTCAATTTGTGTATGACCGAGTAATGGTGTTTCTCATGCAGCATCTTTGGTTTTTCTTTCTTTCTTGTTTTATTGATGCAATAGAGTATCACCAAGCTGGGTAAAGATTAGTACATTCTTAACCTTCAGAACTCTTTTTTTTCCTAAGCTGGTTTACTGTAAAGATTCCAAGCAATTACACTTGACAGTTTTAAACCAGGACATACTGCTTCATAGAAAGTCTTGCAAAATTAGGGACCTATATGTAGGACAACCCTAGTAAAACTGCTTCCTTACACTGCTTTAGTGTTGTACAACATATTTCAAGGTAACCAAAGTTAGCACAGATGTAAGATTTATGTATGTATGTGGAAGGGTCTGCCCCATCTCAGCTGTGAAAGTGTTGCTGCTCTATTTTACTAGTGGAGTTACTTCATTACCATTTTAATTTTCTAGTTACAAAGCTTTGTTCATGGAATCAGCTTGGTGCACATTTCTTCAAAACGTTTTTTGAATCACATATTTGTTCTTTGTAGCTTCGCTTAAAATCACACAAATGGAGCATATTCTTAAATGTCAACAAAGATGTACGTATTCATACACTTCTCATATACATGGTGTTATACCTCTGTTTACAGTGAGAGTAGGGATATTTTGAAGAATGTAAAATCAATATTTTGGGAGATTGTCTGATTTCTCTAATTAGTTCACTGCAACTTCCTGCTAAATGACAGATTGTTTCAAAATGTGTTTTTACCAAAAAGTTCTATTAAACACAGAGCAAAAATAATTTATTCCCTAAAACTGAAAAAACAGATCTTTTTTTAACATCTATTTGACACACATAGAATACACATTTTTCACTGACCAATATAAAGCTTTGGGCTTCAATCTGGTTCCATCTATGAAATTCCAGCATACACAAAACTCTGTTCACAGAGCATGGGACTACGTGCCTGGCAGAGAGAATTTATCATCTATTGTCACTGCTCTCTAACCTGAAGAAACCATGCAGATACTGACACCGTTGCTTCAATCTTGATCATATATGCTTTAAAAGAATTCATTTGTCAGGAATTAAATCTCACTTTGAGAAATACATGTACGTTAAAAATCTGTAACCAGTTCAACTTTCAGTGTGCAAGTAGCAAATGAAGGAAACTACAGAATGAAAGAAAAATCACCTCCACTTTACTGTGTAAACAATGTTCTCACAGAGCATTGCTCAAGTAATAAATCTTCATATTTACCAAACTTTCATGTAATAGAAATAGATGTCCAGCTGATAAGAGTTTGGTTTTTATAGCTTCATTTATGGCCCTATCACTATCCACAGAACTCAGAACGTAATAAGTGGCTTCCAGAAGTAGATCAACTAAATTATAGTTTAATGCAATAGTGCTGGGTATAGTGAAGGAGTGATTATGCTGTGCCTGAACACTCCTGCTGGCTAGTCATTAGAGGAAGGGACATTGGATTATTTTCTGAGCTTCTAGTTCTCAAGTCCTTACTGAAGCAAAACCCTTTTTTTTTATTGGGGGNNNGGGGGGAGGGGAACAAGGAGGGAAGGATTTTATTGTGTTAGTACAGGGACTATAGCTTGAAAAGAAACAGTCCATCAGAGGGAAATGCAAGGTAATAAACTGGCTGAATTTATCCTTTGGGCATGGACATGTTAAAGGCCAAAGCAGGACATTTTTCACTTTAGAGATGGAATAAAAAAAGTTGTACATAGCTTTCAGAAAATTGCAGCTGCAGTTACTTACTCTCTTTTTCTTCCTATCCCTTTAGTGTTTGTAATAAAAACTACATTTCACCTCTGATTTAAACAAGATTGTTGCATAGTAGTAATTCCTGCTGGGTAATAACTTTGTTTTGTCTAGTAGCCAACTTTATGATGCAGTGCTGTGGAAAGTGTCCCTGTCCCAGGAATTTGTCATCTGAAAGATAGATAAGAGTTGCACAAGTCAAGAAAAATATGAAAGACTCTGGAGGTTTTCTTTTTAAAAAATAAAGTTAGGGTGGTGATTGCTAAATAGCAACCTGGTGTACATGTTCCAGGGAGCAGGATTTTGGTAACTGTCTTAAACTCTTACGAATTTTGTTTTGTAATTTTTCCCACACATGGCTGATGGCATCTGGGAGTTCATCAGAGAAACCAGCTGATGTTATCTTCGTGGGTACATTGGAAAATAAAATAGCAGCAGTACAAATAGTGAAGGCTTATTCAGAGTAAGGAGCTGATGTGGAGGTGGGTCATAGTGAGGTGTAATCAGAAAAGGAGCTCAGAATGATTTTGTCATCAGCAGTAATTTGGTAATTGAGTTATCTGCAGCAAATCTTCATGGTTGTAGCTAAAATTATGCCCACGCCACGCATAGGGACAACTTGTAGAGACTGGTGGTGACTACAGATTTCTGTGCATTTGTCTCGGTTTGGACGGCCAGGGCAAGCCACAACTCAGAAACAGAGTTTGCTCTTTTTGCCACTCCCCTCCACCCCCCTTGGGAAATGGAAGAGAGAGTAAGAAATAAAGGCTCAACGGTTGGAAATTAAAACTATACTAATTTAATGGAACAGGGAAAAAGGGGTAACAGGTGAGGAGAAAAAGGAAGAATATGTATACAAATATATACAACCCGACTCTGAGCTTCCGAAAAGTCCTCCACTGCAAAAGAGCCGATGAAGAAAAAAAAAGTTTAAGCACTCCCCAGCAGCCGATGCAGTCGTCCTCCGCAGAGTACGCGCCCAGCTGGTAACAAAGGACAGGGCCTCTCCCCTGAGCTGCTTCTACGGGACGATCAGGAACGGGCAGGCAGAGAAGAGAGCGAAGGAAAATAAACTTCCTGTCCCTCTGGCTTTTATAGAGCTTGGCAAGAAATGGGAGGCAATACCAATATCCCAGACTCCTTTTCATGAAAAGGTCCTAAATTCCACCCGTCCTTCTTTGGGTCCTTGCAGCAAAAAGCTACTAAAAATTTGCCTGTCCCCTCAAACTATAACAGCATTACACGGAGACTTTTTAATTATAGTCACTGTATTAACTGTTGTAGTGAGTTGCTAGCCATCATGGATTTAAAACCAATTTTGTCAACCTGACAGTCATGTCAGCAGAAGGTTTGAGACCTGTCCATTGCATGGGCTTTAGGTTGTCATACCCTAGACTAGCACATGCTTGAGCTTCAAATACTGGCTCTTCAGACTGGATTGTTACCTGCAAAGGCTTTTTCTAATGAGCCATTATATTAAAGCCATTACTACTTTTTATAGTACAGGAAATTCAGTTAATTACACTAATTATTAGTAATTTTTCTCCAAGTCGTAGTCACAGTATTTTCTAGGGCAAATAGGCCTAAGATTTTGTTTTGAAAATTGCTGAAGAACATCGGTACAGTCTCTTCTGCTGGCTGTTCTGTGGGGTTGGTCACCAGCAGCTGTGGGGATGGGAACTGTTTGAGCTGCTCCAACTGGTGTCAGATATCCTTACTGTGACAATGTGTGAGACTGTATTTGAGGTTTTGGCCAGATGGTGTCAGTTATGGAACCGAGAACCGAACTCAGGAAATGCAGAAGTTAAGGCTTGATTACCCTGTGCTAACTGTTTATCCATACACATCATATTAACGGCTCTAATTGATGACAACAGGCTATTTTAAAACAGAGAGTTTTTAGATGTGACTGTGCTTTGCTTTCTGTGCTTAAAAATGATCTTTGCCTCATGGTACGGGTTCTTTGCTTTAATGTCTTTGAACTTAAAATTGCAGAAATTTAATTGAATTTGCTTCATGTTTCAAAAGCAGATTAGTATTTGAATTTTTAGTTCAGAATTTTTGTCCCTAAACCACAGTATATGAGAACATACTTACATGTTATATTGAAAGCTTCTGTATTTCTACTCTGCTTCTCAAAGGAAATGTTGAATGGTTGTAACTGAGGTAACCTGATCTCTTAGTAACTGGTGTAGAGTTTGTCTTTCATAATTATTTTTTAATCAGTTTAGGTTATATTTTACATACTTTCTGTGTTTGTTTGGTAAAATGCCTTTAGGCAGGACAGCTTTTATAGGCAGAGCTAGTATCTCCTGTTAACCATGAGTATCATTAGATAAACTAGACTAGGTTTTTGGAGACACCAGCCCTTCTTCAGGTGTGAAAATGAAAGCTGCTGCTACTGCTCCTCAGCCAGATAGCATCTGAGGCAGTCGATCAAAACGTAGGTAAACGAAACCATCCTGGGAAGAAAAGAGAGTTCTAAGAGGTGGGGGGAGAGATGATAGGGACCAGGATTTTTATGAGAGGGAGAGGTTAGTAGAGGCTGGGGATTGCAACAAAGATTTTTCTTGAGGCCGTGATTTTTAATGTCCATCAGAGAAAATAATAGATATGACTTGGAAACCATGTACAAACCTGTAGTCAACTCCAGACAGTCATTTTGCACTCTCTTCCATTTTCAAAGCACAATTGCTTCTGGTTTTAATCCTAAAGGACTTCTGTGACCCAAAGTCTAGTATTTCTGTCTCCTCTAGTTGATCTAATAAGATATATTACCTTTGCTTATAGACTTTGTCCTGCCTGAGTTCTTAGACCTTTACAACTATAGCCAACCACCACTACAGTTATTTTTTTAAAATCACTTGTTATTTGTCCATACTCTGACAGAGATTTATTTTATTCTGGTAGTTGTCTGTGACCATGTATGGGAATATTAAGAGATTGCGTTGGGTATTTTCCCCTTTACTCTTTCTTGACCACCATTTTACATTCTACACAATCTGCTATTTGGGTTCTTCAGCAGGTTAGGCTTGATTTTCAGTAAGATAAATAGACATAATTGTTATTATCCCAAAGATAGGTCCATTGTATTGTTACTGGGCCCAAAGCAAAACATGCACTTAAACCAGCAAGTTGATGTTATTTAAAGTGCCAGCCCAATTTAACTTTTCTTGCATTCACACTAAAAGCAGCACTTGTATTTGTGTGCTGTTTCCAAGCCAATTATTCGCATACATTTAAAAAGCAATCAGATCTGGTCTGTTAGGTCAAGATAATATGAACATAAATGCACATTCTTACAAATAAGCTGCCCTAAAATATAAAGTAGAAAAACAAATGTAGTGTGAAATGCTATGTAAAACGCAGGCATAGTATAATTAGCAAAGGACAGTAGAAATGCTGTTTGTTAGGACTTGAATAGTAACAGTCAATTAATTTCTCGCAACGGGAAGCAGCAAAGCATTTAACAAAGAAACATCATCTGTCTCTGCAACATGAAGACTGCAAAGAATCACAAAACTGAGACAATTAATAGATCATAAGTTGTGAATTAAAAAGAAAAACAGACAGAAGGGACTGATTTAATATTTCTTTGTGAAAAAATCTGTCTCTATGTTTTAATAATTGATAGATTTTTTTAATATAATATATGAATGATATTATTTTATATAGAACAAACACAAACATGAAAACAGCCAGGTGTGTGTGTTGTGGTAAATAACATGCATAATGTTATTATAGGCTTGATAACCTAGGCATAGCCATTATTATTCAAACTGTTAAAAACTCAGATTATCAGTTCAAAGTTAACTAGTAAGGATATGATTAATGTTTCTTCCCTTCCTTTTCCTTAGTACCAAGAATAATGGAAGTGATGTAAGCTGGATAAACAGAGAGGCAAAGAAGCATTGTGTTAGATGCAGAGAGAAAGTACTTATAAACAAACCAAGAGCTCAAGCTCGCGTGTAATGAAAGTCAAATCTTATGATAAAATGTTTAGCACTTCTAGTTAAATATCTTGAATTGCCCCCAGAAAGCTTTGGTGACCGTGTAAACTCACTGGGTTCCAATTTAGGTTTGTTCATTGAATTCCTTTTATTGGATCACGTGGGTGTCTGCAACAAGCTTATTTTCAGTACATGGACCCTAGATCCTTTCTTCTCCTATAGTAGACTTGCTCTTGCATCACTGAAGTTAATTACTTTTCATAAGACCAGGATCAACCCCCATGAGAGGATACAAGGATATTTTAAAGGTAACACAATTAAGGGAAGAAATAACATTATCTGGAAATGTTCTGTTATCTGGAATTTCTGGCTTACTTCTCCACAGTTTTTCCAAACATCACGTGTCAGTGCTGTTGGGAAAGATACAACTTTCCATTTAATTCCCCAGAGCATGTGGGGATCTGCTTGGCAATGTTTTGAAATGGGGTTAGTTTGAGAAAGGCTGATGCCAAATAGATATTGAGTAGATTTTTAATAGCTGCGCTGAGTTGGCTAGTGATACCATGGGTTTTGATGGTGCTGCCTTTTACTCGTTTACCTGGTATTGTGTAAGTCCTATTGCAAAGTAACTTGGTATTACTCCTCTGGTTATTTGAAAAAAAAAACCAAATCCTTTCCTCTTCTCATTCCCCACCCAACAAAAAAAAAAAAAAAAGAAAATATTTGACCTCATTTAAAATAGAGAGATGAAGGCTAAGGTAAATCAATTCCAGAAACAGTGAATAAGGAGGGAACAGGGAGAGGGGGGGGAGAACAACTTGACTCTGCACTGCCTCTTTTACCCAGAGAGGAATGTTGCCAATAAGAATATGGACTGGCTGGAAACTGAGTAAAGTGATCCTTCTCAGTGCACAAAAAAAGTAAAATAAATATGTCTGACTTGCTGGGTTTTTTTGATGTTTTTTATATCTGCTTCTGGGCCAATGTAGCAACACAGTGTTCATTAGTCACAGCAATCTAGTCCAACAGTCATACACAGAGTGTAATATACTTACTTGATCTAGTGGTACTGCAGTCAGATATGCCCATACAAACATTGTCCAACAGTTAATGTTTAACTTTACTGGTTCGCCTTTGGTTTGCCTCTTTACAACTGTTTTTTAATTCTGCGATATTTTAAGATGTTTGTCCATTGTAGAAGTATTTCAAGTGTAATACTGGGGAGCAGTGGCAACATCTTGGAAATAGCAAATGACCCAAAGCACTTGCTAATAAGAGGTTGCAAATGTATTGATAGCTTGAGGAATTATGTAGTCAAATGCAAATGAAGTGTAGGGTATGCACAATGTGACATTTCATACTAAATCCCAGGCTGCAATTTAAAAAAGTAATTTGGATTCTATTGGACATGCATAAAGTGATTCTTTTTTTTTAAATTCCCCTACTTCATTTTCAGCAGAGCTCTAATAGTTTTTTTCTCTGTGGGGCTACTACTCTGCCATTGCAACTTTAAAACACCAGCAGCTTCTGCTGCAAAGAATTTTAAAGAAACATTCTACTTACAAATAATTTCAAAGAGGAAGAACTTGAGAACAGCTCTTCATATATGCCTCTGGAGATAATCACAAATATTTAATATAAAATGGCTGACTTCCAGTGCCAAAGACATGGTGCTTTTCAATTTCTAGATTTGCATATGAAAACTTTGTGCAATAAAGTGTGTTGCATTATGTGTGATAAGTGATGAAATTTTAGAGCTCAGTGAACTGCTGATTTTTAGTTGATGTACAATAGATGTCTGGTGGTGTTCAGACACACCCCCATTCTGAGGCACAGCCTGATACTAGCTTCAAGTGCCATTCTTACAACATCTTTCTGTTTAAAAAAAGAGGAGAGATAATTTATGAATAAGGGGAGAATAATCTTATGGAGCTTTGTCCAAGTGGCTTCCACTTAAGGTGCAGGTAGGACTGATGAGTTCATTTAACAGGTCACTGTCACCGAGAGGGGCTGGCTGCTTCTCCCCTGCACCTGAGTCAGTCTAGCCATTTGTCTGATTTCTTGGTGATTTGATTCATTTCACTAAGCTGGTGAAAAACAAGTTACCCCCCACACACACTTTGGGGTTTCCTGCCATAAACTGAGGGTTTCTTCATAAGCTGAACTGTGTCCCCAAAGCGTCAGATGAACAGCAGGGACACTTTGAAGGACCAGCTCCTTTAGTGAGGTCTTACCTTGACTTAGCCATCTTAAAACTACAGGCTGGGAATGACCGCATGGTACATAATTTATAAGAAACAGAATCATGTTACTTCAGGTTAATACACTGTAAAATCAGTTTGAGATACTGTTCAGAGGTCACGGGGTTTGAGTTGCAGTAAAATTGTGAAGGCATTCTGCTGCTGTTGAACAAGTATTTGAGCAAAGATGGAAAGTAGTAACGAGAGCAACAAAAGGAGGTGGCATAACTGGGAGATAAAAATGCATGGAAGAGCTTAATTAAGAGCAAAAGAAGACAAAGTATTGAAAGAAAGGGTGGCTTTTTTGTTCTATTAACTATAGCCCTTGAAGACAAATACTGCCATCAAGAAAAGCCTATTTAAGCTATCTGATAGTCCAAAGGAACATGGTCTTCCCAAATGCTGATTCCCATTTGCCTTAACCTTTACACAGGCCCAAGCAGCAATATTGTACATTTTTCTGCTGTACCATATTTTAAAAAAACATTTAGCCCCTTCAAATCCAGTAGCTTCATGTGTGCATTGCTTCATTAGACTGAAGAGACTTAAAATACAAATTGATCACCGAATAGATGTTTTGTTAGTTAAATGGGAGCTTTCAGCCAGTACTTTGCTGATTTTGTGCACTAGTTACTTCACTTCTCTAATCTGTAAAATGTGCATGTGGTAGAATCAGCCCTTGCCAGTTCTCTGAAATGCTGCAAATTTAGTGAGAAGTATGAATGAAAGCGTGCAGAAGCCACCTGGCCACGAATCTAATGCTGGAGAAAGGAGGTCACTGTGCAAACAGGGTGATGAGTGACTTTGTGAAATTCGAAAGTGGAAACCTGTCCAGGATGGTGACTTGCATAACACAGAGCACGCAGGATGTATAATAAAGACACTGTGCTTTTACTTTCCTCTACTGCCCTGTATATCAGTGAGTTCAGCCTCTCAGTCTTGTCTTCCAAGTCTTTAGCTTGCCTCTCACAGTTCCTACTTCTAGACTTATTTACCTTTTCAGAACAAACTTGTGTCAGCAAATGCGGTGTGGGGAAAAAAACCCAACTTTGTCACCTTACCATTAACAATAAAAAATGCAAGCTATGAAGCACATTCTGGCTTTCTACACAGCCACTGCTCTAAATTGCTTCCCCATGTCCTGAATGTTGCAATCCCTGGTTGGAGATCAATAATAAGGGAAGGAGAGGGTAAACGTTGTGTGATATGGAAAATGTTCCATTGCGGTAAGAAGAAACTGGTGTTGCTTTGCCATATATATCCATTTATTGGTAATATTAGTGTGGTAGTACTGAAGCTAATCTATTGCCTCTTGAAATTATGTCTTTCTTTCAGTTGTCTACACTGAAAGGGACTTTTATGAGGGGTTTTTGTAATGGAAAACATGTTGTAGTTTTTGAATCTGGTGGTATTACACTCTTTCAAATATCACTATTAGCACTGCCACTTTCAAATTAATGAAAGTGCAGATGATTGAGAACAAAGGGTTCATGTGATTTAAATGGTTTTAATCCTGGATTATTTCAGTCAGACCTCAGCCTTAAAATATAGTAATACTAAGTGGGAGGGAAATGCTTGGGATTTTACTGCTTTTCATAGTAAGAGACAATGTATCTGGCTTGTTTAAAACATTTATCAATATTTACTTCCTAATAAAGGTTATCATAGTATCCAGTTGATTCCATTACTTCCAGGGTATTTTATCAAAGTGGGAACTAAATCCGAAAACTCCCTCTTGTTCCTTAAAATACTTTTAGGTCTGCCTTTTTCTGATTCTGATCTTATTTTTGACCTAGACTTTGCAGGTTGTGCCTTGCACTTTGTCACAAAATCCCTGTCAATCTTAAATAGTTGGGATTTCAGAATAGGTACTTTATAGCCTTGTGATACCCAGTACAAACTTTCAGACCCACTAAGTGACTAACACAATGCCTGCTGTACATGCATAGTGCATTTTGGTGTTTGTGAAGTATATTGGTTGTGGTTTGTTTTTACTTTACCTATCTAAATGTCTAAGCTTAGCTTCCTTTTGAAGCGGCTGTGTATGAAGACTATACATTTGAAAATGTTGCTTAAAAAAAATTTGAGATCTTACTTAGTTTTTTTACCCTGGTTTACTCCTTACTAGCTTTCTTTTGAGCCCTTAAGGAATGTCACCTGATTTATCTTACTAACATTGCTGTAGTAGCAGGTCTTCCATCTGAGTGACTTGGAAAGTATTATCAAAAATAAAACCTACATAATGCTCTGTTACGGTTAAAACAACTTTCTTTAATTTGCATCCTAAAGCTGATTCTGCATTTCTGTTAAATCAAAACCTCCAGACTAGATAATGTTCTTGAAGAAACATTTATTAGACTATTAAAGATTGGACTTTCTTTTAAGTTTCTCATTCTCCCTGTCTAGAAATATTCAGTTGCTGTAAGAAAATGGTGGCATGCAATATGAACACATAATAGACATCAAATGTTTTTTCATTAAAAACTTGTAATGGGTTTCTCCCTTGCAGCCTCTCCCCTGATGAATTCAAGTGGGACATTTTCTTGATGATACAAGGCCTCGGCCTATCTGTGATTGAAAATAAGGATTTAAAATGGGGGAGCAGCCAGCAAATAAGTGACCTTACCTCTTTATAAAAACACTGGAGCACTTGGAGGACACAAGGATGCTGGAACTTTTCCAAGTAGGCATTATTAGGAGATCTAGTACAACGAGAAATGACTTTCTGAAGAAACTAAAAAAAAAATGTTAATATAGGCTCAATAAGTACATCTGCTCCTTCCTTCCTTCTTCTCTTCCCCCCTCTCTGCCCCCCACTCCTTGTATGTCAGTTATCCTAAAAACACAGCAAAAAAAAAAAAAAGTTTTCTGGGAGGGCTGGAATTACAATAGTCCTGACTCCTAGGCATTTTTCTTGTGATTTATTGAAATTTGTTGAAATTATGAAATCTGTGAAGATGTAATGATTTTTGAGACTTGTATCCCTGTGTTTTTTGGTTGAAATGAGTTGCTTGTTCTTTGTAGAAGACCAAAGCAGAAAAGGGGCTGTTGTGTGCATTGTGTTGGACATGGTTCTGTTTGCTTTTCTCATTCTTAATCTGGCGCAAAAATTACTGGAAACTGTACTTTGGGGAAAATTTTTACCAGTATCTCTTGACTGGGTTACAATGCGTAAAGAAGTGCTCATAATTCTCCAAATACTTGAATTTCAGAAACATTTTCACATTAGAGGAAGGGCTGGGGAACACCAGTGCACTGGGTCCATTGATCTGGATTCAGCGGGTGCCGTAGCAAATGGAAATCTGTTCCTTGATGCTTTGTGTGTCCTCCAGACAGTCTGCATCTTCTCTGCCTTTTTGAGTAACAGAACCGAAAATCGGAAGTGGGGCAGGATTCTTCCTTTGGATACATGTGTATACTGGAGTAAAAATCAAATGCAGATTCAAATAATAAACTTTTGCTCCTACAAGTATGAATTTTCAATGCTTACGCTATTTTATATGCAATCTTACCAAAGTGAACACATAGTTTAACAGCTACTAAGGAGTAACTTCTAAAATGAAACTAGCAGTTTTGCTTCAAGAAGTTCCAAAGCTGTGCTGAATTTAGCTGCCTCGAAGACAAAAAAAAAACCAAAACCAAAAAAGAAACAAACAAAGAATCAACAGTGTGGAAGTGGCACAATAACTTTGTGACAGGAGCTGTGGGAAGGCCATTATAAATCCTTCTTTTTTTTTTAGAGTCAGAACTTGTAGATAGAAAAATGAAAAAAAACACCAAAACAAACAACAAACCAACCAAACAAAAAAAGCCCCAAACAAATCAATTCTGTGCTACGAAGTAGAAGGTTTTCAAAGTGAAAGTACTGTTTCCATTGAAATTGGAAGTTATAATTTGCAGATAATCATTCACTTTCTCTTCATCTTTCACAGTGTCTTTTTTTGTTTCCAGAACAGACTAAAAAAAAACCTTTAAAAACAATTTACAAATCTGTTAACTTTTTCGTATGGAGTGTTTTGACTTGTGAAGCCAAATCCCTTAGAAATATTCAACAGATATTTGGTGTCTTTAAGTTTGTTATCCTGAGTTGTTATTTTCAGACTATGTTAAAAAAGCAACAAATATGTAAAATTTGCTTGTAATGATTCTGAAATGCTACAGTGATGCATTTAGCCTAAAACCAGTCCTCATTAACTGGCAACACAAAATCAAACCTTTTCCAACTCCGAAAAACAGAATGAGAAGGTAAACTAAGTTTTTGGTTTTTCCTCTTTTTGTATGCTAAAAATTGTAATATTCTGAAGCCTTGTGTAATGTCTAGTCTGTATTTAACCTGGTGTTTCTAATCTAGCTCAAGTACAATAGGGATAAAGGCAAAATAAATGAAATGGTGGTAGGGAAGCTGCAGACAATATTTTAAAGAAAAGTCCTTAATGTAGCTGAGCTTCTTTTTCATTATTGGGAAATGAGTGAAGTTAAACACCTTGAAGGAGTTGGTTCTCATTTTTGCATCAGTCAGCAGTAGCTTAGGGAAATCTCCTTAATATTTTCATTTGAATAAAATGAGAAGTGTTTCCAGCTACATCAATTTATTTCTGGCTAAGACATCAAATAAATTTCATGTAATTGAATAACTAAAAAACAAAAATCTGGCTAAGCATTCACTATTTTTGAAGTACAAAAGTTAACTTAGCTGTAAAATGTTTCCTGGACACATGCTAGCCTGACCACCAAGAAAGTGTTATTAGGATATTGTAGGAAACACAGGTAATAGTTTTGGTTCTGATATTTTGATGAAATCAGTTTCAATGAAGTAGAAAAAAAACTCTTAGCGTTTTTGTGGGTATGTTTTGGGTGTCTTATGTTTTTTATTATTATGAACACTTACATTTTGTTATGGTTACCTAAAAAAATGAGGCAACAAGTATAGAAGTTGTGCATTGCAAGCTGTGCTAAACATAACTTTATCCAGAGTACATATTATAACTTCATTTGCTGCACCTTTGCTGTAATGAGGTTGTTTTATTTCATGTATTGTACAGAAATGTACACTCTTGGAGAGCAAGTGACCAGGAGTTGGTTGATATTTTATCTTGATGAAGGAAATCACAGGGTTTTTTATCATTGTATTAACGTATATCAATAACAATGACTATTATTATTTATTTATTATTTTTCCATTAGTTACCCTGTCACTGAATATGATATAACAGCTTCAGTGGTGATCAGCCGATCAGCAATGTCTTGGTTTGTTGTTTTGGTTTTTTTTCAAAATGAAGCATTGCATTTCCTATTTAATACATCTGCAGACTTGCTGTGGATGGTCATTAAAAGCATCTACAGGAACCCGTGTGGTGTGTGTATGCTTGGGGAGGAGTTGGGTTTGGTTTTGGTTTTTTATTCATGGAGGAACACTGACGTAGAAATCAAAAGCTCAGAGTAAAAAGAAAACACTTGTTTCCAGAATAGTGAAGACTTTTTTTTTTTTTTAAGTCTTTGAAAATTTGGAAGTAGTGTGGTTTGTTTTTATGGTGAAAACTCTCAGGAAGAACAATTCAGAGTTGGTGCCATTCTTCCCAGCTGAATGGCACTTGGTTTGTGAAATGGAGCAGCTGCAGTAGTTTTAGCTTGGCTCACAAAACCATTTGCTTTTTAATCAAGAACTTCAGATTCTGTGGTGGTTGTTCATGATGGAGATGGCCAGCTATGCCCTGTGGGACAGCTGTAGTATAATTGAGACAGACTGTGTGAAGCAAATGTAAATGCTGGATGGATGTCTTAAAAGCAGAATATTCACAAAACTGTAACTGAATTTTTAAGGATGATAAGCATTTACGCAGTCAAGAATTTACCACACAGCAAAACAATTTATGTATGGAGTTGTTCTTACATATATTGCATAGAACAGGATTTAAGTATTGCATTAGCATTCAAGTTATACAGTGCAGTAATCCAGGTTTTGGTGAAGTGTGTACATAACTGTATAATGAGAAATGCTCCACTGTTCCAAAAAAATTATTACAAATATAATTCAGGGCTCTTTCTTAAACTGCCTGGGATGTGTTGTTTGTCTGATTGTAGGTATATATGTCACGCTTTCATACATACACTTATTTTAAGAAATAAAGATGCTTGTATTTTATCAAATGGAATAGAAGGCTACCAGAGGTACCAAGAGGAGTCATTAATCTTTGGTGGCGGTTAGGGTAGTTACACATTTAGAAAAACTTTTTAGAGCGGGTAAGTATTTGGGAAATAAGTGCTCTGTCTCGTATAATGTAAAACCTCAGACTGTTTGTTTTAGAAGGGATTTTTCTAATTAGCAGTGTTTGACTAAACCAAAAATATCCTGCTTTGCATCACAAATCACAAAGTGGTGCCCATATGTTTTTTTTTTAAAAAAAAAGATTGAGTTTTAACATTTTGTAGTAATTTTATAGTCACAGTTAATAACTATTTTGAACTTTGAGTGGCTAGTTGTATGTTTTATGCTGATCTATACATTCTTCCTATCCATGATAAGTTTGTTATGGATTAGTTATATAGATAGAATGTTTTGCTCTCTCCAGACAGGATATTCCATTCTTTTGCTGCCTTTTATATAAAGTTTAGCTTAACTTTAAAAAAACCCCACTATTCCCAAGTAGCAGCCTTTGTGGCAGAATATGATATTGCTCCTAGATGTTCTCCTTTGTTTTCAAACACTTTATCCCATTTTATGTTTCTGATGTGTGCAGTCTCAAACCTCTTTGATGCTGACTAATTGAAGGGGGGGGGAGAGACAATGTAAAAGGGTTAATCTGTTACACTGGTATTAATGAGTCAGCTGGATCCCTGCCATTCTCTCCTTTCTGGTTCACTTAGCACTGATTAGCACAAATGACACTTAGTTTTGTGGGAAGCAGGCTGGGAGGACAGTAGGTAATCCAGACCTCAGATGAGAACAGCCTGTCTCACGTTAATACAGGTAAATAAATCCATGCTGTGTGGGTGGAGATAAGAAAATAATCCTGTTTTTCTGCTGGACCCCTGGGAACACTGAGGGTATTGGTAGAGCTGGGATATTTTAAGCTCACACGTGGTAGATCAAATGGTGGTCAGGTTGTTTTCTGAACTCCATTCTCTGATGTGCTGCTGGGGATTCAGCTTTGGACATATTCACCTTACACCCATGCATTAGAAGTAAGATGGTGAAAGAAAGCAATCATTTGAACTGAGAGCCCCTTTCTTAAATCAAAGACCTCTTGTGACAGTTTGAAAAGGTTTCATTTGGTATTGATACATTGGCAATGTTTCTATGGTTTGTCCTGAGCTTTTAATTTGGGATTCTGGGACAGTAATAAAGAGAGACTAATTCTAAGTAGTATTGTGCTTTCATTACTTTTGATTGCAACTCTAACTGTAAGTTGATTAAAACAGCAAATGGGGAGAAGGAGATCATGCAGCGGAACACACTTGTAGTCTATTTACTTTTTACAATGTTTTTTATTCCTTTAGAAACAAATTCAAGCAAGGCAAACTCAGAATCCGTCCCTTAAACCTTCATTCAACATATACACTGAAGTCCAAGTGAAGCTTTGACTTCTGTCCCCTGGTTCTTCTGGCTTGGATCTTTCCATGATTAAGGCAGAGGCCCCTGTTCACACCTCGTTCCTTCACTGCAGACATCATTTCATCTGCACAGATGCCTAAAAAGAAAACACATGCAGAGTGGCTGCAATATGAAATGGACCTCGGGTAACTAGAGGGGAGTTCGAGTGTCTCTTGTGCCAAAGGATTTTCTTCCTCCCCAAATCTCTTCAGTTGCTGGCATGCTTTTTCAGATGCTGGGATGCATGCTCACATCCCGTATCTGAAACTCTTCTCGGTATAGCAGAGCTCTTCTTCTGATTGCAACCTTTCAGAGCAGCTGCCTAGGTTTGATCTACCCTTTATGTTGGAGAATGGTGTAGAAATCATGGATTGGGTTGCTTATAGAAGTGTTTGACTTCAGATGTCTTCATTTGGGAGTGATTCTTCCAATTTAGTCACCGGATGGAAAGATGCTTCCCTGCGTATGGAGCAGGTGTTTAATGTAGGTGCCTTCCTGGTCACATTTTGGGGAGGGAAGCCTGTTAGCAATGGCTGTGCAGGGAGCCTGATCTCCTAATGTAGGGGTTTGTGTTGCAGCTGTTCCCCTTTCCCAGTAAATTAGCTCCAAAACATTCTGTGCGTTTGTACACCACACCTACATTTTAACAAACTCACAAGAGGCAGTCTTATAACCTCCAAGTTGCTTAGAAAGTTTGGGACTGGTTGATTTTGAGTCCTTCATTCCTAATTCATCCTTTGGAGCAGGACAGTAAAGCAGAGCAATTTTTTCTAACCACAAAAGCTTCGAAGTTAAGTAATGTGGGGTATCACAAAGGCAAAATTCTGTATGCTGTCTTCTCCTGTGTCTGATCTTACTCATCTAGGAGTTACTTGGCCAGTAGTGGTTTGTGAGAGAGAATAATCTGATTTTATCCGTTTGCTGCCACCCAAAAGCAAAGGTGCTACTTTCCTTCACTTCAGTGAATCTTGCCTTGCCCCAGCTCTGGTGTTTGCTGGACTTTGTGAATCAGCTTAATCCCCAGAAAAAGTTAAGTTAATAAGTGGAAAGTCTGATTTTTGTCAGAGTCTGTGCAAGGGCAGGGCCTTCAAGTGTGGGCAAGAGGAATTCCCCTCCATAGTAGTGCTGAGTGATTATATCAGCTCACATGGTCTCACACAACATCACCTGGATCCAAGCAATGGTTAAAGATGATTGAGCATCTTGCATGTGGAAGGAGTTGCTCTGTTGAGAAAATCGCCACGTCTTAGGCTAGCTCTGTAGGTAGCTGGGCTGCCCTTTTGCCCCCCACCCCGTGAGGAAGGGCCAGCTCCTTCATCCTGCTTCAGACTCTACGCTCCTGGCATTGAATTTTGCATAACGATTGTGGGCAGATCACAGTGTGAGGATTTCAGGTTCTGAATATAGGACGCGTTCCCAAGTAGAGCACACGTAAAGCAGTAACTGCATCATGGAAACTGAATTATCTCTTGTTTTGTGAAAATCATTAATCTACCATAGCGGTTGCCTATCAGATACAGGAGTTCAGGTCTTTGTGACCTAGAATTACATCTGCCAATTTTCAGCCAGTTGAATAGGTATCTGGTAACACAGCCCTTTGTGCATGGGATGGGTTGGTTCATTGGCTTGTTTGATAGGGAGACAGCAGGGTGACATTGTTCGTCTGTGCTTTTCTCTGAGTACTGAGTTCAAAACAGAGGTGGTAAGGAGTATGGCTAGAAATGGGAAGGGATATCATCTTCACAAAATTCCTCATGTTCAGGGTTTGTGTAAGTGCTTATTAAACAGAATTTATAAAAATTGCATGACTTACCTACTTCTTTACTGATATACCTGCAAGAAATTAAATATTTGGGTGATTTCTTTGCATTGACCAAGTAAGGTTTGAGATTTTTCATAAAATTACTTTGCCCATAGTAATTCTTAAAGCCAGTTTATGGAAGTCCTGAAAGAGCTGTCATCCAGACTTAAACTGTTTGCTTCCACAGATGGCTCCTTGAACACAGCGAGTCAGCTTTGTGTGGCAGGTGTTCACTTGTCTGATTCTCCGGGGCTGCCAAAGTAAAAGTGAAAACAAGTTTCTCATGAGGAGAAAACAAAAGGCAGAAAACTAGTTGCACTGTTGATCCCTTAGTGAGAAAAGGAAGAAAACTGAAAATATGTCTTAATCTCTCGTTTCCTACAGCCTACTGCTAGTAACAAAAAGGAGCATTTCCTAATAGAATGAATTGTTTGGGTTTTTTGGTATGCTTAAGAATTTCATCATCTTTTTGATATGTGAGTGCTAGCACACCTTTGAAACTTTCCATGTTGATTTGTATAATGTCTGGAGTGGAGACTACATTTAGATCTGAAATACTGCCTTCTCGGTTTTTTTGTGAAGGAAAGCAAGACAGGTGCTATGACAGGGTGTGTTTCCACAGGACAGGTGAGCCACTTAACTGTCTGAAGAATGGGTCATCCTGCTTCTTGCTTCTGGAAGCAGGATTACTTTCCATCATCCTTTTGCCAGCTCTGTCAGCTCATTTGATGTCTCTGATTTAGCTCACTAAACTGGCAGAAAACTAACCCAGCAAGAAAAGGAGTATTGATTTACCTATTTTTAACCAGTTTAGTGAGCTCAGGTGGCTCACAAGACCTCAGGAGACTTTGGGAGCCACCACAAAGGAAACAGCAGGAGCACCAGGCCTGGGGGGAGAGGCAGGACTGCTTTTGGCAACACTGAGCTGTTAGCCTGACTCAGCCGTGTTGTGAAAACTCGCCCGTGGGTAATAGTGTTCACACTACAGGTTGACTGACAGTTCTTCAAGTAGTAGCCAGAAGGGAGTTACCAGATGTGCACGGTTTGTTTTTGTAGGGTGGCCTTGTCTGTTTTTGGTGTGTTGTGTTTTGAAACAGATACTTATTCTATTCTAATCGTGTTACTGTGTAAAACATTCTGTAGAAAAATTACATACGCAGGGCGGACCGCTCTGGGAACTTGATGTTCAGCACATGAGTAAGGAGCCACAGAACTTGGAAAATTTTATACTTTAGCCTCTGTGACAATCTGCCCACTGGATTTTGAGGAATTCAGAAACCTCTACTTCTGGTCTGCTGAACTTTGTAAGCTCGAAAGCCTGAGACAGAGAGTGGACCATCTTTGGACAGCAGGAAGTATTTCTTGGAAGATCCGATAGCCCTTGTTAGCATAGCTGACACATTGCCATGGTTCTCGAGTGCCCAGAACCCTGGAGTGCATTGGAAGCCCTGGCTGCAGAGCTTGAACCCCACTGCAGCTCCCCCTGCCAGCTCCCCGAGGCCTCTGGGGAAGTGGGTGGTTGCCATCTCAGGAAACCAAACATGCTCTTTTTTGAAAACTGCCTGTCTGCCTTAGTGCTCTTGAGGCTGATGTGATCCTACGTGGGTGTTTTGTTGGGGGGTTTTTTTTTGACAAATTAAAATGTTTTGGTTTCAGCTGGAAAATGCCATTTCTGGTCAGAGTTTAGGGGAGGGACTGTGTAGGCATAACTTGGCATAAATGATTGTAGCCCTCAGACAGTTTCACAGCGTTAACAGCTGCTGGTAAAAGTTACAATCATCCATGACCTTTCTTCGATTTGTACACTAAGAATAAGGTACGAAGTCCTAGAAGATTTTTTTTAACAAATTATTCAAGTACTGCACAATTTTATTTTTTCTCTTTGCTTTGTGGGCAGTGTTAATGTCACTTTTTGGTGTACATGCAAATGTTTGGAAATTTCATTGAAAGACACAACCAAAAACATAGCAACTAGACTTTTTGATCCGATGTTCTCGTACCTTTGTAAATGGAAATTTTAACATGGTAGAGTTTTTTTTAGACTTTGTGAACTACATTTGTCTGATTAGAAATTTTCATTTGTCCCTTTTTAATGTAGTAAAGCCACAAATACTAAAACTGTCTGAATATTCAATGCTATTTATCTCATTGCCTTTAAGATCAAGCAATCTAGTCATACCATGTTGAAGTGAACATTTCCATGTTGTTTACACACAGGTCAAAAGTAAACAAGAAGTTCAATAGTGTAGTTTCTTCTACAAAGCTGGCTTTAAAATAAAGTTCCTAGAAATACTAAACCAGCTTAAAGCACAAAAGTAATCGGAAAATAACACTTTAATCCTAGTTAATCCACGTTATTGACCTATGTGCTCCCAAAATAAATAAATAAATAAAATTATGTAGTCCTTTAATCATCTGTGTGGAGCTGGTTATTCATGAGAGAGGTCTGATCTGAAGATTAGCTACTGTGCTGTTTTTTGCCATTTCTGAGGACAGGTTAAATGGATTTATGTTTTATTTTTGTGGGCGGACTGTCTACTTAGCCTGTTTTGTTTGTTTGGTTTTTGGTTTTAGATCCCCTTCCTAAGACCGAGGTAGATCTGAAGGGAGTAGTAAAACAGTGAAATTAGCAGTGGAGGAATTATGGAGGCAGAGATATTTTGTTTGTTTTATTGAATATTTAATTGCTTTTGGATCTAAGTTTTCCCTTTTCAAAAAATATATATTCAGAACCTTTCTGTAACAGTTTTAGATATGTTTATAAACTGTACTTGTTACTACTACACAAAATGCAGAGTTTATACTTCTCTTTAGAGGAAAACAAAATATGCTGTGTTCAGAAAATCTCTGCAAGCATGTCAGAAATGCAAAAGCAGCAGTGGATGTAACATAAAGTTTTACACTCAGAATTGACGTTGTATAGATTGTCACAGTGACATAAGATTGCCAGGCTACTGTCCTGAAAAACTTTTGGAAAAATGCAGAGAGGGGAGATTTTTTAGCCAGACTATTAGTAAGCCTCACCTAAAGTATGTCTGACAAAGGCTTAAATATTATGATTTAAGTTTCTGCATCATGTGTATTGGTGCTTGTATGTCACACAGACACATACAATATATGTGTTAGTGTATTCTATATACTCTGTATGTGGTGTTTATGTTTTAAATTAATTCTGCTTAACTTTGTTTCAGAATTGAGTGAGGGTTTCCATGCGTCTGAAAGGATGGTAACACTGGGTTTTTCCTTCAGCAGGGTCATTACTCCTGGTCTCTTTTTACTACCTAGCTGCAGATGATTATAGTCTATAAATATCTTCAACTCTTTTATGTCTGTGCCAGTTTCAACCACATTTGGCGATCTTTTCCTGCTTTATCAGGGATGGAAGCTTGGTCATGTAAATCTGATTCCTTAGGAAACCAGCTTCAATTTGCATTATTTGTTTTCTAAGATAATTTGCATTTATGTAGCAAGCTTCACATGCAAACATTAGTCTATCCGCACCTCAGTTTTTGACAGGCAAATAATTTTAATGCATGCTAGACTTACTGACGTGCAAGTTACATAGTGTAGGCAAGAAACTGAGCAGACAGACTACACAGCAGATTTTGAAGTGCTAGGAAAATCTCTGTCCTCATCAAAGTGGGCTTCAATGTGCTGCTTTCGTTCTGGCCAGGATTGCCTGTAGTACCAAACCACAAATAAAACAGGAGGAGGAGAACCTTAATCTCATAGTTAAATGAGGATAGTGAAATAATCTTAATTTCATAGTGAAAAGTTGAATGTTATAATAAATATTTACCTTTTGAACAACACCTGAGCCTGTAATCTGAGGTAGGTTTTATAGGTTGATAGAACTAGTGACAAGAAAAGTTGCTCACCAGCAGTGGTCTATGAGAGCTGTACTGTTGTTTTCAGCTGAATTTTGTTGTTACTAATGTTTCTGCAAAACCATTTACTACTCATCATTTACAGCTGAAGAGGTAAATACTTCTACTGTTTTGAGATTAAACTTTTTATCATCCTTTCAAGCAAAATAAAATACAGGAAGGATTCTGAAGACGACGATTGTCATATTCTCATCAAAGATAAAGGTGACAAAGTTAGGCAAGAGAAACAGAACAAATAAAGGCAAATAATACTGTCTTTATCTCTCTCCCCTGTAAAAGCAAGAAGAATCTAGTGGGAGACTATAACCATGGAAGGAAATGTAGCTTTCAAACTGCTGCTTCTCTTGCAGTTGCTGCATACCAGACCAACCATATAGCAAAGTTGGATTATGTTAAGTGTGGACATCTTTTACTACCCAGGAAGCAGATTTGAGAGTGAAGTGAAAAGTAAAGAGATTATATAAATTACCACTAAACTTCTCAAATGTTTAAAAATTTAAGGGACTTTTTATTCTTAACTTCAAAAAGATGTACTTATTATATGCAATGATTGATCTGATCTAGATGACCATGGCAATAACCTGTCACTCGATAATTATTCAAACAATGAATCTGAAAAAAAAAAAAAAAGGTAATCAGCTTATAAAACTTTTCTTTTTCAGAAAAGTAGATTAAATCGTTTACTTCCCCAGAAAAGTATGATTCACTTGGGCTTGGAAGGTTGCATTTGTTTTGATATGAAGAGGAGCGGCTTAACGGACAGATAAAGTGAATGATAGGAAGATTTAAAGGTTCTCTAGGAATGTCAAGAAGTACAACTTAATGCATGTGGAGACTGGCCTGTGGCATTTAATCTATGGCTTCCAGGCAGTTTTGCAGATTTATTTTTTTTTAGGGACAATGTTCATGAGAAATGCTAACATACAATAGATATGCTGGGGGCTTATCCACAGGACAGTATCAGTTGAACAAAGGAAGAGCAGTGAATAGTTTTGAGGTTCTCCCTGAGGCAGGGGCACACACGCCCAGATAAGCACGATGGCTGGTTCAGAAGATGCAGAGGACATACACTTCTCTTGCATACCTTTTGTTTTCAACTTCTTTCTGATAAAATGATTGAACATTTCATAAGCCCTTAGTTGGATCTATACTGTGTTGGTTGCTTCAGCTCTAAGGATGTGGCTGGTAAGTCATATTGCCTTCTCATTTTAATAGCAAGACTAGGTAAGAAAGGTGTGGCAGCATCTGGGGTAATGAACTCCAGAATGGCGTTTCCAAACAGCAAAATGGAAAAGTGAGATCTGCTGAAAGATACACTGTGGTAAGGGGGTTTAGTGTTTTTGTGGGCTACTTGGAAAGGCTGATATGCACATATAATGGAAGGGAAAGTATGTGCATGGATGTATCGCACCAGTGAAACAGAATGAGATTGAATCTCAGCGTGTCTTCAGGTTTGATGTGGAAGTATTGTGAGTTAAAACCAAAGTAAAACAAAATTTAATCATAGGGGATCCATGCTCATGGGTGAATGAATTCTACAGCTCTCTTGAATGTGACTGTGGGCCTGGAGGTAACAAGTAGTAGAGGGATAGATATAACTGAGAACCGAGAGATGCTGTGGAATTTTCATCTCTGGAGACTTCCAGAATTCAGCTGGACAAGCACCTGAGGAGCATAATTTAACTTTGAAGTTAGCCCTGCACTGAACTGGAGGTTAGACTACTGTGACCTCCAGGGATTCCTTCCAACCAAAATTTTGCTATGAATCTTTGGCTTTTGTTTCATCAGCTTTTTGAAAGAGTTGGCCATGTCTTAAAAGACGGCCATAAAAATGGGGGTTGGAGGAGTTGAAATGATTTAGCCTCAGTAAAGTAGTTGGAGATGGAGTTGGATTTAAACTCTGAGGGTTCTTTGTTTTAGGATCCAGGAAAGCTTTGAAAGAAGTCAGACTTTTAAGAAGTTGGAAATACAAAAAAGGCACAGAAATAAAAAGCTTTTTGCAAACTTAAAAGTATGTAGATCTGAGATACTGAAATTCTACAGGAGCCTCTAATCCTCTCATACTGTTTTTCCATTACCATCCTCTTTTTTTCCCATTTGGTGAAAAAAAAAGTTTCTGTAGGGGCCTTTTTAATTTGTGGTTTTGCTGTGATCTTGATAGTGGGATGTACATTGAGAAGACCGTGACAGAACTGTTTAGGAAAATGGAGACTCTACATTAAGATCACCTGCAAAAGAATGGGATATCAGAATGAAACTGGGTGGCAATTTGGAGTGCCACTGCCATAACCTTCGGTGGCACGTGCTGTAGTTGGATTTGCTCTTCCTCTTAATTAGGAAAGGACTGAACCTTGTTGCTTTATGCCTGTAAATGCAAAAGCATTCAGGATAACATTTACCTTGTTACAGTTTCCTCCCCTTCCTTTTACAAGCCTGAAGAAATCAATCTTTGAGGGTTCTCATTCTGCAATGTCTACATAGATTTTTCTCATGGTTCATCATGATGATTAGAGAAGATACTGGTAAGTTTTAATTCTGGTCAAGGATTTGTTTGTAGGACCCCTTAATATCCAGCTATAAAAACACTGTTGAAACTCAATATAAGGCTGCCAAAGATTTACCATCTGCCTGCTTAGGCTAACACAGACCTCTGCCTTAGCATGGGTTTATACAGACTTCCTTCTCATTCACCCTTATGCAGCATAAACTCTTAAACTCTTGTTTTGATGAAAGTTGCAGCTGTGGAGAATCTTTTTGCTGATATATTGGATTTTTAGGGGATATTATTAGCTTGTTGAAATGAAACTGCTGTTGATACGAAAAGCTTTAATATGAAACCAGGATGAGGTGACCTGAAACTAGGATGACTTCATCGTTCTGCCAACTATACATATTCTTATAAGGCTATTATGTCTTGGCCATGTGCACATGGAAGCTAATGAGGATTAATGTGTAGGTTTTATAGCACTAATGCTAGACAGAATGGCACTCCCACTTGAGGAAAAGAGAAGAACCACCTATCTATCTATGTCCCTTCTCTCTCATTGATGAGGACAGTACCTGGCCAGTGCCTTATTTGGTTCAGATGGATCATTGAGCCATCTGTTAATCACCAATGGGAAGTGTCAAATCACTTACAGTGTATTATGTTTTGCTATAATTGTATACAGTAT
>VZRW01007474.1:0-56021 GCA_013398125.1 Aegotheles bennettii | reverse complement strand
GGGGGGGGAAGAGAGACAAACTAGATAATATTTAAAGGTCCTTTCCAACCCAAATCACTCTGTGATTCGGTGCTCATTAGCAAAGATTTCTAAAGGTCTTCCCTCTGTCTTCTGTTAATTGTCTTGATCCTATAAAACCAGCACAATTTTGTGTTCTGGGTACTGCTGTGTTTCCTGGTACTGCCCCACTGCAGTCCCCAGGTCACTCATAGGGCAGGAAGGGGTTGGTAAGCAGATTTAACTGATAGGCTGGACTGGCAGCTCCACTCACTTTGGTACTAAATGTAGCTATGGACTCTTCTTGAAAGGAACCAGGGCTACTGAAATGAGGCTTGAGGGTGGAAATGGCAATCAGAAGAACAGCAGCCACTTGACATCCATTGCTGATTGCTCGTCTGCTGCGTGCACGAAGGAAAGAACAGAACTTTTTACTTATAAGATTGCAGTGGAGAAACAAGCAGGGCTGGGGAGAGACTGAGCAGAAACACGTTTCCTCCCTGCTGAAGGAGCTGGAGGCTATTTAAATGACGCTGAGAGAAGAGCAGGACTCGGAGAAGTGATACTGCCCCTTTACACAGGAGTGAGATTGTAGGGAGTCCTGAGGCTCAGATGTTCAGAGGGGAGAGGGAATTACAGTACTTCTTGAATACCTGCCTAGATTGAAAACACCATCGCTATCGACAAACTGAAGCCTGAAGTTCTGTTAGTTTATTCTGGAGCAAGGTGACTTAAAATCATTCTGTCTGGCCTGTCTTTCTTCCTTATCTCAGAGGGAAAGGGGAAGATTTATGAGTAAGAAAGAGGGGCAGAAAACTGCAAGAAAACCTTAATGCTTCCAGAGTCAGCCTCTTCTGTTTTCAGATCCTACTAATCCTCTCTTAAAACTCTTTGTCTTTTTGCTTCCAAGTAGAAGCCAAAATACTCTTTTTTTTTCTTGCCATTTCTATGCAGGATAAAGAAGATAATGGCAGGCAACAAAGAATTAAGCAACTAACTCAAGTATAATGGAAAATAGCTTGGGTTTTTTTGAAGCCAAAGGTGACATTTGAAAATCCATGTGTTTGGTAGCTACTTACTGCTTGCTGTGTTGTACGTGCTTCACTGCCTCACAGGATTCTTGCACAGAGCAGGACAAATGGCAATCTAAGTTACAGAAGACTCTAAACTATATTTGCAGTTGGTTTTAATTTTTTAAACTGAAGGTGGGAAAAACTTTTAAATGCTGTCTGTTGATCGAGAGACTACACAGCTTGAGGATAACAAAATGCTGGAAGAGGAAAGAGTATAAATAGAAACCCTACTTCCTTGTTGAGTAGAAGCCAAACTTGTGGTTGAACCTTTCTTTATGAGAGTTCACTGAGGTCCAGATAGGCAGCTGAATGTAGATTTCTGTAAAAAACAAAAATTCTGAGGTCTGAGGGGCGATGTACATAGTACATACTGTAAACTGGACTGGGTATTTCTTTCCTGTGCAACACCTGGCTGCAGTTCTTGGAAAAAAAAGATACCAGTGGAACTCAGAGAATGTTGGTGCAACTCCAGCACCAGTTCAGTGAAAGGAGAAACGTGTGTCTGACCTTTAAGTGCATCACCATTTGTTTGGGCCTGGAATAGGCTTAATATAACTTAAAAACAGCTTCCCAAGACTGAGAATTTGAAATATGGGCTCATCTGGACTGTAGAATAAATATGCCTACTGCTCTCTTTTCAAACGTGAAAATATTTTTCCATTGATAAGTAAGGGAATATTTTACAGCAATAAGCATGATCATATTTTTCCTGATAAATTTTCCTGCTGTTGTCCTGCATATCACAGATTATGCTGCTGATGTTAAAACCATATTACACTGCATGGAACACCCTTCATTTCTGATTTGTATAGTCTCTTCGTATTGTCTGTTATCTCTTAATTAAAATACAGCTTTAGACTTGCTCTAGTTCAAACAAATCAATTCAAGAAATCTTATGGCTGATACATGTACAGGAGGTTTGACTAGATGATTACAGTGGTCCCTCTGGTCTTATCTATGAACATATTTGCAGTTCAGTTCTGGGGAAAGACTTTTTTGGGGAGTAGTGGTGAGGAGTTGGTAGGCCTGCTTACTAAGGTCATGTGTTTGATATTTTTTTTTTCAGAGCCAGATTTCAGTTGCTTTGTAATTATATACCTATTTGTATCAGGATTGTATAAAGAGAATTGTTTGGGTTTGGGATTTTTTCTGGGGTCTTTGGTGGAGGGCGGAGGTGGTTGGGTTTTTTTCCCAGTCAAAAACTATCAACCAGAATGTGTGAGGTGCTCAGAAGAACCCACATTAGTTCCTTCTCCTAAAGGTCTGTGCTGTCATGGGATGTCTGTTTATTTGAAGTTTACCTTCATCTGGAGGTAATGGAGCCAAGCTTTTGTCAGTAATGACTAATGATAGGACAAGGGGCAATGGTTTTAAACTGGAGCATAGGAGGTTCCATGTAAATATCAGGAAAAACTTTTTCACTGTGAGAGTGACAGAGCACTGGAACAGGCTGCCCAGGGAGGTTGTGGAGTCTCCTTCACTGGAGACATTCAAAACCCGCCTGGATGCGTTCCTGTGTGATGTACTCTAGGTGACCCTGCTCTGGCAGGGGGGGTGGACTAGATGATCTTTCGAGGTCCCTTCCAACCCCTTAGATTCTGTGATTCTGTGATCTGCTTTCCTAACATGTAAGCAGACAAGAAGTGGAGATTGTGGGGTTGCAGTGGAGAAGAGGAAAAGCCAGATCAGAGGGAAGCATTAGAAAAGCTGATTGGAAAGAGAAACAATAATTTCCAGTTACGGGAAGAGTTTAGAATTAAAGTCAATGGGAAACCAAGGGCAAGCTGAACAAAATAAAATTTGAGGGTGGCTAAGCAAGATGGGTCAGCTATGGCAAGCTCGTTAGGGTTGGGAACTGGTGAAGCTAGGGAGGTATGTGAGAGTTAATTCATTATTTGGGCTAGTAGAAATAAGGATGACTTGTCTGGATATTTGAGACAGGAACTGGTGAAAGAAGTACACCAAAAACACACACTGATTTCTCTGGAAAACCGTCCTATCCTAGTGAACATCTTGATCAGCTTGGTGTGCAGCTACCTATAGCTGTTTTAACTCCATTAACTCAAACAACAGTCTATACAAAGATTCAGGGCTTAACAGGACCATATGCCTGAAAGTTTGGCAAGATGTTTGGGTTTTCCCATTTGCTTTTTCTTGTTTTGCTATAGCAAAGAAGATCTCTGCATTAAAGTTCCGTTCAATTTGGGTTGCGAAACGCTATAGATATTGCTACATTTTGGCCTCCTTAAGAACCTCTGGGAATTGGATGTCAAAGTTCCAAGTAGAAAAATTTAATTTCTCTCCAAATGAGCTGTTCTTATTCTTCCTTTCCTGTGAACATTTTTACATTTTTTTTCATCTTTTGGTCCTGATTTCAAACAAAGATTTCTTTTCATCTTAAGGAAAACTAATCATGGGAAAAAAGTGTATTCTGGAGAGCATTAACACACATGAATCTGGTCTGTTGTTTTTTACATATAAAAACTTTGGAGTGCTTTCTCAGGAACAGTATGTAAAGACAAGGATAAAAAGTTGGTTCCTGTGTTTCTTAAATCTCCTGTGTAACTCTCTTTCAGTATGTTTATGCATACACCCAACTTTACCCTATGTGAGTCATCTTGCTGACTTCAATTAGCTGTCCCTTTGCTACTGACTGGTTGCGCAGCTCTTCCCTTACATGCTTGATGAGTCTTTGACCAACTTGCTGCAGTCTACTTGCATCTTCACAAATCTCCATGCAGCCGACATAAGTTTCCTTGACAAATCCTGACTTTAGGGAAGGATATCCTGCGGACTCTTTCCTCCTGCATCCTCCATGGAATGTAGGACTAGAAGGGAATGCAAAAGGTCATTCATCTTCCTTGTGTTGGCAGAATTGAAACCAGTCATGACAGATGTTTCTTCAACCTACCTCTGAAATCTTTTTTCGATGGACCACTGTTTAGGGGGACAATTCCTTAGGTTGTTTCAAGTGCTTAGGTAGCCTTATTTGAGAAACTGATCTAGCCTGAATTTGGTATAATTTAAACTTGTTTGCACTCTCATCCACAGCAAACACACCAAAAATGTATCTTACTGTCCTCTTCGTACATCTGTTAACCATTTTCATGCCTCCCCAAGTTTTCACAATCTTTCATTGCAGAGTGCATTTACAAGTCCTCTAGTAGTTTTTCTTTGCAGGCCTCTCTACTTCATTACAAATACAAACTAATGGTTTGACATAATTTATTTTCATGGCTGCTGCTTACCTCATTATCTTATAGGTGCTTACAAATTTTGTTCTTCACAGTATTGCGGAGTGGAATTGAAGATGAGCTGACTCCACATCTCCTTTGGTTTCCCCTCATTTTTTTTTTAGAGATAGTGTGAATACACATGCTTTGGAGTATTTTATGTAAAGAACTACTGGATTACTGGTTTACTGGGAAACATTTTTCAACTTCAGAAAAGATCTTGACAAGTGTAGACATTAATGGAATTAAAAGGCATTAATGACCTATAACAAAGACAATTTATTGATGATTCTCAAAATACGCTGATAGAAATAATACTTGGGTATTAGAAAGCATTCTCGATTAATAAATATTATTGCTTGTTTTCATAAGATACTTCACCAAATATTGCATTGTGCCCAGAGGACCTGACCACTCAGTCCTTGGGGAATGACGACAGCGTGAAGCAAGCATGCGTGGACCTGAGTGTCATTTGCTTCCAGGCTAAGTGGGCATGGGCAGAAGCTGAATGCTGTTCGCAACAGCTTCTGCCAAGTGCATCAGCTCTAGCTAGACCTCTGGAGAAAATGGAACAGGACAGCCAAAATCACAGGCTTACCAAAGGCGTTAAGCTACAGAACCCTTTCATTTAGAATTGTTGCTGTGGGCCTCTTTAAGGATACAGACTTTCAAAATACTCCATTACAGAAAGCAGTACCAATTAAAATAAAAATAAAACCAGAATTATGTGACTAAATCTTTCATCTTTCTAAGCTGTCTCCTTTCACAAACTATTTGCTGAGTAGCACTAACAACAGAAGGAGAGAATCCACACAATCTTTACAAGTACACCCTTCCACCAACAAAGACTGGAGAAGATAGGCTGGATGAATCTGTGTTTTACAATATCTGGGAAACAATTGCTGGTTTTTTGTTTTACTATCTCTACCTTTTTAATAAAATTACTAATACACCTTCTGCCTCTATAATAAACTGAAATACTGTCTCTAGCTTATAGCTGTGATCTGCCCATCTTAAATGGGTACCAGCTGCTGCTTTTGGGACACATTGAATCAGGTCTCCTCAGTAAAACCCTGGGCAGAGGTAGCCGTGTCTATGCAATGGGAGGAGGTTAGTGCCCAGCCTGCCAAGTAGTTCTTGTCCTGGTAACAGTCAAAAACAGGCCATCTCTCTGAGTATGCTGTGTCTCTCTTTAAGCACTCATGCACTGATATCCCTTGTATGGAAACAAGGTTACAAATGAGTATAGAGTAATGGTGCGTATGGCCTTCGAGCCTGGTGTGGGATCGGGACGTGAGGGATGTGTGCACCTGCTATCACCTTCACACCAGACACTTGTTCTGCCGTGTCTCTTCTGTTTAACGGTTTGCGGTTATTAGAACTTAATGGTCTTAAAGTGTGCAAAAATAGGGGCCCTGCTTTTTTTTTTTTTTGCTCTAAATTTTTCCCTTTAACTAATCAACACAGATTTATAGCTGGGTTTTGCTGATCACTTCTCAGTGTTTCTCTTTCCTCATGTTCAAAATTATAAAATAGAAATGTGGCAACAGAGTTCCTCCTTTCCCAGGGAATTATATAGTTTGATTTTAGGAAGACTCAAGAGTTTTTCTTGCTCCATATAAATTCTGAAGGGTTTCAGTGATTTAATAGGTATTTTTTTTACTTTGCTAGATGACACAGTTGATGATCAAAGTAGAGAGTCAAAGGATAAAACTTCATTTCCAGAGACTGGACCGATGTGCAACCAACCTCCACAGGTAGGAGATTATTTCCTTACATGCACATGACGAAACTTTCATAGCAGCTCATTTAAGAATCATAAACTAGTTCAGGTTGGAAGGAACCTTTAAAAGTTATCTAATGCAATCCCCCTGCAGTGAGCAAGGACATCTTCAACTAGATCAGGTTGCTCAGAGCCCCATCCAACCAGACCTTGAGTGTTTCCAGGAATTGGGCTTCTGCCACCTCTGTGTGCAACCTGTTTCACTGTTTCACCACCCTCATTGTAAAAAGTTTCTTCCTTTTACCTAGTTTATATCTACCCTGCTTTATTTTAAAACCAGTACATCTTGTCCTATCGCAACAAGCCCTGCTAAAAAGTTTGTCCTCATCTTTCTTATAGGCCCCTTTTAAGTATTGAAAGGCCACGTGAATGTCCTGCAGGAGAAGGTTTCAACATCTTCTGAGTGCCTACTCAGTCTTCCTTGTCATCTATCATAAAAGAAGCATTGCTAGTAATTAGATGGCAATGTTACCGAGGCCACCAATATTGATCTGAAAAAGAAATAGTAAGAAGGCCGAGCTGTATGGTGTTGCTGAGTATCTTATTTTTATACTTGAGACATGTAAGCATGAAACTCTAGCTAGAATCTTAATGAATTGCATGGGAACATTAGCATGGTGAGGAGTGATGGAAAATGTCAAATATTTCTGTAAGTCCTTTATTTCCACAGCTACCTTTATAAATGTGTGAATATAATAGACTGTCTTTATTGTATGTTTGCTTTCTGTTTCAGTACTGTGTGGCTGTAAATCTGGACTTCTTTTTCTTCATTGGATTTATTTAGTGTTTAATCCATGTATACCAAAGAGGGCTTTTCAGAATATTTCTGCATATGATGTACACATATTTTCTTCTCCACTTCCTCTGAAAATGTTTTTGCAATGACTATAGGCCTGTTTTCTATTGCTATATATTTTTCTATTGCTATATATTTTTCGGTAATTACAAGATAACTGTGAGACATTTTGCTTGGACTTTTCGTGTTTTTGTGGTGGAGTGTTTTTGCTTTACTTTCTCTTTCCATATCAGGCCTTGGAACTAACTGTGTCTCTGTCTGTCTCTCTCTTCTCAATGTCATTTTAATATTTATTATTGCCAAGTCCCTTGGTATATCAAAGGTGTGTGTGATAATGTTGCATCTGTAAGAATGGTCAGTGTCATATATAGTCTCCCTTTTTAATTTCAAATGTAAAACTGTGTCTGATATAAAAATCTTTAATTCATCGTAAGTAATGAGTGGTTTGCCTTCTGATAACATGAAAGTATGAAATAGTTACAATTAATTGTAAAATTTTACTCTGGTTTCTGGATCCATATGCACATCCGAGCCAGGGTGTTTGGCAACTGAAGTCCTGCAATTTTTCAGGCAGTGTAATACATTGGTGTTGTGGTTACCTACTACACAGACATAGTTTCCCTTAATGTGGTGTTTTGCTATGTATTGTGGACTGTTGGTTATTGTAGCATCAGTCATTTGTTCAATTATGTGGAAATTCAGTAAATAGGAACTTGTAGATTTTAAGTGTATATGAGCTGGAGGAAAGAAGCAAAGTTTTCAAAATGAAACAGCAGATATTACAGTGAAAATAAAACATTTATTTTAATCTTTCTATTAAAAGACTTATATGTCACACAAATACTTGTGTGAACTGGCTTGCGATAACTTCAGTTAAATTAAGGTACAGCAGATACAGCATTTGGTAGTATCTAAGTTATTAATTCCAGCATCTGAATTTGCGCGTTTAGTGCTTCACATTTATTTGAAGGAGTTCTCCATTTCTCAAATTAAATAGTGTAACTGAGGATCACGGAAATGAAATGGATGATTCTGGCTATTAGGAAAGCAACATTCCTGTTTGCGGTAGTGAGTATGTTTTTGTAACTTTGTGGGAGAAATATTCCCATTTAGCAAAATTGGAAAAGCATTGCATTATGTATTCAGTATGTCATTGAGAAATAGAGCATTAATTGAAATAATAAACTTGTTAGCATCATTAGGAGTATATTCTAGCAATATTCTACAAATATTGCTAGAGTAATATTCTAGTGTTATTCTAGAGACAAGAATACTTCGTAAATATAGTACAGTCTGTTAAAAGATACCTGTTAGACTGCAAAGTACTGTCAGATATTGGTCATGCAGAGCTGAACAGAAGAGCATTCAGTTCTTAAACTGCATCTTTCAATTGCTGGAAACTTACTTTATTTTTAAATATAGTCTTTTTTACAATTTGATAGATATAGACTTCATGGAACTTGGAAAGTGCTTTTAGAAATGTGACTTAAAGAAGAATGAAGTAGTACTTTGTTCATGAGTCATTTCCTTATTCAAAAAGGAAATGAGGTTGAGTTTGACTTTTTTTGGAAGAAAGTATGTTCTGGAGTATTTTTTGGTAACTGTCGTCATCTTTGGAACTTCCCATTTACTTAGGTACTGTTAGATTTGTTTGTTGTGCAATTACTGAATTCTCAAGTGCATATTTTTGTATAATCTTGCATAAATTATTTAAACCAATGCACAAATGAAAGCTTACACCAAGATCACCTGGCTGCAACTAGCAAGAGAACCTCATGTAACAACTCCTGTATCTGCAGTCGGCGTTACTTTAAGAGGCTTTGATACTGCATGCATGTTAGCAGAACTGCAGATATTTTGAAACCTTAGGAAGGGTGTTCTAGAAAGCAACTTTAGTCCAGACGTTTCATCTTCTGCTGCAGAGTGGGAACAGAAGCTCCTGCTTTGAACAATCGGATGCAGAGTATCCTCTCCATCTCCATGGGTATGGATGGAGGTTTGGGAGGGTCACCGCCCGATGCCGAGGCAGTCCTAGGGAGATGTGTTGTCCGGCAGGGTAATGAAGTGCTCTGGGCCTGATCAAGCATGTATGATCCTGCTGAAGTTGCTTCAGGCTCATGAACGAAAAGTCATATGCACATTTAAGTGCTTTTCTGGATTGAGTCCAAAATGCTTAGTGCTCTGCAGGGCCGAGAACTTAAATTAGTCTCTTTGTGACACTGAAATGCAGAGCTTCTAATTTTAACTGCAACACCATCATAATAGAAAGAGATATCACAGTTTTATTTTCTCATGCTTGTGAGTTTTCCATTATTATAGTACAGTTTCCAGATAATTCAATCTCTATCTGCTTTCACTGGGAATTTAAGGTTATATAAAATAACAGAATGAAAAGGTTAGTTTTGATATATGAAGAGCACTAGGAATCCTAGTAATGTGGTGGGGTTACTTTTGATAATGAGCTATTCCATTGGTAAAGTAAATCAGTGCAATCATGTATTTTTGTCCTACTGTGAGAGCAATTATGTGGCATATCTATTAGGAGACATAAAAAATATTTTTGACAGATGGTATGGCTGTGAATTAGGATTTATGAAGATTATTGTATGTCTGGTGTCCAGGACACCTGGGATTATTAAATTGATGTAAGAACCAGCAACAAAAAAAAATTACATTTCTGGTAATAGCTGCAGTGGTTTGTATCTCCCTATTGTCACCTTAAGAAGCAGCTCGTGTTCATTTGATATTGCACTTCCTGATAAACAAGATATTGCACTTTTTAGCCCACAGATATCAGCAGATTTAATGGGTGAAAACTGTACCAGTAAGTGTATTAAAATAAACTACCAAAAATGAGAGCTGTCTTTAGATTTAGATTTTTCTCTTACTGTGTGTTCTTTTTTGTTTGTTTTTCTTTGCAGTTCTGTTTCTCCCTCGAATACTCAATGGCTATTGCCTTCTATCTAAGGAGCTTGTTACACGTTTTCTAGGGCAAGAGAGAATCCCTGAAGGGTTTGCTTAATCCATAATTATCTAATTTATATGTTGCTGTTATAGCCACTCTTAATTATATACCTTGCTGTGATACTTATCGTCATAGGACATAGTTTTCTTTATGAATTGCAATAGTTCTGTTACAGTTCTTTTGCCTTTTGCATAATTTGCTACTACAAACTGAGAACATAGCAGATCGAAAGATCATGTTTCCTGAAGCAAATTTACAAGGATCTGTGTTTTTCTGCATATGGATACCAGTGTGCACCATTTTTGGTGAGTATCCAAATAAATTAGAAAAAATATTTTTGTATCTGAATTGGCAGATAATACTTTCATTAAACTGATCTTTTGTAAAGCTGCTATGTAAGGATTCTGAATAGATGTAGATAGCAGTTTCCTGGTTAGGTGATATATTAGTCAAATGGACAGACAGAAATACTATGAGGTGTAAAATACAAAGGAAAAGCTAATGGAAGTTGTGAGTGCACAATTTAAGAGTGGGAGAAAAAATTAACTTAATTTTTTTTTTACTCTTCTAGGGAATTTAGCAAGTATGGCTGAAGGTGATAGGGTTTTAGGATATCCTTTTGAGCAGATCACCTGATATAATTCCAGGGCATGAATAATGCTAATACTACCTTGTTTGCCTTTTTAAAAAAATAAAAATAAAAATAAATAATTGGTTCTTCCAGATGTTATTTCCCAGTTTTTAGTAAAGCTTGGCTGTCTGGAGTATTTTTACGAGTTACTGGAAAAGGAGATATTATTGAGCATGTCTCTGTTCAGTCACCTGACTCTTAGTTTATGGCTCAGTGGGTCCCATTTTTAAAAACTTGAGAAGGGTGTTCTGGCTAGGTTTACTGCATCATTTTAAATTCCCTATGTTTGCTTTAGAGAAGGTGGTTTATATTTCAAAATTATGGTCAATATTTGTGAATAGTTTGCTCCATTTTGACAAAATCTAGTGTCAATAGAAAATGTTACTATTAGATTGCTTTCTTTTTGGTTTGGTTTTTTTTTAATCTCTTGTGAAGTAGAATTCTAGTCGTGACCTGGTTAGATTAATTGCTTGTCACATGTTATATTAGCTCCAAGATCTTCTTTTTCATCTATAATGCCCTTAAAACATGGTGGTCCATGTTTTCTCTCTTCTTAACTAGGTATGTAAGCAATAATCACTTAATGAAATTATCTGTCTTAGAAGGGACTGGAATAAGTCTGTAGCAGGTCATCAAGCATGTACTTTTCTCTGAATGCTGGTACCATCAGAAGATGTTATGTTTTACTTAACTATCCTATAGGAAGCGAAGTTTTAATACAACCTTTAAAGAAGGATGACTAGTTTTCAGTGTTGGCAGCTGTAATGGACATCATCTTTCTTAGCTTCCTCCATCCTTTGCATGTATAGTAAATAGCTGGCAGTTCTTTGGGGGATCCATGTGGCAACAGAACAAAAATCCTTATGAAGCAGAGCTACCATATGGTAAGAAAGGCACAGTATATGGTGGTGATCTTACTGAAAATGAAGGTAAGTAGCCCAGTCAGCTAAAAAAATCAACTATTACATATTACAACTATTACTATGCAATGGCATATTTAATTTAGAAAGTTTCTTTTTATTGTAATGTTTATACTGGTATATGTTTAATAATTGACCAAAATATTTAAGAGGTCTTTTCATACTGGGAAGATCTCTAGAACATATGGACCAGTGGACTTCTGTCTGCCCTCAATGGTTGAGAACTTAGAGGGGAGGAGAGGGTGTATGTACACTATATATAAATATATTAGGTATGGGTACATACATATGTAAAATTTAAGCAACATGGTCATCCATAAGAAAGTCTGCTTCTTCATGTCACAAAGGATTAGTTGTGATGGCCTCATAAACAACATTTTATAAACTCTGATTTGTCCTAGCTCTTGACCCAGGGTCAACTGGTAAGACCTGGGGGTGTCTTGTAAGACTATCACCTTGTAGGGTTTTTCTCAATTCTAAAGTATATAGTTAGACTTGTTGTCTGTGTTACATGATACACAGCTGAGATTGTTTCAGATACTTAATGATCATAGTAACTTCAAGAATGCTATTGTCTTTTTCTTAAAAAAGAGCATTATATTTTTAGATGTAGGGAACTGGAGTGGGAGTTGAGAGATGTGAATTAACGTGGTTGTCACCAGCTTCTTCTCTGAACTTAGAAAACAGTTCATTTTCAACAAAGTAATGCAGTGCTCACTTACAAAGCACTTTCCTATAGCACTTTGCAAGTGTGAAATACTGTTAAATCCTTTGTTTAACTTCAGCTGAGATTTCATTACCACAAGAACTGAGGAAGCCTTGCACTCCTTTAAGATGGGACTTGAATGTTCTGTCTGGCCAGCACATACACATAAACACAACAGATGGATTTGAGCAGCCCTCCCACAGCCCTCCCCATGGAGTCCAGAGTCAGTGCTGTGGTCAGGCTGCAGGATTGGTAAGGTTTGAGCAACAGAAGACAAAACTAACTCCCGTAGGGAAAGAACAACACACAAGCATAGTAGATTTGCATCATTTAGTGCTTGTAAATAGCAATGCACATACCCACATGTAAGAAGTTCATAAAACTGTAAAATTGGCCTGATCGGCAGCCTTTTCATTTTGAGAGCTAGGCTTTAGCAAAGGAAAATATACTCCGAATAGTGACCAGGGCACATGTATCTAGAAGCACAATGTGTATAACTCCTTATTTACTTCGGGCAGAGACTCGCTATATGCTTGAATTAATTATGTGCTTATTCAGCTACATTGGATGCTTATTTGTAGTGGAAGATGCTCAAATTGGGTGCCCAGATGTTTCCATCACATTTTTTAGCCTTTCTCTAATTTTGGCATCTTCTGACTAGCTTAATCCTCAGATAAAACTACTAGTTATCCTGTATCTCTTGCCCAGACACATGTGGCTGGACTAAAAGCCAGTAATGCTGATTCACTTTGCTGCTGTCAACAAATTGATTGGTCAGTCATCCTGCCGCTGGGAGGAACCCTTCTGGGCTTTCCAAATATTAAAATTGATCTAAAATGCAATGTAGATCATACATCACTTGATGAAACTGAGTGCTAATACAGCCTGATGGTATGGTCATATTTACAAACATGATGCATTAGCATAAAATGATAGCTGAAAGGCTGGTATAGGGCAGCTTATTAATAATTACTCTAAACATCAAGTAAGGAAAACAATGTCTTTAGGTTATTTTCACTCCCACTTTCAGGGGAAAAAAAAACCAAAAAACACACAAACAGCAGTGTTTTCCATTTTAATGGAAAAGAAACATGGCATGAAAACTGTCTCGTTTCAGTCCAAAGTGCTAATATTGATAAGACAGGAATATGTTTTTCTGTACTTTCCACCACAGTGTGGTTTGATCCTTTCACCATAATGTGCTACCGCAGTAATTTCTGCCTTAAAAAAATCTCCAAAACTTCACTACTCCTCAGTTGTATCGGACTCGTGAAAGGCTGTGCATTGGGTAGCACAGTCAAATTTCATCCTAAAGCACTTTTTAAAAATCCAACTATAAAATGGAGATTACTTGTTTGCAAATTTCTTTGGTTCCACGGTATTACAAATTTTAAGAATACTTTTCTATTGTTGTAATGCAATTAGTAGACCTGCTTGATAAAAAAAACCAACCTATTTTAAAAGCCAAAAAAGTACCCTTCTTCCTTTTCATTATGGTCCAGTTATCTTCTTTCCATAGAGAACCAGGAGGCTGAAAGACGCCACTTTGAATGAATGAAATGACCAGTATTTGTTTCCTTTTATTTATTTAATTGTTTGGTCCTTTACTGCCATAAGAGTTATTGTGCTTTTTAATGCTGCTGTTGACAAGTGCTCCAGCTACAGGCTGTGTATGGAGGAACTTACATTCAATATCCATCCTTCCTTTCTCTTATTGACTTAAATCTCTATGGAGAGAGCAGGTGGAAAGTTTGTTAGTAGGTGCTGGTCTAATTCACTTTTTTGGCATTAGAATATTTTAAATTCGTAAATAGGACATATTGCTGGTCTTGCTACGTGCTTGGATTTTAAGCAACATGATAAAACCCTCAAAACAGAGGACTTAGTACAGCAATTTTTATTCGCACATCTGCCTGAGAATCCATTTATGCTCAAGACTGAGGAGAGAGACCATAAGATCCAGGGGTTTCATTACCTAACAAAACTTCTGAAAGCACCGCTGAGGACGTTGTTCGCAGGTATCGCTGGAGGAAACTTCACTTGGGTTCAGACTAGTAATTATTTTCTGTTCACTCCACTAAATTAGCTTTTTTTCTGAAAACCAAATCCAAGATAATTTTGTTTTCCTTTCCTCTAATATAGATGGAAATTGTTATCCCTCTGTCTTTTTCCTCTAACTGATATTAATGTTCTAGTGAGACATTTTATGAATGTTTCTGACTACCTCGATTACTCAAGGAGAGGTTTCCTTTCCTTCTCAAAGCTAAGTTCTGATTTATGCAGTTTTTTCCAGTTGTTTCAATTTGCTGAAAAATTTACTGACTTTTTTGTGAAACCATGTTTGCTAAATATTTTTTTACCATTCTTATATGTTTAATTATCTAAGTTCTTTTCTTAAGTAGACAACTTCCTTTCTCATTCAGGTTCTTGGATATTCATACACTTAGTAGAATAATGAGAAAATGCAGTTATTATCATTCTTCTTTAGGTTCTGCTCTATGAACATCTACCATCTCAGAGAAACTGTCATGTCTTTCCTGCCATAGCAGGTTACCATGTTGGAGCTTCTACAATAGCAGGGTTTGGGAACAAGAAGTAGAGACATAGAGGCAGAGACCCAGTTTGTCTAAGCTCCTTCTATTCAGGACATCAGCTTCCCAAAAAGTCTTCAGGATATTTTTTTTTTGCTTGGAGCAGTAGAGAGAAACCCAAATCTTGTTGTCGCTAACTACATGAACCAAATGTAGCTGCTAAATTAGAGTGGATTATTTAAATACTGTTTTTCAATGTGCGATTAAAGTTTTAAAGAAAATTAATTTCTTAGTATATTCTTTGTCTATATTGAAAAGTTTTCTGAGTTTTCTATTACATCAGGAATGATGGTGGCAGCAAAATAAACGTGACTACTTTGTGTTTTTGCATGACACTGAAGTTACAGAACAAATCCATTATCAGTGTTTATCAGACTTCTCTATTCATTTTGCAATATATTGACTTGTCCTTCACTTCTGATTTGTGGCTGTGGAATGCACTGCTGGATGTCTAGAGCTGCCTGCATTTTCAATTACAGTTCTTCTGGCTTGCAGTTTACTTATGATAGTAATTTTCATTAATTTTTCAATCTTTCAGAATACATGCTACAGAAAAAAAAGGAAAAAGTATCTAGCCTAGTTAGTAACATTTCCTGGCACTAGCAGAAGCTCAACCTGCTGAATATTTTTCATGTTGCTTATTATAATGTATGAGATCTTTGCTATGAATAGCTTGCATAGTACTTCAAAGGAATAGAGGAACTAGATAAACTGTTCCTTACTAAACTCACACCTTTCTCTTTCTTCTAAGATAATTCTTATCACAATATTCATGTTGCGGAGAGGAACATTGTTCCAGATTCAACTCTTAGGACAGTGCCCTCAACTCCGGGGCCTCCAGAGGCACAGGGAGGCAGTAAGAACAGGAACCCTGCTACTGAGGGGGCATAAATGCAGATACAGCTCAGATTCAAAAGTTCTAAAATCATTTGGGATAGAAGGAAAAGGAAGAGTACAATTATTTTACTCATGGTAGGCAATTAAGACTTAGCATTAGAATCCTTTTCTGCTTCTTTCTTATTTCTGCTCTCTCTTAGTTCTGCCATCTTTCTTCATGTTGCATCTTATCCTTCTTTGTTCACAATTATTTAGTTTCTCGTTACAGATGCCAGTGTTTGAGGTGCTATGGCTCTCTGTCTTCAGACAGTTATTGAATGAAATAATTACATAATAGGAATTAGGAATAAAGGAATAAAAACCAGAATTAAGAATAAAAATATCATTATACAATTTTGTTCATATTAAGTTCAATATATATGCTAAATTTATCACCAGCTCTCCTCCAAATATTTCCTGTGTCCAATTGTTGTTATAGGGGATTGAGTAAAAATAGAACCTTAATCTTGTTCTGGTTTGAGTTTGCAAAATTGTTAATGAAGAAAACCATTTTTTTTCCTTTAGGATGAACAAACAAGATGGTTGGTTTAGACACTAGATATGCAGTCTTTTGTGGTACTTAAGAATAGTTTTTGGGGTAGAATTACATTCTTTAAGTGTTTTAGAAGTAAAACTTATAGGTGTGTCTAGTATTTACTAGGATAATTAAACTAACATACTTGAATTGTGGAACATTTGGAGTATCCAGAATTCAAATGTCAACCTCACAATTCTTCCCCTCTGTGGAGTTTAACAGTTTTAGCTGTTTGAGAGAGCAAGGAGCATGTACTAATTACAGAAAGTTCATTCTGCATTTAAAGTATTGAATTGTTCCTACATGAGAGAAAGAGCTAGTTCTGAATGATTACACTTTTATGGTTGTTTTAGTGCCAATAAGGATGTACAAATGTACATCATTATTAATACTGAAAGTGTGGTTTAGCAAATTCCCCTACTGTTCTTTGCAGGATAGGGTACTCTGTGGGGAGCTTTGCTATAATAATGAAAAACTGTAGATTGTCAGAGGTACTTTTCACCGTTTCTTTAGAATTTTTTTAAGTTTTCAGCAACATTAACCTGACCTTGATTCTGTTCTAGTGTAATAAACAGCTGAGGGAGCGTGCTTTAAAGAGGTAAATGAAAAATACCTAAAATGTATGTCAAAAATCAGTAGAACTATTCTTAAATGCTTGTTTTGAAATCTGGTTCTGTTTTACTCTGAACAGCAATATTGATAAATGGAGAAAAAATATGCTGCCTACTAATCACATGAAATTTGTACATGTAGCAGGAGTTCTTTAAGAAAGACAAATCACTGCTGTATTACAGCGTGAAACTCATAAGAAGCTGGGAAACAAGAGCCGAAAGCAAATGGGAAAGCTGATTTCCATTGACAGCCATTCTTGCTTCTAAAAGCCACTTCAAGGACTCGATATTAGCCTGAAGCTTTCAGGGTGGAAGCCTGCCCTATTGCAACCACTGGCAACACCTATTTTAGGCTAGTATTACAATCCCATTCACTGCATTTCTGTTAAGAAAGAAAGAAAGCAACCAGAAGCCAGTTGGACACAGCAATGAGCTACTACAAGGTCTGCAGCACTACTTCTTCCATCTGCTTTTGTTCTCCCAGAGAGAAATAACTTTTTTTCTTGAGTCCCTGGAGGGGACACTGACTAAACTTTTGAGTGAGCCTTGAAAGAATAGCAGCTCTCATCATTCACGTGAGGTTTTCTGAACCGTCTCAGGGGCATCCGTATTGTGCTTGTCTGGGTGGGTTTCTTCCCTTCCTGCAGTTCTGTAAGGATATAGGTCACATACTTATTGGTATGTTGGGTGTGAGAGTGTTTTGTTGTTGATGTTTTGGGTTGGGTTTTTTGTGACGTTTAAAACTACCATGTCATGTGCACTTCCCCCCCCTCCTCCAGCAAGGTTTTACTGATCCTTGTCTCCTAGCTTAAATTTTTGAATACAAAATGCTAAATATTCAGAGTACCTTGTGAGTAATTTTTCTTTGCCACTCTGTTCCTCTTTGCCATTACTGTTCTTATTTGAAAAGTGAATCGTTGTCATCTGTGGAGATGCTCGCTCTGGATTCCTACAAATTTTTTATAAAGGCCCAGTGCCCTAAAAGCATCAACTGAAGCACACTAGGGAGAACAATCTCCTAAAACAATTTCCATTTCTAGATACATCAGAAATAACTGCATAATGCTAAATAAATTCTAAGATACATTATAATATACTATTTGCTGTAATACCACAAAATTGCCTGAAAAGATAATATTTCTATATCACCAGTAGTGTTGTAGGTCTCTGTCATAATTATGAAATTGCTGGGTATTTACTAAATGTTCTAGAAGACTGAATGTACTGTTTGTTTCTCAAGGCTGTCTTTTTACGGAAAACGGGTCCTCTCTGGAAAAAAAAATATTTTTTCAGAAAGTACAAATTTCTTTCAACTAATCACTTTTTTTTAGAAAACCTTGTTCAATAGTTTGAGTGATAATAATGCTAGCACTGATCTTTGATTCTCCTTCAGAGCATTATAAATGCAGCTTCTCAGTACATTGTAAACTATGCATTTTTTTTCCTTATGAGAATCTTGGCAGACTTTATGGTTAGCACACAGAGATGCAGCAAATTAGTTTTTAAAGGCAGCTGAGAAATGTAAAAAATAAAAAATATTGAAAAGGGAGAATTTACTTTAAAGGATAATTTTATACTTGTTAGTATTGAAATAACATATATAACACCCTTGCTGTCAGGGCACAATTAGTATCTGGTGGCCAGCTACCATATGTTTACATACTGTTTCTTCTATCCCTGTTCATTTAGATTGCAAACCAAGAATGAAGAAAACACCTTCCTTATTTGAATTAAATTTGATTACCATACTTTCTGCAACTTTAACTGATTTTTTGACTCTCTGGTGGTTCGTGAAATGTAAATTGTTTGGTGATCTTCTAAGTTCATTCAATTAATATTTCTCATAGCAGGATTGTGTGTCATAGGATTTGGCAGTTATTTTTTAGCTAATGTCCAGAGAATATGCTCTGAATAGATTGTATTCTGGATAAATAAGTTAGGCATTTAAGTGGAAACCTGTGTGACTAATGTGGGGTATCAAATTCACTAGGACTTGCAGTTCTATATATGCTTGAAGAATGCATGCATGAAAACATAAGACATTTCATAACCTTGACTTTGATTGCATCACATAGCTTTGTGCTGTATTGTAACCAGCCTGGGCGATCTCAGCACTGATGGGTGATTGATGTTCTCTGCTATAGTGCCCAGTTCTTCACTGCGTTACCCAAGTTGCTATAGAAGCCTGCTGCTCAGGTTGGCTTCATCAAGGTCTTTTCACTGATGTGGATTCTCCAGCATATGAGTGAAATATGTCTTAGTCCATTTAAAGGATATCTTTATGATTTGGAAGCACAAAAATGTGTCTAGCTTGATGAGATCTTGCACACGAGGCCAGTATCTAAAGATCGCTGCAAGAGTGCTCAGAATCAGTTGTGCGTAGCAAGGGGCAATGATTGCCTGTAATGACTGCACTAGGCAGAATTGGAAAAATTACTTATTGCAACCTGAATTGTTCAGGACAGGAACTTTTCTCTCTGTATGTACACCTAACAGACAATATAATACATGCCATAATGCATATGACACACTGTGAACTAGATAAAGGGATGGGCTCCATGATATTCAAGGAGTTAAACTGCAAACATGACAGTTTTCTAGCAGCCTGTCTTCAGTTAACTTTCCAGGTTAACTTTGGCCAGTGTCTTTCTACCACATTGGGGTTTTGCATACTGCATTAACGACTTGTCCTCCCCAGGTTTTCTGTTTTCCCATTGCATAATTTGTTGGAACATCAGTCCAATAGTAGTAACATAAAATGTGACTTGCTGCAAATGAAAAAGTGAATGTGAACATTTGAAGATAGTGAAAAACAGACATTTTCATGGGAGAGACAGTAGTGGTTTATGTGTGAAACTGAAATAGGAAGCCTTGAGCCCTTTTCTCATCTCTGCTGTGAATTGATCTTGTCATATTGGACCTAAGACCTTCTTGTGAGGGGCTGTGTAGGCTGGGACCCAATGACCATTAAATTCAATATCAGATTATGGCATTTGTTATACTGACCTGACACTTTTTCTTGTTCCTGACTTATCTGTACTATGTTGCTCCCAGTCATTTTGGGCTTTATTTATGGTACTGTTTGGACTATTCAAATAGTATTAGAATCTATAGACTATGAAGAACCTAGTAGACAGTGTGGTATGGTAAACTGAGTATGGTAAAGTGCTGTTTAACAGTAAACTAATTCTCGTGTAATTCATTCTTCCTTACTGCAGTCTTGCTTTGAAATGTGGAGTGGGACTTGAGAGTAAGAAAAGCTGATTCTTTATCTTTGTCGATACACAGTATCTGCTGTATATTGTGCAGAAAGGGTTTCAATTTTGAGGGCTGCCCATTTGGCACCCTCCTAACAAATGTAAGGTTTCTAGAGGAAAAAAGAAGATCTAAGATGCTTTGTGCTCTCTCCGATTTCTTTTCCTCTTTGAAGTTAGTTTTACCACAATAGTCATGCATTGTAAATTGAGTTCATCCAGCTTGTGGGACAATTAAGATATAAACAGGTGTTCATAAAAGTATAATTTGCCAAACAAAATAAACACTAGATTCTAGGGATTTCTGATTATCATCTGGGCTATGGGAATAGGACAGCGAGTGAGGGATCATTTTTCCCTGAAATGTGGGAGTGGGGGAGGCAGAAGGGTTTTTGAAGATCTGGTTTAATTGATTCTTAGATGTAACCTTTTCCTGTTTTTCATTTGGGGCTTTCTGGCTCTGCTCTTCACTTCAGAATATGGGACTGATGTAATACAAGCAAATACCAGCACCTCAATAAATGTTCCATAGATTATTTCTTTCAAGAGGGAATGTAACTAATTTGTGCAGAGTAGAAATTAAGGGAAATTTTTATGTTTACAGCAGCTAAAAATTTAAATACTTATTTGAAGTATTGTGTTTGGGGTTTGTTTCAGATAAATATAGTCAACATAAATAAATGTTCTGTGTGTTTGGCAACATTGAGAATATGTCTATAGCAGAAGATATTTATGAATTTTGTTATGATGTACACCTTCAGCCTGTTTGGCCATGACAAGAAGGCAGGCTCCCCGCCAAGTGTTATCGATGAACAGCTATAGAAGCTAAGATACCTTTTCAAGTAAGAGCTGCTGATCTCCAACTTGAAGATAACTGTGCTGATTAGAACAGACAAGTACAATAGGTTTTCGTTTTTTTCCTGAATTTACAGACTTACCATTGTGTGTGGTTTTTGGCTTAGAGCTTTGAAAGCTGCAGTAGGAGAATTGTGCAGGCTATCTTCCTAACTTTTCTGCTAGCTTTCCTACTTTCCCTGCCCTCTAGAGATACCAGAATCAGTAAGGAAAGCCAAAAGAAAACTTCTTTATCAACTCTTGCCTCTGCTATTACATGTGGCTTTCTGAAGAGCTGTTAGCTACTCACAAGAATAGAGAACTGAGAAAGGGAAAGCTAGGGAAAATAAAGAATAAGAAGAAACATCTATGAACTGTAGCTATAGGAATTATGTAGTACAGACATGTCAGTTTTACAGACACTGTTGAAAGAGAGAACACTGTTAAAAGCAGGAGAAACCCAGCGACATACCCTGTCCATTTCCAGAAGGTTCTAAAGTGGCCTAGAAGAATAGACAAAGATGGGACTACTCTTTCCTTTTTGATACCTATGACAGTGTTTTATAGCAATTAGCCAGAAGGTGATCTGAAAGAAAGGGGGGGGGGAAATAGGTTTTTTACTGGGAAGTCAGCAGCTCGGTAGGAAGGTGCTTTTCTCACTTGCCTCCTTTGGAGCTCATTCACTCCTCTTTTGTATTGGATCACAACCAGTAAGGTCAGTAGTTATATCTAGCAGTCATTCCTTTTAATATAACTTCTTCACTTTAGGAAATTTTACACTATTATCCTGTGACATAATAGTAATGGATCTTGGGAAGTTTATCTTAAGCTTTAGGTTTCTAGTTATCCTGAGTATAAACAAAACCTTCCAAATGAAGGTCTATTTCAGAGCATGCAGCGCCACTAACCCCTTCTGTCCCAGTAGCTTCCTCCATCACCTGAGAGTCTGAACTGACTTGGATTGGCAAGATTATCTGTTTCATTATTGACAGCTTAATAGAAGGTTTAATGTTTGTTTATCTGTCCTACGAGATGAAATGTTGGGTTGTGTAAGGAATAACTAGTGCTCAGGTTGTGTTCAAGTCAAATCCAGTCTTTCCTTTGAGAAGGAGATGGAGTGCCTTTTACCTGGCTAAATACTTAGCTGCGTTACATACCACCAGGATAGAAAAGAAACCACCACCACTGCTCCCCTCCCTTCCCTATCAACACTATAAACTTTGGATTTTTCTGGCTGTGTGCTGAGTATGGAGGTTGAAAGGAGGAAGTTGGGACTGCAATCAGAAATTCATGTCTAAACTCCTTGGCTCTGGCATGACTTGTTAAGCACTTTTGAACAAATTACTGAATATTTATGTATGTGTGCTTATGCAAAATAGAAATCCATATAACAAATGTCTTACTCCTAGATGTGACATGAAAGCTATTGGTTTGCATAGCATTTTATAGCTATCAATAGTAAAACAAGTTACTTTGCCTCTAAAAATCAAATCTAAAGTCATTTATTTTTAAAAGCAGTATAAATTTTAGGATAGACCCTTAATAAGGTCATATTGGTAAGGAACAGTATCAAAGCTTGCAAGTCTGTTGGGTCCAGCATCCTATCTGCTGGCATTTTCTGTAAATGATATTGACAACTTCTGTATGGCAGGGTTGGTTTTTTTTATTTCATTGTTGGTTTTGGTTCAAGGGGTTTTGTTAGGTTTTTAAAGTTTTGCTAACTGTGTTTTTCTATAAAGCACATATTTGGCAATGCATATATTGCCATATGTTATAGACCTCGCCAGCCAGTCATGCATTTCTATTTCAGATTGGAAAGCAACATCAGTAATATTTTGAAATAACTGAAGTAGGAGGTTTTTTTAATCAAAGTCATGCCTTTGTTGGACAACTTCTGAAAAGGCTCAGCGAGAACAAAAGATGGAGCTTCATCTGTTTATGAAAGGAATTATATGAAGTAATTTCCCTTAAACAGGCCTCGACATAATGGCAAAAAGTCCCACCAGCCTCATGGGTTACATAAATGCAGAGTAACAATAGGTGGAGAAATCTCATTAATCATTCAGAAAAATCTTTTGTTGTTTTAGCCTTAATTCAAGTCAACCTGACCCAAAGAATTACATTGTTGTGTATTAAGAATTGCTTTTTGATATCTACCTAAACCAAACTCTGAAACTGATTCTATTTTTTGTTTGTTTATTTTCATTTATTAGTAGGCCATGATGGTTCCAAGTGCAAAGCCTTAGCTGTCTAAATTTCTGTTTTTCTGTTCTCTAGATAAATACAGGGCACCGATCGCAGTTGACTGTATCAAGTGCAGAGGTGGGAAATGAGAGGAGTCAAAACTTGGAAAGCAGCCCTTTCATGTCAGATCTCCTGAGTGACGTACCCTTTGCCCTAGCACCACATGTGTTAGCAGTGCAGGGCACCCATAATGACGTTCCTGACCGATTGCTCACCTACGACATCAATGATAATTTATCAAGATTTTGGTATGACTTTACACTTGAAAATTCAGTGCTTTGTGATCCATAATATTTTCTTTATTTTTTTCTGTCTGTGTCAAGGAACAAGTCTTAAAGGGGAAGATAAAGACTTATTTTAATTGACTTAATATTTTGGGGGCCTGCCACTGGTATATCAGATGGGTTGAATCAAAAGGATTATTAATCATAACTGTGTTGCATTTCTTAGCTTCAAGTGAACTTACTATGTTAAATATTCTGTTTATCTCCAAAGAAATCAAGCAGAACTGTTTCAGCCTGAGCAGGAGTCTGACTGTTGGTACCTGCTTCCAGTAGGTAGGCTGCAGACACAAACATTTCATAACTTTAAGATGAAGTCTGCACGTCTGCACTGTTTTGTTATTTCACTCAGATACTAAACACATAGATCCTGTTACACTTGTTTCTTTAAGGTCACCTCTGATTTTCTACAGATAGAAGCCAGTATTGACGCTGAAGCAACGCTGCTTTCCACTACTGGACAGACAGCTTTCCAGTTAAACCAAGTTTTAAAACTCAGAGTTAATCATGAGTACTTAAATAATTATGAAGGCTGGTAAAGTTACCAATTTCAAAGTGCAAACCAGTTGCTCCACTCCCTTCCCAGTAGATGGTAATTTTGTCCATCTCATTTTGTGCCTGGAGAAGTCCTCCCCGCCTGCCTGTTGGCTGCTGTTTGTTCTCATTACCACATGTGTTCCTGATTTATATACAGATCAGCTTTTCCATTTTAACCTCTTTGCCCCCAGAAGAAGGAAATCTCAGGACACGTACTTTTAATGGTCACACCCTTCTTTTTTTAATTTGTGTGCCAGAGATACAGATGGCAATGTTTAACAACAGGAAAACATTACATTGTTTCTTATCCAGCTAAATTAAATGCCTAAGTACCTGAACATGCGTTCTCACAGACCACTGTGTACCCCACTCGCAAGCTTTGAGCCTGTTTTTCTCAACTAAAACCAGAGCTGCTATTGCATGAGCAACAGCTCTCTGATGGAACATCGTGATTTGTGATGAATAATGATCTGTGTCACATAAAAGACTACACTTGTTTTCTCTCTCGGGGTAGAGTATTTATATTGTGCCAAAAGTTAGTGGATATTTTCATATATTTTCTATGCTTTGTGATAGCTTAAAATGTGTATATTTTCAGACTTGCACGCTCTTACAGTATTTGAGATAAATACTGTAAATGATGGAGAAATTACATTGTGACTATGTCTTAGGTTGTTAAATATTCACATTTTAGATTTTTTTAAATGTATGTATTTAATATTTTTGACAGCTATGTTCATAACTGTTTTGAAGTTATTGTTTCAGGGAAAGTATCTGTGCTGCACTGATTAAAAAAATGCTAAATATTAGTGAGTTATATTTTGTGTGTGAGAGTAATTGCTTGGCTTCACCTGTGTTGTTTACTACAGCTGTGACCATTCAGACTTCATGGGAACTTGAACTTGGAAATTCAGTTTGGTAATCTTTACAGTATAATCTAAAAATTGGAGTTCTTCTAATTAAAAATATTACACTTTCATCTGATGTATTCTGTGTGCTGTGTTGGTGACTTGCGGTGGTTTAGGTGGCATCTGTGACTGAGGGTAGTATGGCTGTGAGCTGAAAGTACTTGGACCTCTTAGAAGGAAGAATTCATTTTACCAAGTTGTTTAGAACTGTTTAGTGTGCTGAGTTTTCTAGTTAACACGTAACTGAACCATGAATATATTTATACATATATGATATATATTATATTTAATAATTAAAAAATTACCTGTCCTGTAAATAGCCTGTTTCCATTCAAGTTGTTCATTTCAAATCTGAAATGTTTCTGCAGCTCAGCTGCTCTTGAAGCAGAACTGCAAAGCACTGTTGAAGAGCCAACAAATTCACTAGTGCTTTCCTTGCTAGCTCAGTTAGCACACAAATTTTTGGCATTTGTTTTTTTTAAACAGTAGATTATTTTTCTAAAATAATCACATCTTGTCAGAATCCCACTGTTACACTCACAAGCCAATACACTATCCTTTCAGAAGAAAAGAAGAGGCAAAGGAGGGTGAGAAGGAGGTTGTATTCATGTATGATGAGAAATATGGATGATAGGTTAAACACTTGGCTGCAGCCTTAACCGTACTCTGTAAAGGACAAGATTTACACCTAGCAAGAGACCTAGCACTGGGAATGTGTCTCCTGACTGCTCTCTCTTTAGCAAGTGCTGGGGCTCAAAGTGCTCCCTTGCTTGACATCATCCATAAAAAGTGGGTTGAAGCCTAATGGTATCCAGACAGCAAAGGTGAATTTCTTCCCACTGGGATAAGAAAAAAATACCCTTAAACAGTTACAAATCAGTAAGATTTATGGATATTACAATTTGCCCACTAATAACATGAAGATGGCACAAAATCTCCAGAAAACTGAAGATTTGTAAGAGTCTTGGCTCATATAAAAATGTGAATTGCTTGTGTAAGATATGTTTAACATCATACGCTGATTATTGCATAGAATATATGTGAATATATGTGTATCTGACACTGCCAACAAATACTGGATGATTCTGTATATTGTCATTCAAACATTTGCCCACCCATGAAGGAACATAGTTAATTTTTTAAAACTTAAAAACTATTAAAATACAATAAATACTGATATGAAAATAGTCAACTGCCCTGGCTGTCCTTTCTGTATATTCTATATAAAAATGCGAACTTGAATAGAACTGTTTGTGTTATGCTTATGTATGTAAATTGTTTAGGCAGAACTGAAAGGTATTTCATAGCTGATGTCATTAATGTCAGAATTAAGACAGGTTGTCAACTCCAGAACTAATAGTGAAAGACTGAGGTGTGGACCTGTGCCAGTGAAGTGCTATAAATGGGAGCTTCGTCATTGCCATTAGAGGACATATTAGCAGGCCTGCACTCCTTTATTAAATGGTTTATTTGGAGAACTTTGGTTCATGAGAGATTCTGAGTTTTGTTTGCAGTTCCCTATGTTTTCCTTGTAAAAGATGTACTCTGCATTGTGTGATAGCTTCCTTATGGAACTTTCTAATAAATCAAACATAACAAGACACTTCTTATTTCCTCTGGAAAAGTTGTAAATACAGGCTCTGGAAAAGTCTAAATTTAAACATAGAAAAAAAGGGAGAAAAGCCCACATGTTCAAAGGTAAATCAAAGAATAATTGCATCCAGAGCAGCCTGACCCAAGGCTGACTGGGAGCTGGTCCCTACAGACAACTCCCTGGTGACAAATTTAGAAGTGGAACCAGACAATGCCGTGTCCAGTAGGTCAGTCAAGGAGGTGGTCACAAATCCAGTTTCTGATGTTTTCTGTGAAGTATGATCCAAACCCTGATACTACAGTACTGCAGCTGGCAAATATACACTTGTGTGGTCACAGATGAGAGCTTTTGACCCTAGAGCAAATAAAGAAAAAAGAGCATATTCACTGCGGTAATTACAGTATCTCAAAATAACACAAGTTTTATTGCATTTTTAGTTGGAGAACCTGTTACATTCACAAAAGCACTAGAGCGGCCTCCTGGCAACAACCTCCTGGGTTGTTCTGAACAATAGCATAAAACTTGTGCTTAAGAAACCTCTCTCCTCTCCTCCACACCACCACCCTCTTGTCATGACATGATAATTCATCTTGCTTTGGGTTTTCTCTGCTCAGCCTAGTGAGTATGGGGAGGAACCAGAAGTGCAACTCCTCGGGGTAAGTCCTTCCCTTCTTAAGTAACTGCAGCTCTTCTAATGACAGGGCTATTCCAGATTAACCAGATTTTCTTTTGAAGCCAGAGAATGCCTGTTACAGCAACAGAGAGGCAGAAAATCCTCCTTAAATACCAAAGGTAGGCTCCTGTTTAGTGCTGTAGGAAGAAGGTTTAATCAGCCCATTCACTGCATCCCATCTGCTGTGTTGCAGCTCTTCACCAGCGTTAAGCTTGGCATTCTGTAATGAGCTCACGAAGTTAGAAATATGTACATTAGGCCTGATTTCTTCCAACAAATATGTCAAATTCCTTAAACTAGGGAAAATTATTGATTGCCCAGTATCCTCCATTGAGACCATGTTCTTTCCTTACCAGTTATTTACATCCTTTGAGTCTCCTAGAGAACTACCTCTTTCTTTTCATGTTCTTTCACAGAGATGAGACTCTTCTCTGAAAATAGACTTGCGCTTCATTTTGCAAAATGGATCTGTTCCCATAGGTACTTTCTTAGCCTTCCTTCTGTCTGCATCACAACCATCCAGAAGTAGAAATTTATGCATGCTTACTGGAAGGGGAGAAAAGTCAATACCTTGTTCCCATTGTGTTGACAGTCGGTTAACTTGGAAGCACCACTGCCCATAGAATGAAACTCAGATTTTTGTCAATTCAGGATTTCATCATTTTCAGATGCCAGGTAAATTTGTAAGTACGGTAAATGTGATCCTCCAGGTAAAGTAAATTTGATCTTGCAGGCATGGCATCTCACTGTTTAGTTATGGAGCACAAATTTCAAGTTCTATATCCAAGTATGTCATGCTTCTCTTTGCACTATATGATGCCTATAAGTAAGAATGGTTCAATTCTCTTGCATGTGCTGCTGGGCAGCTGAATGATCTAAAAGCAGTAAGATCCAAGGCACTGCTCTGACCTCTATGGGTCCAGTCCCTAGTAAAAAATCCACAGGCAAAATTATATATATATATATGCATATATAAAAATATGTATAAATGTATTTAAACATTCAATAGAATTCCTAAAAAATAACATTTTAAACNCCTAGTAAGAAAACCACAGGCAAAATTATATATATATATATATATATGCATATATAAAAATATGTATAAATGTATTTAAACATTCAATAGAATTCCTAAAAAATAACATTTTAAACTTTATTTTCTGAAACATCAATAGAAAGCTTTTCTACCCTTGTGGTGAACGCCCTAGATTTTGACTAAGCCTGGCTATTCTACATGCAATTACCTTGAGTTGATTAAAAATTATTATATATCTACCTACTATGAAATGGCATGTTCTCATGTGTTCGTTATTTCTTCTAGTTGTATAAAAGGAAAATAGATAGTAGAATTACATCAAACTAAAGGGGGAGTGGACACACATATAAAGCAGTTTGAATTGAGCATTATTTCTGTAGTAGCTAACATTGGCTGTAATGAAAATGTGGAAACTAAACGAAGTGCAGGTGGTAAGAATATGATGACACTCGTATTGGTGATCCGAATCAGAAGTAAATCGGTACTGGGCTCCATAGTATCTTTTCTTGTATACATATAGTAGATAGCACCACAGCCGCTAATACTAACACCTCTGTACATCTAACATAAATAACAGGAGAGTAATGATGGAGCATGTACTCCTTTCAACGTCTTGGAGCAGATGCTTCTTCTCAGTCTGCAGCCCTCCATGCAGTAGTCATTCTAGGCTGTTTTACTCCAAAGGAAGTCAGTGAATATTCTATTAAAGTTCACTTTCTGATGAGGTATCAGGGTAGCTCAAAGAGCTTCACTATATCACAGCTCAGTGGTTTGTCAAATAACGTCCCTTCCACAGAAGCATAACAGTCTGAGAGTGCTGCATGGTTTCTATAATAAACCACGAGCTGTAAAGCTTTCAGCGTTGTACTGCAAGTTATGATGAGATGTTGGAGAAGCCTTTTTTCAATTCTGTGGCAAAAGAGAGTATCTAGCTGTGGAGGTGGAAGTTATGATGACCCCAGAAGGATGCAACAGCTGTAGAACAGAGACAAGAGGGCTCAGTTCTGCCAGCCAATTCAATTCACTTTTCCTTGCTGCAAAGATAAAATAAACTCTTGAGATCAAAGATCTCATTTACAAGGCTGTCCTCTTAAGTCAGTCGACACATGCTTCAATAACAGAAAATAAAAGAAACTGATCACAAGCAAACAAAAAAAAGATGAGCCTCAATTATAAACATCCCTCATCCAACTGTTTGTGGATATCAGCATTATGGTTAGAGTATCCACTCATGTCCAAATGTTCGTGTAACTGTTCTGGGAGTTCAGCTTTGGGCACTCATCTAACATCTCACTGGAAAACAAGTCTGAAGCAGATGGGCTCAGAAAACAAAGATTCAGGTGAAGTGGACATAATGGTGAGAAAGGAATTACTCATTTAAAGAAACTGGTACTTGTGAGAACTGAAAAAGGCTTCGGGACTTTAGCTTGACCACTGCATAACCCTTTTTATGAAGAGATCTGCTATTCGTCTGTTTTCCTTAAGAAAATCAAGCAATGTGTGATGTTTCGGAAACTGTAGAGTAATTTCCTTTCTCAGCTGTTTTTAAAAACTACTGGTGCATCTGCTTGGCTTATCCTGCTCTGAAAGATACTTTTAGATTCCTGTAACTCCGGTTTTGTCTATTATATGTTTAGATAGGGCTTTTGTCAAAGACTTAATATTTATCTTGCCAATTGATTCAAAGGATCTTTTTGTTATTATTTGACTTTTATGTCTTTTGCAGTTTGGTTAGTTCTCCTTCAGTTGTCTCTCAAAAAACATTTACACTTCTTCCTCTACTCAATCCGGTGGAATAGAACATATGCATTAAATTTATCCCTGAAAGGCCTTCCAAATTTTATTTCAAGTAGTATTACAGTGCTTTCAGATATTACATATCATCGGTCTTAGTATAATTGTGGCTAAAACTGAACATATGGGGTTAACGTATTTTCTGTCTTTTGATGTAGTTCTACTCATGTTGTAATTTAACTCGTGTTTTGGGAGTAGACAAAGCAGGAAAGTGTCATATTGGCAATTGATATTGGATTAATAGAGGGATTTAAAATTACTTCCTTTTTATATGTTTAGTGCATGTGTTGTGCAGTATATGCATGCACTCAATAATAAAGTTCAAATAACTTCTTCAAAGCTGGAAGTTGCCATCAGGGTTTTAAATGGCATCAAGTAAGAGGCTGTTGATTAAGAAATGGAAAGGTAGTGCTTAGCAGCAGATCTCTAGAACACTTTACACTTTCCTCTTGAATCTTAATGTCATAAATTAAATTGAAGACAAGTTTTGAATCTTAGGACAGCTGTAAAAAATAGAGTGAATGAACAAAGATGGCTGATGTATTTTTGTTTACTTAGAGGGTAGCTAGCAAAATTCTCTCTATTCATGTTGCAGTTATTTCCATTAAAAATTTTATATGCAGATTGTTCTAGCTATGGATTTGTACAATCTAAGAGAATCCCTACAAATAAAGCCATTTTCCAGCATGATAGGTTTTGTCCAAAACTGTTCACCTTCATAGTTAAGACCTCTAAGTCGTCTCAAACTAACTCTTCACCACCACCTCCAAAGGCTGTCTTTCCTTCAGAAGAAAGTTGCGCCCTATTTTAGAAACATCAGTCCAGTGCCTCCTGGGGGACCCTTAACTCCATCCAATTGGGTCTTGACAGATGCTTTGCTTCTGGGGTGGGGCGCATCCTGGTAGACAGTTATAGTTATCTCAAGGATGATAGTCCTTAAAAAAAGGATTTTGAACATAGGTGCTTGGTGGGTAAAAGCAATGCAGACTTGACCAATTTCCATTCCTATCGCTTACATGACCAGCCACGCAATGACAGAGACCTGACACAATTGCTCGAAGCATGCAAGGTGATGCTCAAGTCTTACTTTGTTTTCTTGGAAAACAACGTACCTTTAAAAGCTGAGCCTGATCGTCTTCTGGTGATCTGCCAATGTCAGCAGATTGCCTGAGATATTTCACCCTGCTTAGATCAAAAGGGGGGATTTAGGCTAAGATGCTAAAGGCTATCTCCTAGAAGAAGTCATCCCAAGACTGATCTGTTCATCGTAGATATCAAAAAGAACTCAGATAAGACTTACTCTGCAAGGATCTCCAGTAGCAATGGAAGTCCCCAACTATTCATAAGAATATGTGCACAGTGACTAAAAATTCACTTTTTGGTATTAGCTTGGTTTGCATATCCTTGTCTTCATGGCACAAAGTAGAAGTCTTCCTAATGTGTCGATTGCAACAGCAACCTAGCTGTACAAAGATTATTTTCTCCAAAATAAAAATAATTGTTACTTAGGAAGAATAAAAGCCAACCAGTACAGCCTTCTTAAACTGATGAAGTAATTCAAGTGAAGGATAAAATCTTACTTGGAAATTTGCAATTAGATTATTGCATTTTCAGATAAATTGCAATTAACTGAACAAAGCCTTTCTGGCACCTACTGCCTCATCTTGCTTCAAAGAGTTATTTTGGCTCACACACAAACTAATATTCTGCTTCCACAAAGAAACAAACTATGAAGATAATGCTGAGAAAGTTCTCCTTTGAAGCATCATTTGCTTCTGGTATAACCCTTTAGTCTGGAAATCACAACCTAGTAATTTGTCAGTCTCCAAAAGAATAATCCATTCTCTTTTAGGACTTATCCTGTAACTGATATCAAAACAGATACCCCATGCAAAACCGCCCCAGCAAACTGGATCAGTGTAGGCATTGCCAGAGCATTAGAAGGCAAAAGAAGGCATCCCTGTAAGGGTATTTATCTCAGAGCACTGGTGGCATCAGAAATGAGAATATCCTATGCTTTCCATCAAAAAGAAGAAAAAAAAAACAGAAGAAAAAAAGGGAAGTGGCAGCTTGGGACTTTGCTCATATTCTTAAAAATACTGAAAATCTGCTTTGTAATAGCTGACAGAAATATTGTTGAGAACATGACAGCAACACTTGGTTTACTCTGTTTACATTTTACCTCTGTATATATCTATTAATCTTAAATTCCTCTGACCCAGAGAAAGCCTCTGTTACAGTTCTACAGTGCTTATTACATTATTAAGATGATGAAATTTGAGGTAAACAGAGAAGAGGGATGGTTCTTATTGGAGGATTTCCTCCCTTGAACCATTTGTCCCCGATACATCCCTCCTGGACTTGTAGGTGCCTTTCCTAAATGCCTAATGGCATGCTGACTCAGGCCAGGCCAGAAAGTCCAAGCAAGAAATTTCTCAGATACAAATCTTTTCTCTGCTTCCTCCATGCTTAATTGCAATCCCAGTCATCCTAGTTTCCATCTGCTCACAGGATTGGAGGGAAAGAGGAGCTCTTCGGCCAACATTAAGATGAAAATCACTCTCTGGCTCGTCCTCTCTTCCTCTGGCCATCCATGCTGGGAGCCAAGCGTGACTGCTGCTGCCAGAGATGGCTCCAGCAAAGTGCCTGGAACTGGGATAAATTTATTGATCTCAGCCTTTTTGTCCTACTTCTCTCCCAATGAATTATTTCTGCAGAGATCAGACCTGTCGTTAGCAGTGGAAAGCTGTATTACAAATGGGAATTTGGTTACTTCTAAATAAGTATTTTGATTTGTTCAGAGTATTTAGGACCTGACAGTGTGGTCTGGGGAAGGTTCAGTCGGCTGTTTCTTTGCTCCAAATATAATGAAAGAGCTGGTCTTTTGCCAGCCACGGAGGGAGGAGGAGGAAATTAGAATATGCAGCATTTAAGGATAAAGTCAGATAAAAATGAAACTTAATTCTGTAGATACAGTTTTAATCATGAAGTGAACAGCAGTTCAAAATAGAGAGATGTAGGGGAAGTTAATGTATAATGACCACTTCCTAAAATGAATTGAGGTGGAATTCAGAATATACTGCTTAGTTCTAGGCCAGCAACCAGCATTTGTCAATCTGCTGCTTTCTCCAAATGTGTGAGAAAATGGCCTTGTGAGTTCACATAACTTTCACAAAGCTCAATTGCCAGTTGGTGCCTACATCTTGTTCTCAGTGTAGAGATATTTTATGCATACACAAAAAAAGCAATTCTGAGAGGAAAAAGAGATTTTTGCACAGACTTGGATTTCAGCAAAGTTGTTATAATTTACATCATCATAACTGAAAACAGGATTTGTCCTAAAGGATGTAGCAAACTTAATGTAAAAAGTTAAGGCAACAGAAACATGTCATAAACTCAGGAATATATAGAGAGAATGTAGATATGTATTATATTTGTGTGCATATATATAGGTAGAGATAGATAGATATACAAAATGATTATTCATAAGGAGTTACATTGTGTGAGATTGGCCTTCAGTTTCTCCAGAAGAAAGATTCTTCTCTCTTATGTCCTTTAATTGAGATTTCAGATGCTTCATATGACTCTCCTGGCTGAAAATCTGTGTCATTTTGCCATATCTGCTGTTTGTAACACAGTCACGAGCTAGTCCACATAAAGAAAAAAAATACATTTTTTTCAATGCCTCATAAAAAATAGTACTTGAAATTTTCCCAATTGTAACTTGTGTGAAGGAGCAAAGTATCTATATACATAGGTGAAGTTGCAATTTCTAGACCTGAGTCTTTGCTGGTTTCATGTGGACCATGTGCCTTTAAGAACTATTCTCTATCCTCATAATTCCTTATTATAGGAAATTGCAGTTGGCAGCAATCAGGTTAAGTATTTAAATATTTTACATTTAATTGAGGGGATTAAATTCACATTTCCAATTTAAAATGTTTTCCCATCTTAACTACAAAACCTGGTTGTATGTTTTAAAGTTTTTAAAAAACGTTAATAGTAAATAGTTAAAGATTAATAGACAGTGTGAAAATACTTGCTTTTGTGAACATAAAACACTTTATTATCTTTTACCTGTCATTTAAAGAAGGACACATTCTCCAGCAGGAACTAAATTGTTTATTATTTTGATTGCTGCCTTCCCTTCACTCCCCTTCTCCATCCTTCTCCCAGTGACCGATTTTAAGCGTCAAATGTGGAGAAAATCCTCATAACGAAGGAGCTGGCAGAATCTGGTCAAGAACAGTGATCCCTCTTGGTAGAGGATCACATCCAGCTCATTTTTTGTAGTCTGCATTTTTTTACTTTTTTTTTTTAAATCTAAGTCACTTAGATATTTCCAAGAATGAGGCTCAGGGAAAAGGCATTTTGGTAACCTCTTCTTCGAAATAAGGTTTAAAAAAGGACAGGGAGAAAGTCTATTAAAGCATGACTGCCTTCCACACTTTTGGAAAACATGCTGTTTGTATGTGCGATGCTTGCCAAGGAGCCCCACTGCATCTTGTGTGTTCCAGTCAACAACCCTTGCCTTGCAATTGCATCTCATCTCATTTTTAGGCAACTCTTGTCTCACCTTTTCTCTGCTCTGAGCAAAGCTCTGCGAAATTCACCAGTACAGTCTTCTGTACCTTTTTTGTGACGGTTTCAACTCAGTCTGGTGGGACAGCTGAACACCAGTGCTGGTGACAGCCCAGGTGGGGCAGCAGTTCAAGCCAATGTGATGGTTTGGGGGCATGAGCTAGGTTCCTGTTGTCCTAGGGTTGTTTGGGTTTTTTTGTAGGACAGCATGTTCAGCTAATTGCCTGTCTCGCTGACATAGGTTGGAGCCCACAACACCTTGCTGGCTTCACCTGCTGTCCTGGAGACAGGGTGATCATTGTTCTCAGTGGAAGCAAGGGGATCAATTGGAAGCCAGAAGCGCTTTTTTTCTTAAGAAGGTAGAATTTTTCTCCTGTGACTGGTTGTTGCTCACATTTCCAAGCTCCTGCTGGATCTGAACGCTGCTTCAGGTGGACACGGACTCCTACTCCACAGTTGCTAGTAATTATACATCTAATTCAGGCTTCAGAAAGACTTACTTCTTGCCTCAGATACATACCCAAATTGTATCCTGGGTGCACATCAAGATGAGTCCATGGTGTCTGCTATTTTTAACTCATGTTGGGAAAACATTTCCTTCATTTGGGAAAAATGTGTGTGGGTAGAGGAGGATCTGTGGTACATTTGAGCAGATCCCAATTTGGACCATAGAATCATAGAATAGTTTGGGTTGGAAGGAACATTTAAAGGTCATCTAGTCCAAATCCCTGCAATGAGCAGGGACATCTTCAACTAGATCAGGTTGCTCAGAGCCCCGTCTAACCTGACCTGAATGTTTCCAGTGATGGGGCTTCTACCAGCAATCTGTCTCAGGGCAACCTGTTCCACTGTTTCACCACCCTCACTGTAAAAAATGTCTTCCTTATACCTAGACTAAATCTACCCTCTTTTAGTTTAAAACCATTACCCCTTGTCCTACTGTAACAGGCCCTGCTAAAATGTTTGTCCGCATCTTTATTATAGACCCCCCCTTTAAGTATTGAAAGACAACAATAAGGTCTCCCCAGAGCCTTCTCTTCTCCAGGCTGAACAACCCCAACTCTTACCCTCTCTTCACAGGAGAGGTGCTCCAGCCCTCTGGTCATCTTTGTGGCCCTCCTCTGGACTCTCTCCAACAGCTCCATGTCCTTCTTATGTTGGGGACTCCAGAATTGGACACAGTACTCCAGGTGGGGTCTCACAAGAGCAGAGTAGAGGGGAAGAATCACCTCCTTTGATCTGCTGGTCACACTTCTTTTGATGCAGCCCAGGATGCAGCTGGCTTTCGGGGCTGCAAGCGCACATTGCTGGATCATGTCCAGATTTTCATTAACCAACACCCCCAAGTCTTTCTCCACAGGGCTGATCTCAGTCCCTTCATCCCCCAGCCTGTATTGATATCATGGGTTGCCCTGACCCAGGTTCAGGACCTTGCACTTGCACTCATGAGGTTCACATGGGCCCACTTCTCAAGCTTATCCAGGTCCCTCTGGACCTGCTGGATGGCACCTTGTCCATCAGGCATGTGAACCACAGCACTCAGCTTGGTGTCATCTGCAAACTTGTCAAGAATGCACTTGATCCCCCCAGTAATGTAATTGATGAAGATATTGAACAGTATTGGTCCCAGTAAGGACCCCTGAGGGACACCACTGACCATCAAGGATCCAGGTCTGCAGACACAACATCCCACAACCCAGAGCTTGCTCCAAGATGGCTCCATGATTCAGGAACCACGGTAAGCTGGGATGATCCAGAGATGGACTCCCAAACTGAAATGCTGACATATATGCATACATAGGACTTTACTGCAAGAGCTTGGCAAGCACAGACTCAAGCTGAAGAGATGCTGAATGGTTCTGTGAAATCAAAAGCCAGGGATTTCTTACAGCAATTATATAAATATTATGTAATTGGTACAAAAGTGGGATTTGTCATAAAATCAGTTATCCTCTTATCCCCTCGATACAGATCAGATAACTACATTTTGATTCTAGAATATCATCTAGTTTCCTGCTTCCATTCACTCTCTGGATATACTGAAATACTACAATTAACTACTTAATTCTCCATGCTTTGCCTTTTATACACTGTTGAGGAGGCAGATTTTGTATTTTTTGGACGATTTAAAAAAAATATTTCCAATTGAAAGAAAACAAATTTGTCATGGAATGACAGATAAAAGAGGTAACTTCTGGGTTTGTGTTACTTAAAACTGTAAAATAATGTAAAAGATATTTTCCACTTGTAATATTCATTTTTGGCAAAGTCATTTTGAAAACAAACTAGAACAAAACGTTGAAATAGATATTAATGAAAACTGCTTCTTTTCCTTCCAAGTAGAAAGTTGCCAGAATAGTAAAGTGTGTGAAGAGCTTAAATTTTGATGACTTTCCACTTTCCAGTGGAAAATATTCTCAGTAAAAATGATTAGTTGCTTCTTTAAAAGTAAGGAGGAAGATAAACAAGGCTTAGTCAGAAAATGTCTTAATCTATCCAAAAGCAAAAGCAACTGTAAGATTTTGAAACCTCCTCCAGGTTCTTCACCATCATTATCTGAGCCAGCCTTCATATGATGATTGCCACCATTAGTGAGCTTCATGGTGAGGATTTTTAAAATGGAAAACAGAATAGGAATGTGGGTTGTGGTCTGTGCATGGTACACATACTTTCATAGTTTTTTCCTAATCGTACCATGAGATGCAACATGGCCTGGTAGTGCCTACTCAGAGTTTCGGTTGGAAGAAGAACTATTCACTATACAGCCTTCAGATGTAGCTTTACATGACTCCCATATGAACATATATAGCTTTATAGGTTCTAATATGCTCTAATCCAAACTGTATCGAACAATGTGAAAATAACATTATTAATGAGAAGGTAGTCACCCACAGAAAGCATAATCACATTTGATTTTAGAAAATAATAATAAATTGAATGTGCTGGCTGGATTTCACTAGTCTATTTGCCTTTTACAAAAGAATATATGGGCTATGGATAATTCATAAACAAATAGTATTATATTATTGATCACTGATCTCCATGGTTACTGGGCTCCTCCAGTTTCATCTTGGCTTCTAGGTAATCAAACCTTGTTGTACACGTGCAGTGCAAGCTCGATTAGGCTGGAAATGCAGGAATCATTACAAAGGACAAAGAAGAAAATTTCCTGTATTTTGCACCATGGCATAATGGGCAAAGCTGTTTTGTCTCTACATCTGGAGTTGGTGAAGAAAAAGCAACGTTGAGTTCAAACACCAGAAAATGAGTGCTTGCAAGTAACAGTGCACTGCAGTTAATGGTGTGCTGATCAGATTTAGGTCCTGATCTTTGTCCATGCTATTGTTACAGACCTTTTTGGCACTTTCTGCCTGTTGTCATACTGGGATCTGTAAGAATACCCTCAGCTTGAGACTTGCTCTGTTCTCATGTGGTTATAAAGTAGCAGTAAGTACTCAGGGTTGTACAATTAATTTTTTAAACATTTCTTTTTCTTCCTCGGTGCTGTATGAAAGACCCCAGACAATCAATGGGAGTGTTTTTATTCAAAAAAAGAAAGGCAACATGAATATACCTACACATATAATATTAAGTACTGTAAAACTGAGCTTTCTCCTCCCCTCTACTTTTCAGTTACAGTAATTTTGGCCAGTTCTCGGAGCAACAGTATGGGAAAGTTTAAAGTAAACCTTAGTGACGTTTGCTTTTTTAACAAACATGCTTTGAATACTCTTTTATGTCACCTTTGAATGACCTGAAGCAGGTTAGTCCTCTTCTAGATACCTTGAGTCCAAGATATCTAACTACTTTAAAATGCAAATAGGAAATAGTGGAGGAACCTTTTGCATCTTGAAATAACTTTAAAAAAAATCTCTCAGTCACCATGCACTGATTAGTCTTTTACTTTTCTTTATCAGACTGCTGTCCATTTAATTTTAGTTTCCCTGTTTCTGGATTCAATTTCCCCTGGCTTCGTCTTTGTGGCCTATTTATCCTGCTGCAAGCTATTCCCCGAGGTTGTGGATATCTGCTTTCCAATCTAGCTGCAGAGGTAACTGCTCTGAAGGGCATGGTCACCTTTACAATGGCAGCTACCAAAGGCCTTGCTGACTGCTCCTTCTTGCATTTCTGCATATTTTCAAACTGCAAGGTGATGCCTGTTAGCCTTGTCAATATTTTCATACTCTGCAATCTCTCTCCTCCCTTTCTGCTTCTTGAAGGCCACAGATTCCTTCCCAAATAAAGCATGCTAATTTTTTTTTTTTTCATGTTCCACTGTAGGTTCACTCCCAAATATGGTACTTCTGGTATTGATGGGATCTCCTGAGGCTTCCAGTGGAGTGGATACCCACAACTAGTAGCAGATATTAAAAAAAAAAAAGGATTTACAACGAAGTTTTACAGAATATTCTTCCACATAATCCATTTCAGAAAGAGCAGCAGAAATGAAAGTGTTTAAATACACAAAAACCATGAAGTCATTAAACCAAGATGCTTAGGTACTACTGTAGTCACAGAAGGACCACTTTTAAAACACAAAGTGTATACAAGACTATAGAAAACAAAATATTCAGTGCATGAAAACAGGATTTGTGGATGTTTTTGGCTAGTTCAAATCCCAAAAGTTGACAATAGGAGTCATTCCAGAACTGCATTTAGATGACACTTTCATAAAAAGCAGCGAAGCAACAATATCATTCTATCCACATTTCTGCACAATCGCACCCTCCCCCCCCCCCCCCAACACTATATTCTCCCCANCCCCCCCCCCCCCCCCCAAATGTCTAATTCCCTGAAACTTTTCCCTGTCTTCAGAAGGAAAACGGTGGCCAAGAGTGAACCCAAAGGAGCCCACTAGTGAGGACTGAGAATAGGGGTTTGCAAAGTGAAGTCTCTGGGAAATTACCATGAGATGTATATATTAAAAGTTAAAAATTGCTTCAGGAATCAGAGAGAGCAGTATGGTCTTCACTTCTTTCTAAATAAGAATAATAAATTGCAAAACATGCATATTATAGAATTCTCGTAAATTATATATTACATAGTTGGAGATGAAACTGTTAATATAGGAAAGCTTCAGAGTATGGGTTTCCAGTTTCCACATTATGAATTTTTGTCAGTACAGCTTCCTATGGTCAGATGATGTATGTTGTCAGTGCCAGGCTTTTTTCCCCAAAATACTTAATTGAATTTTAATGTCATGCAGAAACTCACACACTGGTGCTTGGTTGAAAGGCAGTGCTAGAGACCATTCTGATATTTTATTCATTGTACCTTTGTGATTTCTTACTGTATTAATTCTTGTAAGCACATCAAATTTTCTCATCAAAGACTTAGCCATGTGAGCCTTAATTAAACACATTAGTAGTCATGGAACAATTAAAGTAAGTCTTCACCAGAAAGAATCGGTCTGCAAGTAAGAGAAACTGTACAGTAAGTGTACTGTGTAATAGCACTTTATTTACAGAGGCTGTGCTGAGAAAATCCAAGATCTAATCAATAACAGCTTGCCTAAAGAAGAAACTATCATGCCTCATGGATTGAGACACTAAAGTCTTCTTCTTGCCCATTATTCTTAATACACAGCCACTGTCATGGAGTTTAATCAGAATTCATGAAGCTGCTAAACCCAAGAAAGATTATTGATCTTATTAAAGATGTAACAGCACCAGGCTGAGAAGAGGGGGCCTCCAGAGGAGGGAGAAGCTGGGAGCCTCTCGGGCAAGCCGAAGCAGCTATGCTTCACTCTGCATTTAGCTGGCAGGTTCACTGCCGTGGGAAACCAGAGGCATTTTTCTTCCATAGATCAGGAGCTTGAAAGCTTGGGCACAACTGCCCCATGTTGAGCATCCAGGTCTCATTACCTGTAGCTTCTAAGTACGGCTTCCTGGTAATCATCAACATTTTAATTAACTTTGAAGACTCAATTTCTTCTTCAGTTAATCCTATCTAATGCTACTGAAAACAAAGGAGTGGCATAGGTGTAGCTGGATGGGAATTTAAAAATTGTAGATTACGAGAATGTTACAGATGGCCTAATTTGACTGACACAGCTGGTACTAACACAGAGAGAAATCATCTAGGTGTACTTTTGTATCCTAATTTTTTCTGTACTCTTTTTAGAGTGCAAATTAACTGCTATATTTATAGAAACTGTTGAGTGATAACACTGGAACTAGAGCTGTGCAAATTATTTTTTTGGACCAGTTGTCAAACTGAAAAATTAAATAAAATTTGATTAGACTGACATGAAATTATTTTCCATTTTTCCTGATGAAAAGAAAAACTGAAGAAGTCCCAGTTTGAGCAAGTTGTTCCTTTTGACGGGAAGTTAGCTATTTTATTTAGAAGTAGCTAGAGTAAGAGGAGTCAAAGCGCTCAGTTCACAGAAATTTGGAGTGGGGGGTTCCCCCTGCTCAACAGCTGTGTCATGCTGCTTCACTCACAGAGATGTGAGAACCTGGGTTAAATTTGGAGGGATCCTCCACCCTCGGGAGATAGGATGTTTGGAACTGAATGTCCCTCAGTCTTTCCTGCTGCAACTCTACCATCCTACTTCTATATAAAATGCATAATAAATATTAGGCCAGTTGGACCCCATCCCTGTAAGACACAAACTCCTCACTTCTGACCCTCACATTTTTTTCTTCTGTCAAAGAAGCAAATGGATTGAAAGAAGGCTGGCACAGAAGGGGAGGCGCTGGCTCTTTCCTCCCTTCCCCAGCCAAGGGGGCAAGACCCTGCACCTAGACACTTTTGGGGCAATGACCTTGAGCTCCTCCTAAGCTTTCCCCTGCCCTGCTTGTATAGGTGCTGCTCCACCCTGGATATTTAATTACATACTAAACATACACCAGTATCAGGAGCAGGGACTGGGGACCCCACCCAGCAAAAAGTACTAACATGATAATTAGAGGACTAATTTAGGTAGAAAATTAAAAATATGAATTAAAATAATCTCATAAAGAGGAAGATCTTGGCCATACAGCTCCCATATTCTGCATCATTCAAGTGCCAGGTATTGCATCAAAGGAGGCACAAGCTTTTCCTTTTCCTCCTCAAGCTTTATTTAGCTAGAGAAAAAAGCCAGCTGAAACTATTTGGCAAATCTGATCTAGATTATGGGGGGGTGGGTGCACTAAAGCCAGTACTTTGGCTAATTACTGTAGTCATCTGAAACATTCAGCCAGCGGAACACCACAGTGTTATTCTTACAGCACACCTGGGCAGGCAGGATTGTCAAGCTAAACTGGAATTCATTTTATCTCTCCACAGCAGGTAAAAATTAAAACTTAAAACCAGAAAGGAGTGACACAGGTTTCCTGGCCAGCAACCACCCTTGTGATAACAGGTGACATGCAGCTGCTCTTATCAGAGTAAAAGCTACTGCCAGAGAGATAGGGGAGAATTTTTGGGTTTGTTCCCATTGCAAAAGGTGGCATGGTTGGTGCTGTGTTGGCTGGGTGAGCCATGCTGCTGGAAGGAATCCTTTCTGGCTCCCTACTTTTTCCAGAAATGGTCCTTTCCATTGCAGTGCACCCTTATGTGCCAGCCCAGACAGTTCCTTGTTTGGTGAGGGAGGACCATGTCCTCCAGTGGGAAGAGAGAGGGGGCCAAGCACTTGCTCCCCTTGTTTCTCCTCCAGGAATCCATCACTGGAATTGGACAGTGAGCTGCACCACTGCTGTGTGTGTGCCTATGTGCTGTGCAAAGACGTTATGCTGTGCTTGAATTTCATGACAGGGACTTATTTCCAAGAAACCATGGATCAGGTTAGTCTTTCAGTTCCACTGTGTTACTCAGGTAGTGTCATAGCCTTTTTTTTCACCTACAACGTTTATCTTCTGTATTTATAATCTACCCAACCTATCTGAGAGACTTTTAGTTGTGAAAAGGAGATACAACTTCATCAAGAAAGGGATTAGAAGAAGGCCATCTCATTCTTAACAAGTATTTATGGAGTATACCCCATTGCAAAGATTAATGTTCTTCTGACTTCCATACATTAGAAAAGCAAGCTTTTGCCCCTGACAACAGCCCTTTGAAATCAACCTTGATAGTTTCTGTGGAGTGAGGGCTTGCAGCTGTGGATCCAAATGCATCAACCCACATATGCCATGTATGTCTTAAGCAAATAATTTCATGCATAATGTCATTTACCTTCCATGTCAATCTGAATAGTTAAAAAAATTAAATTCTGTGGTATTATGTATTCACTGGGCTGATAAAACAATGTACTGCATGGAAACTACTATAAAAACAGTCAACATTTGACAAGAAAACGGAAGAGGCTTCCTTTTGCAATTTTTTGTGTGTCATGTACCCCCTCAAAATATTAAACATGAACATAACTAAAAGTAGTCATAAAGTGGCTTACTTCAAGACTGGAACACCATTGCAGGACAGGTATCACAGGAGTAACGCCGGGAGGGCGCCTCTGAAGAATTTTTTCCTAGACAAGAAAGGGACCGTAATAAAGCTCTCTCTGATCTTCTGGATGTGACTTTAAAAAGACCAATGAAGAGAGAGATGACTTGTGCCGAGGTGCAGCAAACACTGTTTCCATTGATAATCCCTGCAAGTCCACTGTGTGTAGAGCAGTATTAGTCTCACACAAGAACTGAAAGAGATCTCAATATTGACTGAGAGGCAGGAAAAACCTGTTCAGCAAAAAACTGACAATAGGACAACTACGTAGTATGTAATACCAGCAATAAGGATGCTCACAAAGTCTTCAAGAGAGCAGAATTACCTTAGGTAGGAGTTCTTTGCCTTTCTAGAGTAAATGTACTGTAACCAGTACCAAAGACATGTTCTAAGAAATCTTATATAATTTGAACCATTTAGGATTGATTTGGTAAAGCATGAAAAAGCATCTCATAGGAAACCCATTGAAATGTTTTATTGGTGCTATTAGCTACACATTTTCACCATGTATATAATTCACTCCATATCTCAGGAGGAAAATAAGATGTGTGGATATAAAACTTAACTGGTAATTCTGACTCTTATCATCCAGTTAATTTCTTGTAGAAATTGCTTCCTTAATTAAGCCATGGACTATATCAAATCACCCTTATTATGTTGTTATTCTATTGATGTACCATTATTATTTAGAGATACAATAACACTAGATTGAAACCAAGATTTGTCTTTCCAAACTGCTGATATATAACAGAATTTGGCACACCAACTAACTTCCTTGGTTTTCTTAAAATTCTGTGATGTAATTACAATAAGCACACCCTTTTCTCACTGAATCTATATGAACTCATAATAATGTACTTTTATAATCCATGTTTTTCTCCTATAGATTCAGGTTTCCTCATTCTGCAGAATCCTTTTAATTAGAGCATGCCCATAAAAGCTGGAATGTTAGAGGACGATGGTTTTTTTGGAGCTGCTGCTGTGTGCTTGTGAGTATGCTGCACATCTTGAAAGAAAATGGTGGTTTCAAGACAAACCTAAATGTCTTATGACAGCTTGTTCTGTACTCTTAATTTATGCTACTTTTTGAACATGTTAAATTTTAGTTTATACATAGGCTCAGCCCACCCTTCTCCCAAGTATGTAAGGCTGCTGCGGGGAGTGATGCACTACAAGCCAATGGGATCTTTGCTCTCATAAATGTCATAGTTATTCTTTACATAGTGGCTTGCATGTAAGACTCTTGTACAGCTATTCAAGTTCTTGAGTGTTTCTATGAAATGAATACCAATTAAAATTCTTCATTTGCATATCATGAAGTGGGATATTTTTAGTGTTATTTAGCATAGCTAGTTTGTATGTATGGAAAATAGCAATAAAATATTGACATTTACATTTAATAAACTGTTTGATGGGAATCTGTAAATGAGAACTCTCTTTCGGAAAGTTTGCCACTTGAAAGGAGAAAAGCTGTTTTACTTGGGAACTTAAGCCTTCACTGGATGGAATACTCCAGCTTTTCAGACTATTGAATGGACAAAGCAAGTTTCAAAATATTTTCTTCCCCCATGTGTCTGATCACTGCCACTGCTAAAATTAAGCAGGAAAAATCTTAATTTATAGGTACATAAGAATAATAAGCAGATACATGAAATTATGTTTATGCAGCAGTCATGGGCTATTTATCACAGCAGGGAAATGCCTGGAGCTGGCAAAATGCTAATAGCAAAAAGTGGGCTTCCACTTACATAAAACACAGGAATAGAACTTTTTTTTATTAAATCTCTCAGTGTTAACTCAAATGTTATTATTTTCTAGGGAACAACATTTTTAAAAATGTAATCTTGTTTTCATCTACACAGATGCATATTTCCTGAGTGGCAGAAAACAAAAATTTGCTCTCTGATTGTTGCTTGAAAAATAATCAGCTCCCATGGAAATTCATAATATTTAAACTTTTCGTCACTGTCTGAGGATCTTAGTATTACTTATACTTCAGACATGAGATTGGAAAAGTTTTTTATTTTTTATATGTTTTTCACATTGATTCAAATTAAGCAATGACTTATCCATGTTTATAATGTAAAAATATTTTTTCTTTGTAAAATGCAAACATCTAATTTAAATAATGCTCTCCTGAAATCAACTTCACACACTTCGGCCATCTTCTTATCCATGTTATCAGGTCCTTCTTTTTCAAGAGAAGATCTAATCAACAAATCCACATTCTTTCTCCTTTCATCCACTCTTCCACTTTCCCCTCTCTCTCCCAATCCCTTATCCCAGCAATTCTTATCACAATTTCTTTTTACTTCTGCTCCTTTACCAGTAATCTTGTAATTTTATATTTCTTTGGGTTTTTTTCCTTGTTCTCTGCTTTTCTTAGCTCTTCATGGCCACCCCAATGTATATAGAAGGATGTCTGTCTCATCCATATTTTTTAAAATCCTACATTTGACCTCATTTTACTCTCACATTTCTGCTGAGTTTTCCTCCTATCCATAACTTCTAAAATAAAAATGCATTGACTGAAACAATTACCCCAGATGGTTTTCTGGCAACTTTACCTTTTCCCAAGTCACCTTTAATTTGGGTTGCGTACACTCCACTCAGCTCTTCTGAGGTCACTATTAACGATGTGACCAAATCTCACGACTCCTTCCATCTCCACAACCTGTGACATTATTGATCATATTGTGACTCTGAAATCTTGTCCTCTCTTGACTCCCTGTCTTTACTTGTTCTCTTTTCCAAATCATTGCCAATTCCTTAACCTTCCTTTTGGCCGTGGGAAATTCCATCCTAGCTTTCTCTTCCGACAGGTATCTTACCAGGCTCTATCTTTAACCTCTTATATTCTATTTGTGTGTTTTCTTAGGTGATTTCTTGTGATTGCATGAATGTAACTGTCATCTCTACAATGCAAGTTCTCCACTTTTCATTACACATACCCAGTTTCCCCTTGAGCCTAAAACACTGAAGTCAAGATGACCTTCCTGAATTCTTTCTATGATTTTATCAGTCTGTCTTTCTATCGTTTCCTGGAATTCTCCTTTACTGCAATTTTGAATACAAGTCAGGGGCATCTATTGAGCACTCATCTATAATCTCGTATTTTACTGTGCAGTTTGTTGTTCCAAGCTGATGATGCCGTTTTCAGTTGGCCATACATCTCTTTCTCTTAGAAGTTCTTACATACACATCTTTGTGGCTTTTTTCTAGAGAACTATCCCCAGAACAGGCTGTAAAAAAAAAACCTATGCAGCCTTCCTTCAAAGTTATCTCAAATCCCACTACTTTGATGAGGCATTCAGGAAACTGAGAACTGGTATCGATCTGCAGCATTTTCAGTGGGGAGTGATCTTTTTAATTTATCTGTAGACTTGTAAATATGTTGTGTGCTGCATTTTGCAGTATAGATAGCTAGTCTGTACTAAATACATACTCTAACCTCACCCTTGCTTCCTTCTTGGTTTTTACTTCAATTTCCCTTATAAATATTACAAGCACTTTTGCTTTAAGAACTGCTTTTTTTGGGTGTGGATGGTAACCAATACAATATCCCATGACACAACAAATCATACTAGTTAATTTTTTTCAGCTCTACTCACATGATACTGATGAGATTTCCAAACACGCTTATTCTCGCAGGTCACCTGTAGCAGCATATACACAACAATAAGACTCAGTGCTAAATAATGTGATGGCAGAAAAGTAATTAAGTTCAAAGGTGTCAAACTGTTTGAGGCATTAATATTGTGACATGTCAGCCTATTTCATTGCATTAAAATACTGTAAAAATATAGTTTGAAAAGCAAACCTATGCAGCATTGCACACTTCAGTTAAATCAAAATCTTTTCACAATCAGGATATCATCCCTATTGTAGGATAGTGAGGCAGCTAAAGATTCCCACTGCTGCCAGTCAGAGCTGTACATATCAGAAGAGGAAAAGGGGATGGAAAAATATAGACAATGCCAGACATAACAGGATCCTGATTAAGCACTAGGTCACTCAAGTGCTACGGCAGTAAATGGGAAAAAAACACTTGAAATTAATTTGGTTAGGGAATATTTTGAATTTATTTACTTAAAAGTGTGAGAATCCCAGACCATTTCAGATAAGTATATTCCAATTTTATATAAAACCAGAAACCCCCAAAAATATAAAACTTAAGCTCACTGGATTGCATAATTATAAATCTCTTCAAGAGAGTTCAGTGTGAAAGGTGATGTGAAAGTGTAAGTTGTTAACCACCGTCATAGCTGACTGAGTGTTTTGTTTATTCTCTAACCAGATTCTGATTCAGGAGTGTGTACCACAACTAATTAACCATAATGCTTTATAATTGTATAAACAGAATATATAATAGATCTGTATGATATATAATTAATTCTGCCCTTAAGGAAAGCTTTTGTAAGTCAAACCATGTGCTGTGTGAGAACTGCCTTTTCATGTTCTCCCTTACAAGGCAGGTGTATTTCCCTGCCAGCAGAGATCAGGGAACATTCTAGAAAACAGTGTTCGTTAGGGCTGGCCAGGTGTTTTTTTGCAGGACTGACTACTGGGAGCCCCATCTCCAAAGCTGAGGTGGTTGCAGCTGCCTCTGCTCCTTCCTTTATGCAGCTTGCAGTGAGGAAAGGGGCTTCGATACAAAAATTTGTCTGGTTTAAAAGATCAAGCTCACTTGCTGTTGTCATGCAGTAGTTATTTGTTTAATCTTGAGTTCTGTCGGTTTTGCTTTTCTGTGGTTTTTGGGTATTAAATTCCAGGCTCAGCTCCATCATTGCTACTGGACCTGCAAGACCACAACAAAATGCTAAACAAACACAAATACTTTGTTTCTGCATTATGACCCATAAACAAGCACAGTCCGATGTGGTCAGAGGATCACCATTCTCCCATCTGGTGTCTGATGTGCTTGTTCTTCCCATGAAAAAAAAAAAAGAAATTTCCATCTACCTAGAACTTTGCTGATGGTCTAGTTGGAAATTCATTTCCAAGGACACTCTGCACCAAGGTTCACGCATTGGACATCTTAAATGTACATGATAAAATAAATTAACATGAAGATAAGTTGTTTGCTGAAAGAAAGAGAAGAAAGATTGAGTGAGCAAAGAGCAGAAGCCTCCTTGATCTAGCCACCACTCAGCTGAACATGAGGCACAGGTTCACATTACACTCCTCTGGAATGATAATCACAGTCTTCCTCAAGCCTGACACACCACTGGGAGGATTATCTTTGCATGGTAGCCTAGATCCTTCCCACTGATAAAGCTGCTCTATCTGAGAAGTATTTGGCGGAACTGTTGCCATATACACAAACAGAGGAGCCAACTCTTCTAACCTCAGAGGCTTGGTATGGGGAGTAGTCTGTATCAGCTTTTGTGCCCTCCAGATCAACTCTACAGAGTAACTTGTAGAACAAAACACACAATTTCCTTGGGGATTTTTGGGGTGGTTTTATTAATTGGTTTCTAAACCTTTAGAGGTAACATTTTAAAGGTAAGAAGCTTTTTCTTCCTCCATTGCCTTCCCACCCACATCCACTTCAGAATTCAGAGCTGTCTTCTGTCTCCTTGTGAACTAAGAAGTCACAAATAAATTCTTTTTTCCCCTTTTCATTCCAAAATTAATAGGGGAGCTTCTTCTACCCTTGCATGATCAACTGCACTTCTTCCTCCCTTTCTCTATACTTCCTATTACAAGTTGTCTCATATATTGTCCTTTTTCCGAATACCTTTTCTGTTTAATACTCCCTCTCCCATAACAGAGATCACTGTCTGCTGGAAGACCAAAGCCATAACTCAGTACTATAGGGAAGGTCTTCCCTTTGAGATATTTCACCCTGGGCTTGTAATAACTGAACAATTACATCAAAGAGTTCAGTTCCTGCATGATGACACCGATTTCAGCTGTTTATTTGAATGTAGTAGTTCTACCAGTAGTTGTTACATTGTATCACACACATCAGGGAAATTATGTGTGCCTACATCTACCAGGCTGGCCAGTCCAAGTTTCCACATGACAAGCTTAGCAAGAATTTCTTTAAGTAATATGTGGGCTTTTTGTCATTTAAGACTATGAAGAATCAGAAGAAATTATCCAAAATACATACTTCGTTGGAACTGCTCTGATTTCTCAAAGAAATAACTATGGGCAATTAACACATATAGGTAGAATTGCCAAGTACTTTTCTTTCCAAGGACCCATAAATCTCAGATTACTCTTGAGAGTAATAAATGTTGCAATAACGCTATTCTTGATTACAGGCAAGACTACAACAGCTCTGACTGGTAGTGATTCCATAATTATGTTTGATTACAGACATGCTCCTACTGTACCGATGCAAAGGGGTTATTTGTTGCCTTCCATCAGTCTCCTGGATTCCACTGGAGACCAAGAACATGCCATGCCAGCATACACAGCTTACTCAGCTGCCTTCCTCAGAGCTTTATCACTAAAGCACAGCATTTAATAGCAAGACCTGTGACAGTTGGGCGTGCAAAACCTTTTATGGATCTGTAAAACACTATGTAACTACATCAGTGATGGCCACTTTCTAAGAGGATCCTGAATTTCAGCAACTCTTGAGGGCTGCACCTTGCAAATAAAGCTTTACTTCACAGTGCAGGGGCTAAAGTTACTCATGCTTTTACTATATTACAGTTATAGCAGGAACAAAAACAACAATGAGAAATAAAGGAAAACTATATCCATAACCTTGTCCATGCTTTCTACTGCTATAAAACTTAAAAAAGGAAAAGCTCTATTGAGTCAAGTAGCCCTTCCTCTGTCAATGAACAACAGTAACAAAAAATCATGCCTCACTATTTATTCTCCAGTGCTTTGTTTATTTGGTATTAAATGACTCATGGAATAAGGTTTCCACCTCTCCCCGTGGGAGATTATCCCAGCTGCTGAGACCTACTAGCAGTTCCCTTTCCTTTGTCTCTCTTTTAACGATGCCTAAGTTTTGCATTCTATTTTAGTTTGGGATGTAAAAGCTACAAAGGAAATTCACATCCCCAAACGTGCTTTTAAATGCAATTAAGGCCGTGACATGAACCCACAAACACAAGGAAACATGCAGTTAAAACAGAAATGCATCATATATTTCACTTAAATACCGCGCCGCCTCAATGGTACACTTTCAAGCTAACTGCATGCTTCCTTGTTTTTACAGGTTTGTTCCTTAGTGTTATGTAAATGCACTTTTATTGTATGTAAATTAGCATTAGGTGAACTGTTTAAGCCTGTTTTATAGCTGTCACACCAACAAACCACATTTACAAGTAAATATTTGTTCTACAGGCAAATATATTACCCGCCTGGAAATAATAATTATTTCCAGCATTTTGTCTCAGTGCTGTGACTCTGCTCTAGATTGAGAACCTGTTGTGTGTACAGAAGTTCTCAAAATAGCACATACTTATTAAGAGTATGTTGCTTACAGAGTAGCAAACCCTAGAATTCTTTAAACAATGTGGTTCGCTAATACATTTTATTCTTATTCTTCTTACCAGGCTGCAAAATCTATGTAACAAGAGAATATTCTCCCACTTTGAAGATGTAGAGACAGCATGTTTACTTCCCAGTAGTGGTTGTGGAGTCTACTGTGTCACTCAACAGCATCTCATTTAGCTGGTAAAGGAACAGTGGTGACAAGCTCCAAATAAAGTTCAGCGCTGTGTGTTGTGCCTAGAAAAATGGTGCTGAACAAGGCTTTATTTGTGAGAAAAAAAGTAAAGTAGGATAAAAAGAGAGGTAGAAAAAAATCCAGAGAAGAACTCTCTGAAACAGAGGTTGGAGTTCTCAAGCCCTCAGATTTACTTTTTAAATAAGTATGGTCAAAATGTACCTTATTAACAGTGGTACAAACCTGACAGCTAGGGCACTGGTGTGGTAGGGGCATTCATGGCTAATGCAGTTCAAAAAGAACAACAAAAAAATAGATATAGACCAAATCATGAAATCTTAATGGAAAGATATCAGGGACTCTACTATCAGACACAACTGTTTCAGTGGATCATAATGGCTTCAAATCTACCTCATTAAAGGGACGCTGCTCATTTAAAAAGTAAAATGACATATAAATCAAAGTACTATACAGCATGTTTGTGCTTACCTAATATCCTCAGTGAGGTAACTGCTCACATGAAATGGTACCTTTCCTTTCATTTATTATATTTGGTATAATTAGTAGTAAACATATCCAAATTGCTACTGGTATTTCCTTACTGTTTCTACCTTTTCCATTCAAAATACTATTGCTGTACATACCTAACACAGCTAAGCTGCTAAGCTACTCTGAAAACATAATTTGTTTCCTCACGGATGGTTCTATGATGTAGCAGGAGGATGTTTTATAAATAGGAAGAATTATTTTCATTATGTCTGTGCAACACGAAGTGTTGCATTATTTAGCTATTATTACTGATATTTTACAGAAAAGACACTGGCAAGAGGGATTAAGGTAAAATCACTAGAAGTGTCCATTACATTCAACATGTCAAGTTATCAGAATACTTACCACTTTACACTGTTTCAATCAGCTTCACTCTGGTATACAGCAACCACACAAATTTGGCCACAAGTGTCTTAATACTGATTGCCTAGAAATGGAATAAATGGGAAACAAACCTGCAAAAGCCCTCAGCTACTGCTGTGAAAGGACTTGGGCTTAGTCCCAGCTGTGCCAAGCAGATTCTTTTTCCCAGATGATGAAGGGAGATGGGGAAAGGGGATGGAGACGGTGATTGAGTCAAGTGACCACACTCGGAACAGTAATGTAGGGCAGGGTTGCTGGCTGGAGTAAACTCAGCTTCTCGCACGGTACAGTCTGAGATGGTTGTCAGGAAAGTGTTAATTGGAACTGCCTGTACCAATGGGTAGAAAGAAAAACTTCAAACTGAATAAGAAGTCTGGAAAGAAGAAGGATTGGTGATTTTAGTTGTGAGTTGGATGTTTGCCTTTATGTTAAACCAAATGCCTAAGGAATACATAATTCAAAAGTCCCAAGTGGCTGGCCTATTTTCCTGGAGAAGAGAAGAGGCTGTAGCAGCAGGTCTGATTCCAGATGAGATAAGATTTTATTATAACAGAAGTAATGGTTAATGGGCAGGTTCTGGTTTAAGTGAGTTATTCAGTATCACAAAAAAGCTTCTGGCAGACAGGAAAAAAAGACAATTATCCAAAATGGTATTCCATTTTCTTAAGGGAAAATCTTACAGTTCTTATTCTGTAGTTTCCTGGCTTGTTTCCTTTTGTTGTTGGAAGATAATTTAAGCAGCAGAGACTTGAAAGTCATCATGAGTTGGAAGTGCTGTAAGTGGCACTGGATGGGGAGACAGAAGTTTTGCCTGCCTCTACCTGCCCCATAGTACCTCCTGATCTCCTTTACTCTCTGTGCCTATATTCTGGCTCTCCTACCCCACTCCCAAATACTTTCCTTATTTTCTTTTTAATGTCTTGTCTCATTTCTTGCTCCTCCGCATTTCCCCCAGATGCCAACCTCTTCCCTGGTGAGTGTCAACAAAACCAGCAGTGGGGATAATGACTTTCTATCAGCAGCCCTGGAGAATTCAAGGGCACAATTGCAGGGTAACTTCCAAGAAGCCTGTGGACAGAGTGCTCAGCTGATCTGAGGTGACCATATCCATGCCATTGAACATTTGGGATCTATGAGACGATGGAGCGTGGTTAATGAAGGCAGTGTCCAGCTGTCAAAAACCCTTGTAGTAAAAATTATTCCACCTACTTTGTTTTTCCCATGACCGGCTTGTTCTAGATGGAGCTTTTTTTAAAGGCAAAACAGGCCAAATACTAAACCAACATCTCTGCAGCTTGAGATAAACATTTCCTAGGAAAATTTGCAACTCCTGCTTCACCAGAGGTACTCAGCAGCAGAGAGCAGCATTTCACATGAGGGCCTTAACTATGGGTGACAGTCCCATTTCTGCCAAGGGATGCTGCAAGTGTGCAGTGGCAGGCTTACTTTTAAACGCAGTTTATCATTTGAGAGCTTTACCTTGGATTGTTTGGGGTTGTTCTAGTCTTTGGCCATGGCTAATGCTTTCTAGTCATCTCTTCTGGAATACTACTGGGATGTACTTCACCTTGTTATTTTTCTCTTCTGAAGTGTAATATTCCCAATTGTACATTCATTATAAATGAATGAAATACAGGGAATGGATCCGAAGATATGTAAAGATAAAGGCACCCTTTCTCATTACAATTTTGTGTTAGGCACTCTGTGAAAACAGTCACAATGGACTCATTTCTAAGTAGAATGGGCAAAGGGCAGCAAAGAAAACATAGACAGAGATAAGAGAATTAAAAATAATGAAACAAGCAGGAAGATACACTGGGAAGCGAGTATTGATGACCTTACACCCAGGTAAGTGCCTAGAAACAAAAGATATGTCCAGATTTGAAGAGCTTTTCCTCTCTAATACCTTCAAGTAGGAACAAACAAAGGATCAGGATTGCACTGTGTCTAGTGACTGCCTAAACCACCTCTGTTTCCATGGCTCATGGCACTCAAGTAAACCTGTTTCTGCCCTCAAGAGATTAACCCATTTGTAACTGGTAATAGAGGAAAGATGTGTGCAGCTTTGCTCCACACTTGCCTGTTGTTGCTCCACTCCTTGAGTTCACCCCCTTGCTCCCACGCTCGTGCTGTGATGCATAATTTCCAGTGCTTTCAGGATACCTCTCCCAGAAGCTGTGCTAAGGATGTTCATGTCTCCCAAAAGGATTTAAGTTTCAGAAATACCCATTACCTCTCGTATAAACTCCTTAAGCACATGCCATCTGACAGGTAGCTTCTTGAAATGGAAATGAGAAGTAAGAAACGCCTCTTATGTGGCTTTTGAAAAGTTGTCTCAATGTATTTAAGGCAAACATGGGTTTTTGAAAGATACGAAGATTCTTATAGGTCAGTTTTTGCCTCACTTTCCCTGTTACATTTTCTCCTGAATATTACAGAGCAGTGGCATTTCCTGAGGAAAGTACTCTGCAACCTAGACCAAAAACATAATGAAAAACTCAGCAGTTGGCAAACCACTGTAAAATAAGGAAGAATACCTTCTTCATCTCTTCTGAAATCACTGTTTCCTGGGCACATGGCATGGTGCTGTTATACTATGTATGCTAATTCTAGTTAAGAGAGGGATGAAGATGGAAATAACTTTTGGGGAGCAGTCTCCCCTGTACAGCTGTTGATGTGTCTGGTAGCAGTTTGACTGGAAGTGGCCCCAGTGGACCTCTTCTTTTCTTGCTTGCTTTGAAGGCTCTGCCGGTGGTGTGTTGGTTCAGTTCAGACTGTGAGGTTGCAGCACAGTCCTCCGGTTGTTTGGAAAGGAAGACTTGCTGCTGGCATTTTACACTGCCATGTCCTATGGATCTTTTTGTACTGGGGCCTGTGGGATGTTTTGTGTCACACATTTACCTTGTCTTTGTGCACCTATTTCTCCTATGCAAAGCTCTCGCTTGTTTTGATGGGGAAGAACAGGACAGAATTACTGCAGGGAGTGTAGAATAGTGTCTAAACAGCTAAATTCAAGAATTACACTAGTACATATTTACTTTAATCTGGCGTAACCCTGAGCACTGGCAATAGCTGCAGCATATCAGCTATTGCCTCGGTCAAAGATGCACCTTCTCAGCTGACACCGAATGGTTTTCAATCTATGAGACATTACTGTATCAGCAATATTATCTGACAAAGTGACAGATAGAGGAAAATGTGGTTATTGTTTAGAACACGACTGTGGGCAGACTACTTCTACAGGTGAATGCTTTCCAGCCATTTTGATCCCAGTGCAGTGAAGCAGAAAAAAATAAACTAGATAGACTTCATAAACTGGGATTAAGCACAGTGCAAAATCCTTGGGGGAAAAGTCTCTACAGCAGTTACACAAACAAATTTGGCTCATGCTAGCAGAGAAAAAAAACGACTGGGTTAATGGAAAAATCCATGGCTGCTGATTTTTCTTAAAATTAATTTATACGGGTGGCTTTGTTGACCGAGCACATGTTCATGTGGACGTGCAGTGTATTATTCCAACCCTTTCTGTAACATAACCGCGGTGACCGCATCACACGGTGCAAGTGCAAACAAAGTCTCGTTAGCAGCCCATGAATGGATGCATTTTCCTAGAACACAGTTTCTCATTGGGACTATCGACTGGTTCCTGGGCTACCAGGGAATAAGGATAGGTATGGACAGCTTCAGAAGTATAGAGTAAGTGTAGTAATCTGAAGTGTGCTACGAGACAGTTACGAGTGTTTATCATATGAGCAAAAAAAAAGAGATAATTAATTCTGTGACACTTTTGCTCGGTTAGTGATTGACTCAAAGACAGCATTGTATAAAAGATATAGTAGAACATTGCTTGTTAAAACACCAGCCATTCTACTTCTATCCATATTCGATGTCCACTTTGTTATTTTAAAGCCTGTACTTTGAATCTGAGAGGCCATCTCACTGAACTGGCTTCCTCCATGAAGCAAGACATTTTTTCTTCATCTCCATTATGATCCTATTTGCATCAGATCCAACACGAACACTGTTCTCTTGATGGACTCAGCTCAACTTATCTTCCTGATCTTATAGCCATTTCTTAGCTATTCTGCTACTCATCCTGATCTTTGTTTCCTTTCTGTCCCATTGTCGTGTTATCAGTTCATCTAGTGGGAGCTCCTTCTCCTAGAACAAAAGCACTTTTCTTAGCATCACTGTAAAACTTTTTACTTTCCTCTTGGCATTCTCTGAAGAGTGTTTTTGGAAACAAAAAGTGTTTAAGAAAAAATTTCACATACACTTCCATGAGATGATGAAACCACACAATTAGAATCTGAAGAACATCTCGTTCTTTAAGCAAACGGAAAATGATCGCACAGGCTTGACAGGGACGCATGATGGATGTGAACAAACTTTGTTACAGGTAGTTTTGGCTCTGTTTCTGAGCCCTGGCGGCCTGGGAGCAGAGGGAAAGGGTGAGGTAAGAGCCTGCTGGGATTCGGGGCAGCGCCAGGCTCGGGTCAGGGTACCCGCTCTCTTCAGTTCGTATTGAGCCGGCACCCTCGCAAAGCCAACCCGAAACTCGAGAGCACAGTTCGGCACCTTCCCGAACAC
>VZRW01007471.1:53749-103005 GCA_013398125.1 Aegotheles bennettii | reverse complement strand
TTAAAATCTCTTTGAATTGCAGCTGAATTGCATGACATATAAAATTTATTATCATATCTTTTTGTTGACCTTCTCTTTTAATGTACTAGTGAGGATATTTACTTTATCAGAATGCATCAGCAAATTTTAAGAAGAAACTCCACTGAACCTAATTCTCTTAAGTAGCATATTTTGTCTTTTTTACTTTTTAAGACTATAGCAAAACTTACCAAGCCAGTCTGTGAGGGGAACACTCTTTTCCACTCTGAATATAAATCTTAATTTCTGAGGAAGAAAAACAAAACCAAGAAAGGTTTATTTAAATGTATTGTGAAATTACATCCAAACACAAATATTAAATCTAAAATAAAAAATCAAAACAAGGCAAGAAGTAAGTATTTGTCTGAATGTGTGATTTGTGTGATGATGGCATGCAGTAGGTGTATTGAATGTAATAGAACAAGAGGAACAGATGAGTTGGTAACTTGTGCAGAGTAATACTATTTAAAGTTAAGCCCCTGTGACCTCAGCGATTTAAAAATGAGGAGACTATTATTGGTGGTTAAGGAATATCAATAAAATGTGGTCAGAAATAATGGAATAAAGATTAATGTGGTGTAAGAAACCACACTCGTTTTGGCAGTCTAACTGCAGAGTGTAGAGGTGTCACTTAATATCTAATTCAGCAAAACTGATACCGGTGGGAATATTCTGTGAAGTTCAGTGGATGTGAAATAACATTGTAACTAAATCAGTTTAAAATGATTACTTCATTTTCCTTTTCTTGTCTTTCTCTTCTTTAAAAATTTTGTGTTTTAAAACTAAACTCTGACTCCTTAAGCAGTAGCATCATTCCGTCCCCTGTTTTTCAAGAGGTCACCTTTGGATTTAATTAGCTTTCTAAAATGTTATGTGAAACAGTGTACTTAAGTTATATGGAGGATGCCCAGCATATTCTATAAACATAAAGCTTTCTACAAAGAATCATGCATTCAGCAAGTTTCATAGTTTAAGAAAACCTATTGGTCATTTTCAAGTTAGGCAAAAGATGCAAATCAAATGCTGCTTAGAACTTGCTTAAAAATGTATATAAATTTACACCTATCTGACAACAAACGTTATTTCAAAATATGAATCTTTACTGAAATATATCCCACTCTAACTCATGTGCTTAAACAACTTATTCCCACCAAAAAGCAAAAGTTTTTGCTTTGCTTTTTACTTCCCAGAAAAATACTTTTGATTTTAAAATTTAAATGTTTATTGCTCCTTTACAATTGCAGCTGTAGCATGCAGTACAAATTATATATGAATCTCTTTTAAAACATTCTTTCTTGGCAAAAAGTGGTAGTACCATCCCTATTTATATTTCATCCATAACAAGAAAATAGTTATCCTTTCTGGGCATGAGAAGGCTTATAACTGAGCATGCTTGGGAATCCAAACCAGTGATGTTTAGGAATTAGTTCTTGAGGTAGATCCCAGAAGGTCATGATCACTCGTACAGAGTCTAGAGGCCTGTCACTAGTGGTTTCCCCCAGGATTCTGTACTGGGCCCAGCGTTGTTTAATTTGTTCATCAGTGACTTGGATGAGGGGATAGAGTGCCTCCTCATCAAGTTTACTGATGGTACGAAACTGGGAAGATTGCCTGATATCTTAGGAAGTTGTGCAGCCCTTCAGAGGGACCTCAATAGGTTGGAGAGATGGGCAGAAAAAAACCTTCTGAAGTTCAACAAGAGCAAATGCAGGGTCCTGTACCTGGGAAGAAACAACCCCATGCACCAGTACAGGCTGGAGGCTGACCTGCTGGAAAGCAGTACTGCAGAGAGGGAGCTGTTGGTCCTGGTGGGCAATAAATTGTCCATTAGTCAGCAGTGTGCCCTTGTGAATGGGCAAAGGAATCCTGGGATTTATTAGAAGTAGCATTGCCAGGTCAAGAGAGGTCATTCTGCCACTCTACTCATCTCTGGTGAGGCTGCATTTGGAGTACTGTGTGCAGTTCTGGGCTCCACAGTACAAGAGAGACATGGAGCTCCTGGATAGGGTCCAACAGAGAGCCACTAAGTTGGTCGAGGGTCTGGAGAATCTCTCTTATGAAGAAAGGCTGAGGGAGCTGGGCATGTTCAGCCTCAGAAAGAGGCGACTGAGAGGGGACCTCATTAACATGTATAAATACCTAAAGGGTGGGTGTCAAGAGGATGGAGCCAGGCTCTTTTTGGTGGTGCCAACCAACAGAATGAGAAGCAATGAGCAGAAACTGATGCACAGGAAGTTCCACCTGAACATGAGGAAGAACTTCTTTACTATACGAGTTACTGCACTCTGGAAGAGGTTGACGAGAGGTTGTGGAGATATTCAAAAACTGTCTGGATGTAATCCTGTGCCATGTGCTCTAGATGACCCTGCCTGGGCAGGGAAGTTGGACCAGATGACCCTCTGTGATCCCTTCCAACCTCACCAATACTGTGATTCTGTGGTTCTGCGATTATGAAAGCCATAAAGAGCAAAGACCAAATTACTCAAAATACATGGTAATATAAACTGGGAGGAGTGGCTGACACACCAGAGGGTTGTGCTGCCATTCAACGAGACCTTGATAGGCTGGAGAGTTGGGCAGGGAGAAACTTAATGAAATTCAACAAGGGCAAGTGCAGAGTTTTGCATCTGGGGAAGAACAACACCATGCACCAGTACAGGCTGGGGACTGACCTGCTGGAGAGCAGTGTAGGAGAACGGGACCTGGGGGTCCNTCCAGTTCTGGGCCCCACAGTTCAAGAAGGACATGGAACTGCTTGAGAGAGTCCAGCGCAGAGCCACTAAGATGATTAAGGGAGTGGAACCTCTCCCTTATGAGGAAAGGCTGAGGAAGCTGGGACTCTTTAGCTTGGAGAAAAGGAGACTGAGGGGTGACCTCATCCATGTTTACAAATATGTAAAGGGTGAGTTTCAGGACGATGGAGCAAAGCTTTTTTCAGTAATGACCAATGATAGGACAAGGGGCAATGGTTGCAAACTGGAGCATAGGAGGTTCCATGTAAATATCAGGAAAAACTTCTTTACTGTGAGAGTGACAGCACTGGAACAGGCTGCCCAGAGAGGTTGTGGAGTCTCCTTCACTGCAGACATTCAAAACCCACCTGGATGTGTTCCTGTGTGATGTAGTCTAGGTGACCCTGCTCTGGCAGGGGGGTTGGACTAGATGATCTTTCGAGGTCCCTTCCAACCCCTAGGATTCTGTGATTCTGTGATTATAGTAGCAGAGAGGGTTATGCTTCAAATTGATTTTGATTACTCTTGAGTATATCTTCTAGTGACAAATCTTATTTTCTGCTGCTCATTCGGAGTAGAAGTCATACCACCTAGCATCTTTTGAATGCATCATTAGGCTGAAATCTTGCTGATTTTAAAGCTGTTACCCTGAGGTCAAATCAGTTTTAAGCCATCAGCCTTCAATAAATAAATGTGTGGTGAAGCATTTTTTCCACAAGTTTTCTCACATAAAGTATGGTTTATTCATTCATTCCAAGATATATGACCTACAGAACAAAAAGATGTAAACCAAAAAGCACAGAATACTTACAAGTCTTACCTAAAATGAGATCCTTCCTTGCCTGCTTTTGACAGTTCCTTTTATACCAATTAACCTCATCTCTTCCTTGGGCAGATTGACTTTGTCTTGCTCTTGTAATCAAAATAGCTTGACTATTTGTAACCCAGTCCTGGTGCACCTCTCTCTTCTTCCATTGCTTTCCAGACTAACATCTTCATGATTGTGGTTTTTCTTTCCATTTGAGTAAAATTTACCACCTGAGCAGGTGTCAGGATGATGTTTATTTATTTCATGTTCCTCATGAAACAGTGTGGGCAATGTTATTTTTGACATTGCTTTGCCTTTTTCTAACCTTCATTTGATTCAGCTTTCTATATTCAAGCAGGACGCTAACATATAAGTAAATATATGCATGTAACTTTCATATCATCATATGCTCAATGTTGTCAATCTCTACAGAAACATTTCAGCATTTTCCTAGATACTTGAGTTATTCAGGTTAAAAATAAAAGGAAACTAGGTCAAGAACATCTGAATTTAAATAACTGAAATGTGACTGTTGACATCAATGGAACTGCTATTCCTACTGTTGTTAAATGTGTCTCTTTCCTTATCAAGATTAAGATTACTGTTTCATAAGAGAAAACTTTTAAAATAGAATAACTTTTCTTAAAAGCTGTAAATATATTTATCAAAGAAGGAATAAATGGACTTTATTTTTTATGAACAAAAAGTGATATAACATGTCAGGACTTTTTACATTGAAGTCACTTAATTCTGATATGCATCATAATTAGATCATTGAATCATTATGCATTTAGAAATGCATGGAGCTGATATTTCATTTTGTTAAGGTTGCAATGATATTTGACAAAGACCTAGATTCAGAGATAAAGGTTTTTTTTAAAGGAAAATATGAGTGTAAGCAAACTTAATGAATGTATGTATACTGGTCTTCATGTTATTTTACACAACTATTTCAGTTTTATTCTAGCATTTGAATCCAATGTATCTCCCATAACTCATTGTAAATCAAGAGATGTTTGTCCATCTGGGAAACAATGATTCACAGCTGTGTGTCTCTTTTCTGAACTGCAAATCCCACGAGCCATAATAATAACATCATAAGCCCAATATTTCTGCTTTTTCCCTTTATTCACAGAAAGGAAAATATTTTCCGTGGAGCAGATGAAAGGAAAGTGGAACCATCCTTTGACAAGCACTAATAACTGACTAATTTCATTATGTTTTAAAGAAAGGAAGTAGGGCTTTCAGTAACAAAAGTAGCACTGTCTTTAGCTCCTCTGACTTTCTCAGATATGAATTGATTTCTAGAGAAGCCAATGCTGAATGAATTTGCAGCAGAGTACTGAAACATGAGTCAGCAGATATTACATCAAGGAATATACAATTGGAACATATATTCTAACAGCGAATACGTCAATAACATATTGCAAGCTTGCAAGTTGTGTTGAGTGGGATGAAGGCAGTGATTCTTGCTATTTCTAGGTCACAGATTGTTCCCATTTATGTAAATTAGAACAGTGTCCTAGGAGACACTTTGACAGATTGACTTGGCAAGATGCTTCATGGCATGGCCTGTAAAAATCAATGCAGGATGTGAAGTGTGGGGGGAAGCTGAGGATTTCCACCTGCTTTTGCTCAGCTGCTCAGAGCAGTTTCATGTCCTGTGTTAGAATTAACTACCCTTGGGCAACCCAGGCCTTTGCAAAGTACAGCACTTGATTCCCAATACCTCTTACCAGAATTTCTACATTCCCACACTTAGGAGCTTCTGTAAGGATGACTTAAGAAACTGTTTTTTTACTGCAGGAGGACCAAGAGACTTAAAATGCGAGAGAGAAAATGTGATATGTAAAGATATCCTTGTTCTCCCTCCCTTCTTCAACTTCTTGAGAGGAAGAACTTTTTTTCAACTTAAATATAGCTTTGCCACTTGGCAAGAGAAGTATTTCAGTGAGAATTTATAATAAATGAGGTCTATGCATAAATCATTAAAAAATAAAATAAAATAATATTAATTTAATAAATAATTTAATACAAATGGTTAGGAAATATGCTAATTTACTGAAGCACAAAATCAGGTTTGTTCTGGCATTATGTCCTGGCACTACATGCTTGCATTTTACATAAAAGTAGCCCCGATTTAACCCTTTCTATTTTTAATGGCTGATGATCTCATATATACCCGCTGGCAAGGAGGACTGTTTGAGATTCCTACCTAAGGGAGTACATGAATTACTTGGTTCAGGTCCAGTGGGGAGGAGGAGAACCATAATGTCCCTAGAGAAGACCTGGCACAACTGGAACAAGTTTCCAGAACTGAGCCACATTGTCTAATCCCAGTGGCACCAGCCTTCCCATGCACAGGCAGTGAATGTGCAGCGGATGAACACTGGCAGATGAAACCTGCTTTCATCAGTCTAGCCAGAGACTGTATGTCATTGAAGAGAAATTATACTAGAATGTAGGTTTAAAATGAGAGAAGATACATAATTAAAAAGTTGAGACTCCTTATCATCATGTCATTTTAACCTTGTTTCATTAGCAAAAGTAAAAGAAGTCACTCAAGAGCAACTGTGTTTGAAAGTCTATTTTAAACTCATGTTGCAAATTGTCTGTGATTTTATAATAAGCTGTATTGGGTTTTACTGACAATAACTTTTTGTCACTGTGCTTTCTGTACTGATACATTGTGATAATTCCTTGTATACCAAGTTAGAGAACTACACTTTACATGCCTTCAAATTGATGTTAATGTAAATATATTTAACAAGTTAATGAATATCCTATTTCCATTTTTTCTTTTCCTCTTATATTCCAAATCATTGCAGGCACTTAAACAAATTACTTACTGCCCTGCAGACACAATAGAGGCAATTAAAACAATTTAATAACTTCTTGAAACAGTATAAGAGTCTTTCCTGCTTTCACACATGACCTCAGTAGGAGAAGATGTACAGCTCTTTAGCAAAGAAACAGAGCTTGTGCTTTTTGCAGTTGGTACCAGAGAGCTCACTGCAATTCTATGAAACTGTAATTGTCAGATCTCAGTTTAGTTGTGGTTATTACACGTCTGTATAAATATTTTCAGGGTGGAAATTCTAGTGAATCATGTTCATAGGCTATGCTAAAAGGCTCTGAGTTATTTCATAAATGAGGGGGAAAATGGTGCTATGTCTCAGGATGTGAAGATTCTCCAACAGCTCTGCTCCTCTGATGGAAACAACTGTAGGTTAATTTTCAGAAAGAAGCTGGGTATACACAAAAACCTTCTCTCTGAGTCAACATGGTCCTTAGTGATGATAAATGCTATAATGTACTTTGTTCTGTGAGATGCTCCTACAGTACGTGTATAATTCAACAAAAAATTTAAGCTGAAAGATTTGAGATTTATAGGTCAATAGGAGAGTTATGCTCTGAACCTTAGGAAAGGAGGGCAGAGTAGTTTGATTTTGGAGATCATACAAGTGGGTAAGCTTGAGGTACTGTATGATCAACATTTTATTCAGCTTTGTAAGTCAATTCCTTCTTGAAAGATCTACTGGTGTAAAATAAAGCTAGTCTTCCCACCAGGGAAATTCACAGAGTCCAGTGAAGGTACAACAAAACAAAACAAAACAAAACAAACAAAACACAAGGAAAAGACGTAAGGAAAAGAGTAGACCAAATGTTCATTCTGGATCCTAAGAAGACAGGCCATCAGAAGATATTTGGTCTGTCATTTGGTTAAAATAGACTGCTGGATTTATTTCAAACCACTTTGTAATTTCATTAAAGTAAATTGCACGCTTTATATTTCTGATGCAGCCAGCCATCGTTACAGTAGCATAACATAAATTCTTTAAGCCACTGATGCTTTTCCAGTGCAATCTTAAAAATCATTTCACTTAATCACCTTTTACTACTCTAAGACAAGTGTGGAAGGTGGGCTGTATTAAAGAAAATGAAGGAAGTGAAACTGACTGAGTAACTTCAGTGAAAGTTACCCTTTCTCTTCTCTGAAGTTGCCTGGAGCCTGCTGTAAATACATGAATCTTCCATGCTTTATTTTGAAAATCTTGTGTCTAGTTTTTCCTAAATTGAAATTGAAATTCTCAAACTTTGCAAGAAAAAAATATTCTTCATATAAGGTCTGAGTCATGGAACTTCTAAATACAGTTTTGCTAGGCAAAAATTGCTTTCAGAAGAAACATAACACAGAAACAAAAAATAACAAGTTTTCGTTTGTCAGTAGAAGGATAGCCAGTTCTTCCTTATTGCTTGAAATAGTTACAAAGCTATTTGTCACTTTACAGCTGACTTCAGTGATTTGAAGGGAATTAAATTTTTTGTCAACTTCTTTATCTTAAAAAAAAGTAAAACAGTCCTCTTGCATAGTACAAATAACAGCCTTACCTGTAAGCTATTCTGTCTGGTTCACATTACCAAAAATATTGTGGCAAATAACAGTTATTGAATAAAAAATCTTCAGATTAACTACTGGAAACAGATTATTTGCCTTTGAAGAGAAAAAGATTTTGCTTGGCAAATATTTTTGTCAAAGAATGAAAAAGCATGATCAAGATCAAAGTCTGTTTCTTGACTAGAGAAAAACATTCAAAACTTTAAGAATATTAGGGATTAACCAGTAGCCAGATATAATGGTGGGGAGTGCGGGTATGGTATAACAATGGTCTCAACACTTCCATGCACTGCCACCACGCTTATGGCCTTATTTCAGAGTCAAGAAAAGCAGTTTCAGATATTTATGGTGCCATCATGTGGAGACTTCAGAGCACTGAAGAGGTTGAATTAGAAGAGCTTGCTTAGAAGAACAAAAGGAAAGTTGGTCCCCAAATTAGTACTGGTAAGCTTGAGTAATGAACAGGTGCTTGAACTTAAGAAATTATAGCTCATTTCTGAGTTGCCAAACTTCTTATCTGCTTAACCTCTTTGGATAGTTTCTAGTGGCAGTCTACCAGGACTTAAGTATTTTACTTAAAAAAAAAAAAATTCCTGTGAGTTTTTTCTCAAATGGGAAAGAATATATTTTTCTTCAGAAAGCTGAAGAAAAATTATGAATGAAAGCAATTTTCACTTCCTGACATAGTTAAATAGATTTAAATGTAAATATAAATATTTAAATATTTTCTTCAAAGTCGTAGTGCTTTCCTCTGGCCAAAGCAGTCTTGGGTTAAAGTTATGCAGCAACATGCAAGCTGGAAGGTTTTCTGCAACTGTATTAAAAAGACTTGGTCAAATTTGCAGGCTCATTTGGGTGCAGGGAGGCAGTTATGCTCTTTTGTACGTGATCTTCAAAATCAGAAAAGCATTTGCCTAATACTAATTCTAATGTCTTTATAACTTTTCCATGTTTTGGAAAAAAAAATAAAAATCTAATCCACCTAGGGAGAGGCTGAAGTAGGTCACTTCCTTTTTTTTTTCCATAGATTGAAGATGGGATATTATAATAGTTTTAGAACCGCCTTTTAATTTCACATATGTTGTCCTGCACAGATGGCTGTGATTCATCATGAGAGCCTATTTATGCTCTTTTATCTAACTGCGTAGGAAAAGCTGCTCTTTAACAGTTCTTTTATGAGCATCCCATTGGATATCTCCATGCATGCAGAACAGCACATCGTTTCCTAGACCTCTTTTTTTCTCCCTCTGGGGAAAAGGATATCTTGAGTCCCCTAAATCTACAGTAGATGTTTTCTCAGTTTTCTGGTAAGAGAATTCAACTCTCGTAGTCCTTCTTTATGGGACATAATACTCAATCTTCTGCTATTTACAATGAAGAAACCTCTTGGTTGCTACAACTGATGTTTCAACAGCTGGTTGTCAGGTTTTCAGATTTGTGTATGAGATAATTTGATTTTGAAGACACCAAGTTGTCTTTCCATTTGCAGGCAAGACTTGAGAGTAATCACTTTAAAAAAAAATAAAAATAAATGTGTGCCCAGAAGTTTTTACAAGGAATATAAATGTGAGTTTTTTTCTTCCATATAGCACACTTACATTACTGTTAAAAAGTAACCTTTCACACAGGTTAATCTGGATAATTTCTAGGTATGTATCTTATGATTTCACATTATTTTGGGAAAGCCATGGTTTTATCACTAAAAAACATAATTTACCTGTATTGATTTTAAAATGGTGGTCAATTATTTAATTTATGGATGCGTTATAGAAAATCTAATTATTTAGATTTAGCCTGTGTGCAAAATTTTGGTAACTTTAAACAGATTAGCAGGAGATGAAGATTTCTGTAAGAGAATTTTATCTCTCTGAATTTTTTACAGAATTTTTACAGAGTGATAGATAGGCCTCAAATGGACTATGCAGGTATTCCTTTTACTTCAAATATATGTTTTTCACTACCAATCTATTTGTCTTCTGGGGATTAATTTTGAAAGTCACAGACAGAAGGCTGAGGTAAGATATAGTATGGTATGTCATATTAGAAAATTGTTGGTGCCTTTTGAAGGGTGCCTAGGGAAGGGAGGAATTGTATACAGGCAAAAATAGATGTAGTAGATAAATTGCAAAGTAAACTAGCTAAGAAATACAAATGATCAGGAAAAGAAAACAAAATACATTAATTGAATAAACCCATCAAGTTTGTTTATTTAAGATCCTTTGCAAGTTATAACTAGGCTACATCTTAAAACTTTAAACCTGCCATTTTTTTCCCCAATACATATTATTCTTATATAAAAAGATAAATGATCATTGAGTCCAGTGGGCCTCTTAGAAGTTACATAGAAAATTTATTGTAACATTACGTCTTAGCCTTAGGTAACATGAAGAACTGGGAATCTGGGGACTTGTAGTACATCACTGTATTGTAGTACAGACATTTATTGAGCTGTGTGACTTCACGGTTTGCAGGGTTAGCATTCTGTTAAAAATATGGGATTTGTAATGGAAGGCCTTGTAGTCAGCTGAAGTGGAGAATGAACTATAAACATTGTGTTTTCTGGCAGTCTGAGACTTAAGGAAGGGAAGGCACCTTCCTTTTGACCTTAATTTTTATGCTGATAAAATTAACTTTGGGCAGAAAAGTGCTTTGCTTTTTTAATGAGATTTGTGTATTCAGATTTGCATTAGCAACCTACTTACAAGTGCAATGATGAAACACATCCAAATCTTTCTGAAAATATGGTTTAGTAGCTTTTTTTCCTTATCTTGAAGCTGATAGAGTTCTTGAAGAAATACAAGGGGGAGGTTGGAATATTTACATTTTTAAGGAAATTAAGATTAATTTTCTAAAAGGTTGCTGATGCTAAGGTGTGATTATTTTATCAGTGCTTTTGTTTATACTTGTGAACAACAGCTGGTGGTAAAGCTCATAATTTAAATGCTTTATAAACCATCCACTTTACTGATTGTGGATAGGCAAGTAGGATCAACATTGGGAGACAAAGGTGTTAAGAGGTGTATAAACATTACGGTTACACTTTGAGATTTATATTGTATTAGTACATCCATATTTATGGGTAGCTGTGGCATGAACATGTAAACAAGGTTGAAAGTCCAAAATATGAGAGCAGTATGTTAATAAAAAGAAAGACAGGGGCACAGCCAAGAAAAAGTTAAACAAATCTGCTTGATTTGACATATCACAATGAACGTAAATTAGTAGACATATTTTTCAACAAGGTTTGCAAAAATTCCAAACTTTCTTCTTTTTTGGTTTTGTTGGGTTTTTTTTGGAGGGTGTGTGTGTAGGAAAAAGAAATCTAAAACTCAAACCAACTTGCTGAGTCTTGTTGAGTACATAAGGTAAACAAGCACCTACTCAAAAAAAATATTTATATTCCACATGAAAATTGCAATGAAACAGCCTGCCAGGAGCTGACAGGAAGGTGTATCACAGTCATACCTGGTGAAAGAAAGTATAGAATTGATGCTGAAGGATATTGGACTATTTTGGGCTCAGAGCACAAAGAGGTCAAAGATTATAGAAGTACATACTGCGATAAGCAGAAATACATACTGTGATAAGCAGAAATTTTTACAACACTGTTGGGATATATAACAGTAAAATCTACTTGTGAAGTAAGATGTTGTTGAACCTGAGTGTCTTATGTCAAATAAGTAAGAACCAATAAGTGAGAACAAATACGTAAGAACCAAACAATAAGAACCAATAACTGATGTGGGTTTTTCCCCTTCTTTTAAAGCAATTCGGGGGGGAAGATGAAAGGTTATTGAGTGGAAGTATCTTGCATTATTGTTATTATAACTACTCATGTTTCCTAATGTGTCACAGTGTGAGTGCATGAGTGTGTTTTCTGACACAGTGCAGATTAGGTACACCTTGGCTTGCAGAAATAGATCTCTGTAGCTAAGAAGAGAGAAATAAGAAGGCTTTTATTCAACATTATTTTTCAGTTGAAAACCAGATCTAGGTCAGATTTACCAACCCTTCTAAGTGCTTCAGCCTGTAAACTGATTTTGTACATTACTGGAAATTAAGGAGTGAGAAAACACACTTTATTTAAAAAAAAAATCCAAGTTACACAGCAATTCTTTCAATACCATTCTTTGCTGGGCTTTTTTTTCACAGAAATACCATTTTATAGGCATTCCATCTTTCTTGGAGTAACAGTTCTCATCTGTAAACCCTACATAAATTAAAGTCTCAAGTTTGACAGAGGAGGATTTAAAAGAAGTGTTCTATTCCTCATAATTCTCTAGTTGTGTTCTTGTCATTAAACAACATGTCATTGTGTCTTCTGGGGTTTTAGTTCTTTTTTTTGACTCTCAAAAGACAAAATTGGTGTCTCAAGACACCAAGTTACAAGTGTCTTCCCTTATTTGTCATAATAAAAAACAGGGCATCAGAAGCAATGAGAACTTTAAGTTATTTTGTAACACTGTTCATGGATGAAAGAAGTATGACAAGTCGTAATCATAGTGTTACTACTGTGTTCTGTTAAACTAGCTGGCCTTTAATTTACATTGCATTTTCAAGGAGTCACTTAAGGCAAAGCACTGCCAGCTGCAAGTAGTTTTTAATGCAATTTCATATTCACTTTTACAGTCATTCTTTTTATTCCAGGTTGTACCTCATAATATTATGCCAATATTATAACTGAAAAATCTAATTGAAACAATTAACACCAGAAATGCTACATACATAATGTACTTGTGTTTGCACAGATTGTTACATACTTTCTTAAAGAGAAGTTTATATTTTTTTTAACCCTGCTAAAAGGTGTATTTTGGCAAAAGCTCTGACAGTTATGTCAGTGCTTTGGAATCTGTTCTTTCTATTCTCTTAGAGAATGAGTAAAATATCTTAGGGTTATTTCTGTCTTGTGCTTTACTCTGCTGAGAACATAAAGCTTGTATTTCTCTTCATTCTTCAGGAAGTTATTTACTGGCAAGTTAAACAAGTCAGCTAAAGCAAAGGTCAGATTAACAGGTAGAGCTAAAGGAACTGTTAAGCTTGACTATATGTCCCCAGCCTAAATGAGTATTTCTGATTTTAAATGTATATCACAAGAAACATCAGAGTCATCTGATGATGTCATTGCCGTAAATTTTAATCCTAATCACAAGAGTCATCCATGGATAAATCATAAGTTGTAAGATAAGGATTCAGTCACCTATCTTCTTAGCTTCAGTTAATTCTTCGTCTGTTTTCAACTTTACCAAAAGACATGACCAGTAATCAATAGTTCTGCTTAAAGTAGAACGTTATCATTACTGAAAGTATTAAATGAGGAGTAATTGCTCTGGACTTGACTGATGTGGTTGCAAACTGTGCTTGTGCAAAGAATAAGTGCAAAGCAATTCATGTCAGCATGCTTTAGCAGTTATCCTGTCCAGCATAGTGAAAATGAAGCAAGATTCAAGTGACCAGTGCTGGGAAGAGTAGATTCAGAAAGCAACAAACATGCCTTCACAGCTCCTTGTAAACTTAGTCTTTTGCAGTGAACTTCATTTCCCAGCAAGAGCATCTCACTGAAGATTTGCATGTTGTATGGATATTAGTATAAAATAGGCTTAAATTAGTTTCTTAGAGAAAATGTAACCAAACTCATGGATTCAGAGAAAAATATCTATATGTGGTGGCAAAGAAATACCTACTGTAGCTACATACCTGAAATATCTTTTCCCAGTGGTCCAATTAACATTATAGTGTGACACTAAGACCCAAATATTTTACCCATCAGAAAACAAGTTTTTATGCTCTGAATTATACAGTGACCTTGTTTGTACCATAAACTCCTAAATAATATGACAATTCTGTTGTGTATTTAATGTAAAACATTTTAAAGAAGAAACTTGGGCTGTGAAATAAAGCAGAGGCTTTTAATATATATATATTTCATGTTTTGTGTTTTTGAAAAAGTGACAAATAATGTGTTACTTTTCTTGAACTCACATGTTTTTAAGGGAAAATACTTCAGTGAAGAGACTATAAAATGCAAATGTAAAATTGATTTCTTTTTGCAGATATCTATTTTTTAGAAAGAAGAACAGCCTTTGCAATTGTTTCTCTCTGAATAAAATAAAAATACTTCCAATCTCTATGGAACATTATATGATTTCCAGCAGAGCCATTTGTCTTTTGGCAGCTTGAATGTTTGAGTGCAGAAAAAAAAACAAAAACAAAAACAAAAACTTTTTTATGACAGCTAAGCACTTTAGTAGTCATGTAAAGCCTATTCATGTCAGTATTTCAGAGTGGAGTTTGTTGTTATATTCAAAATTGGTGCCATTTGAATAGGCTGGGAGGAAGAGTGGTATACTGAAAAGTTTCACAAAAGACTCATCAGTAGTCTAACTGACATCACTGTTGGGGAACAGCTATTGGAAATACATTTTGGGATCCTTTGGGGTATTGTTGAAGTCAAGTACATCCTTATTTGCTTTGATGTCAGGTTGCTTAAAACTAGACTTTTTAACTTCTTCGGTATAATTCAAATCTTAAGCAGATCTAGAGCAGGATGTAAAATTTAAAACTCCATAGAAGGAACGGCATGGCAGGATTTCACACTGTCATTTGTCTAAGGGAATGCATGTATGGGATCACATGAGAAGTCCAAAGCTTAATTTGTGACTCTTCATGCAAGACACAAAGCTGGATCTGGCAACAGTCAGGTGCTTACCAGTTAGCTTTTGCAATCTTGTTGATGGGTTTGCCTCAGAGTGAAGTCAAATATTGACTGTTAAGTATCTGGAGTTTTATACAATACCTAAGATTCACAACCTGCTATGGTTCTTTCCAACCATTGAGTAGGCACCACTGTCTTTAAAATGCTGCATACCTTTGGTCTTGCAAATATTTAGGTTGGGCTTTTGAGCATTGTTTATTACTGTTTACTTTCACCTGACACACTGTAAGAGTCTCTCAATGGAATAAAATTCATTTTATGACAAAATAACAATATAAAAGTCACATATAAAGTCACATATAAAAGTATATTGGAAAAAAATTATTGCACTCTATGCTAATGCTTCTGTTAAACGATAAGATGCTACTATGAAGACTTTATTATGCAATCTCACACACTGCCCAGAAACCTGTTGAAGTTTCAACAATTAGTATAGGCATGGTGATTTTTTAAAAGAAACTCAGGAGATTAAAATGGCAGTTTGCACAGATGGCAGAGTTGCAAAACTCTCCTTAGGATTTATGTTCAAGGAACCATTGGTAGCTCTACTAGATCAGATCCTATCAATTTTGCAGGAATATATTACTTTGATATTATTTTTTAACCATTTGGTCAAACACCATGGGTCTTCCACACAAAGAATAGTACAAATTCAATACCACACTTGTGTTATTTGAACTATGTTGGTGTTGCTGGATGGAAACTATAGTCACATTAAAATGTGCTTCACAGTAATTTCGTAAAACTAATACGGTCTTTTTGTAGGAAAAAGCCCTTCCACTGTAAGACACAAAAATATATTTCACATTACCTTGAATTATTTGTAGTTATTTTATCGACACAATGGATTTGCTAGAGTTATTCACAATGATCTAATTAATTTAAATATTCTCAGTGTAAAAACCTTCCTTTTATCCAATATTCCTTGCTTCTTTACTTGAACACAATACAAAAGATACCATCACTCTGAAACAGAAAAACCCTGTAACTAGTTACAAGATTTTAATATTATTATGAAATACTGCATTTGTTTGTTTTTTTTAAATACATCAGATCTGGTTTTGAATATATTGTAGTATCTGGCTCATGGGTAACATATGCCCTGGTGGCTGAAGTGAGTTGCAATTGTTCTGATTTTTTATGGCTGCCTGCAGATCCCACTGGGCTATTGCAGCCCTTCTGTGCACACATGTAGCTACCTCAGAATATACTTCACCCGAGAGAGGAAAAGGTACTTGAGGAAGACTATAAAATGCATAACTATTGTTATTTTCAACTGAAGGCTGCCTATCATGGTAGTTTTTTCCTTGGCTTAAGGAATTGCACGAGTTTTCTCATTTTTCCAGTAAAACATGTTTGAGAACATCTAAGGAATTCTCAGTGCTGTCATGATTTTCTTCTTTTCATAATCAATCTGGAGTAAGTCTATAGTAAAAACTACGGTCAGAGCTATGGAGGTGACCAGGCACTAGTGCAAATAAAACACAGATGTATTTACATAACCTGGACACAACTGAAAGATTCAGCACATGATCTTGTTTGACTTTAACAAGGAAAAAAAAAAATAAAAATAGAGAAACAAGGTCAATAACAATAACAATGTTTAAGTGCTTACATAAAAAAGGATTTTAAATTGGAAAGTTCCTAATACTAAGGTATATTTGTGAAAAATCTTTACATTTTTGATATTAAGGTGATGCCAACACATTAAGGCTATTGGGGAAAATGATTAGTAGGGAATTATTTTCAAATGTTCATCTGTAAATTGCCTGGTACATACTTATCTTTTAAAGAGTTGCTACCTCATGTGGAACCTAATTTTAACCACCGAAGGATGAAATGGGAAAATTTTAATCCTGCTTTAAGTGCACATCTCAATACAGCTATAACTGTGGTGTTGCTACTGATGCCTCTATAATATATCTGACAAAAGCTGCTGGACAAGTTGGGTGAATCAAGCATTTCAAACCCAGTGAGCTGCTTTTTTTTTCTTTTTTTGACCAAGTTTTCAAAGACTATGAGAATCCTGTAAATTTTTCATGATTGTGATTGAAACTAATAGTACAAAATGAACCACAGTTTAAATGTAATATGGGGAAGAAACAGAGAAAGGCAAAGATTTTCCACCTGCAAATGTAATGTGTTTGAAACCTTAAAATTAATTATTTTTTTCACACAATTCTTTTTCTTTTCTAACGAGGTCTGAAAGACATATGATAGGTAAATCTGAAGTCTGCTGCATTGAATTTTTCTGAATATGTAATTACATGAAGCTTAGAGGGAAAAACAGAAGTCTATTATGAAAGTATGGACAACTCATGCTGATATAAGGGGTTTTATTACCACAAGAACAAATGGTTTTCAGGTAGGGATTAATTCCTCTGTGTGCTTCCTGAATAAATAATTACTGATGTCTAAGGCATTAAAAGATTTTGAGAGCCTCTATGCTGCATGATGCTGCCTTATTTGTGCCAATTATGGCAAAAGCTTCAGAAAATGGGACGACTCATCGACGTATGGGAAGGCATCCTGAGTTACAGTGTGGGTATCAGTAAATCAAAGATACAATAGAGAAAGACCATCTTCTGCCTACCAAATTTAAATTGTAGATACCATTCAGGAACATTCTCTCTGTTTTCGTGTGATTCACTGCATTAAATCTGCTTCCCAGCTTCTTATCTGCTTAAAATGGTAGAAGGGTGGGTGGAAAAGCAGGAAAGAAATAGAAGCTGAGGAGAGTCTTTTGGGTCTCAGTTTTGCAGATGTTTGACATCTGAATACTCTCAGCGTGTGAAAGGTCTTACTAACTTTAGCCATTCAAATTCTTTAAAATAAGCTTTTGTGTAAGTTTTTCAGAATCAAAGTTTTAATATCTAGAGAAGACCTGCCAAGACTATGGCAGTTAGCACAAAATAACATTTGCTAACAGCTATGCATCCATCTCTTCCTCCTCTTCCTTGTCAGGTTCAGATCCCACTGGGAGAAGCCTCAGCAAACCCTTGGAGTGGCAAAGCCAGACTACAAACATCAATAAAACTTTATATAACTAAGAGGAGAAATACACTTTCCAGTGAACTGTAAGAAATGTGAAAGGAAAATAGATATGAAAACCAAGTATTTTGCATGCCTCCTGAACCATCAGCATAGTACAGTTGAAGTGGGAATAGATAATTTTTTTCCCCTACATGAATATCAGCATTGCAGAATGCCTCATCTAATACCAAAAATGTCTTTTTAAGGTTTATGGAAAAGAAGCAAGATCAGAATTATTTCAAGAAATAGGTGCTTCACTGATTTGTTTTAGTGGATTTATAAATCAATACCTGAGGGTTTAAAATATTAATTCAGCTGTTCTCTGTAGATACTCTTTTAATACCCTTTGAGAGTTCTGACATATATACACAGTACTTGATCAGATGTCTGGGAGAAGAAAAATGGCACTTTTGTGTAAACTCATATACATCATACACAGCTTTGTCTTGAAGTACTGCATATTTTCTTCTTTCCTTTCCTTTTCTTTTTTTTTTTTTTAAGAGCACACTAAATATTCTGATTAGTGATTTTGAATAATTTAATAGGAGAGAGGTGGTGCTTTTACAAAATAAATCAGGAGGAGTAAAAGCATATTTTTGACAGCTTTTCATCTGAAATGATGAAAGTTGAGCTAATCGTTCCTGTGTAAAAGGGGAACTGAAGACAGTTAAAATCTTGTTTGCAAGCACTGTTATTATTTTTTTTTTGTTATTTAAAAACCAAGTAAGTAGGCCAGGCTGTAAGTGGTCACTTATCTTTAAGTAATAAGATACAGAAACTGAAGGGTTAGAAATGCTCAGTTAAGGGATTTCTGAACCCACAGATGACAAATGGAATTATGGGGTAGGAGCATATAAGAAGAAAAAGTTATGAGGTTTTGAGTGCTTTTATTAGACCCCCTAGAATATAATACTTGTGAATTTTAACCAGCCTCATAGCTTTCTACCAATCTGCTAGTCTTCAGTGAGATGTCTGGTTTAGTAGATGAAGGAGTGCATTGGGTTTGCATGGCAAGCTTTTGACGGTGGAGGGGCTACAGAGGTGGCTTCTGTGAGAAGCTGCTAGAAGCTTTCCCTCTGTCTAACAGAGCCAATGCCAGCCAGCTCCAAGTTGGACTCACTGCTGGCCAAGGTCTGAGACCATCAGCAATGATAATAGTGCCTCTGGGATAACATATTTACGAAGGAAAAAATATGCAACAGCAACTGCAGCTGGAGGAATGAGAATATGTGAGAGAAACAACTCTGCAGACAGCAAGGTCGGTGAAGAAGGAGGGGATGAGGTGCTCCAGGCACCAGACCAGATTCCCTTGCAGCCCCTTGTGAAGACCATGATGAGGCAGGCTGTTACCCTGCAGCCCAAGGAGGCCTGTGGTAGAGCAGATATCCACCTGCAGCCCATGGAGAACCCCACACAGGAGCAGGTGGATGCCCGAAGGAGGCTGGGACCTTGTGGAAAGCCCATGTTGGAATAGGTGTTCTGGCAGAACTTGTGACCCTGTGGGGGACCCATGCTGGAGCAATTTGTGCAGATCTGCAACCCATGGGAAGGTCTCACATTGGAAAAGTTTGTGGAGGACTCTCTCCCATGGGACAGATCCCATGCTGGAGTAGGGGAAGAGTGTGAGGAATCCTCCTCCTGAGGAAGAAGGAGGAGCAGTAACAACGTGTAATGAACTGACTACAACCCCTATTCCCTGTATGCCTGCACTGCTGAGGAAGAGGTAGAGAAATTGGGAGTAAAGTTGATCTCAGGAAGGGAGAGGGTGAGGTGAAGGTGTTTTAAGATTTGGTTTTATTTCTCATTACCCTACTCTGATTTGATTGGTAATAAATTTAATTTAATTTTCCCAAGTTGAATCTGTTTTACCCGTGATGGTAATTAGTGAATGATCTATCCCTGTCCTTATCTCAACCCATGAGGCTTTCATTATATTTTTTTCTCCCCCATCCTGCTGACGAGGGGAGTGATAAAGTAGCTTACTGGGCACCTGGAGTCCAGTGAGGGTCAACCCCACAAGGGGAGAGCAGTGGATGTTGTTTGCCTTGCCTTCAGTAAGACTTTAAACACTGCCATAACATCCTCATAGAAAAGCTGACTCAACAAAGACTATATAAGTGTGGTGATTTGAAAACTAGCTGAACTACTGTGTTCAAGAGTTGTGACTGACAATGCAAAGTCCAGCTGGAGGTCAGTTGCTAGTGATGTTCCCCAGGGGTCAATACTGTGGCCAATACTGCTCAGCAATTTCATTAGTGACCTGTATGATGGCTCAGAGTGCACGCTCAGAGAGTTTGCAGAAGACATGATTGTGGTGAGTGGCTGTTAAACCTCAACAGACTGGAGCAATGCATTAGGAGGGCCTTGTGCAGTTCCACAAAGGGAAATGCCAAGTGCTTCTCCTAGGAAAGAGTAACCCCAGCCACCAACATAGGCCAGACCCAACCAGCTGGAAAGCATGTCTACAGAGAAAGATTATACCTCTCTACTCAGACCTAGTGAAACACAACTGAAGTGCTGGGTCCAGTGCTGGGCTCTCTTAGAGACTTGGACATACTGGACTAAGTCCAGCGAAGGGCAATGAAGACCATGGGGGACTGCAGCATATGTCATCTGAGAAGAGACTGAGAGAGCTGGGACTGCTCATCCTGGAGAGAAAAGGCTCGTGGGAATCTTGTCCATGTGTGTAAATACCTGGTGGTAGAAGTAAAGGCAACAGAGCCAGATTCTTCTCAGTAGTGCTCAGTGACCGAACAAGAGCCAGTGCACACAAACTGAAACACAGGAAATTCCACTTCAACATAAGAAATAACTTCTTCACTACAAGGGTGGTCACACACTGAAACAGGCTGCTTGTCAAAGTTGTGGTGGCTCCATCCTTGGGGATATCCAAAACTCAACTGCACATGACTGAGCAACCTGGTCTTGCTGACCCTGTTCTGAGCAGTGGGTTGGACTAGATGATCTTCAGAGATGCCCTCCAGCCTCAGCTCATCTGTGATTTTGTGATTTAATGAGCTACACTGTTGACTTGAGGGGGTTTGTTTTAAGACAGATATTTCCCTTTAAACCCTTTTTGTCTGAAAATCAAGATTGTCTCTTATGTTACCCTCAGACACTTTATTTTCCAGTGAATGGAGAGAAGAAATTCCTGTCCAGCAATGTAAGAATAACTTCCATTTGTAGCCTGTAAATGCTAATGACTCCATGCATGATTTTATTTTTCCTTTTAAATTTCCTGATAAGGGAGTTTTTATATAATTAATTCTTAATATCTGGGAATATCATGAATAGATTTATATTCAGTAAAAAAATAAGATCATCAAAATACTTCCTGAAATCTTTAAGTTGTCACAGAGATGTTTTAAGATACCAAGAAACTAAAAACCCATGTACTAGTTGTTACTCTGTTGTTACTATGTTATTCCAATGAATGTCAAAAAGCATAGGTTAAGAAAACATTTCAGTAGTAACTGAAACTTAAGTTTTAAGTTACCGTTTGCCCTTCTCTCCAAGTATATATATATATATAAAAATATATAAATATATATATAAACTACCTACACTATATGTATTTTTAAAAAGTAAAACTTTGCATTGCCAATACATAATCACAGTTGGCACTTCAAAGTACTGTTGGTTATTATAAAAGTTTCTAATTGCCTTCTAATTTATGATATTACTGTTTTTATTATTATTTATATTGTTGTTGTTATTTATGGGTGTTAGAATTAGCAGATAACATCCTGAGTCTCTAACTAATTATATTACATTGATCTTTGGATAGGTGAAAGATGAACTTTTCCTACATCTGAAAGGGGCAATGTACTGGGATTGTCTTCGGAAACTTATAGAAGTTACAGAAATCACACATTTGTTGGGTTAGTTTTTTTATGCCATTGAAAGTTTTTGTGATTTTTTTAAGTTCAACTCTTTCATTAATTGTTTCCAAAACCAAAAGACAAAATCCACTATTTTTGCAAGCTTCATGACTGTATCATCTGTAAGGTTTGGTGAACTGAAAAATCAGACACATTTTTAAAGTAGCATCTCTTGGCTTTGTTAGAGATGCATCTGTTCAGGTAACTCTTGTTTAGCAGTGATAGCATGGTTGTTGTCCACCAGTTTAATCAGCACTTGCTTACCTAATCTCTTGTAACAGATATATTGCTACTGAATTCAGGGACTCTGAAAATCCCATATCTGACAAAACAGACTTAATAAGGAAAATCACTATATTTTCACATTGTATTTGTCTTGGCAAGAAAGAACTCCTGCTAGAAGACATACATTTTTCACTACCTAGAAACATGCAGTTCGGAGTTGCAATCCCTGAGTTTTTCACTCTTCAGAAAAACAGAATTGGGCAGGAATTAAAATTGAATGAAATCTGGGGGAAGACTTCCAGAGAAGGACAAAGTGTACAACAGAGCATCATTTTCTAATCAGATGTTAATTTGTTTTTCACTGGGTGAAACCGATCTGCTGTAATGTGCTTGTGTGTGGATTTTGAAGTATTTTTGAGCAGAATATCTGTGGAGTATTGAGTGTTGACTTCAGCCCTTGGGTTGGTTCTGTTGCCTTTTTTTCTTTACACAGGCTAGCTAGCTTGACTCCTGATTGACAGATGTTGAGAGCTGATTTTTGGACACTCCTACTCACAGAGGGGAGTCATTCTGTGTTTTGCTGAAAGGAGAGGAAATATTTTCAACCAGTGGTTCTTGGAAGTAAACTGTGGTTTTGGCTCTTCCCCTCCAACTTTCCTCTGGACAGGAGCGTGGGGGGAGGGATGAGGAAGTATATTTTTACTGAGTATGTATAGACCACAAAACTAAAAAATGGAGATATGATAATCTTTCACTGAAAAACAGAGGATTTCTCTGTCCTTTTAGCAAAGAAGGAAAAGTCAATTTGCAATCATGAGTATGAGCCCTGCTATAAAAGTACTGACCCTTTGTTTTAGACATTATTATCTGTGGCTACTCAGTACAATGTCCCTTTACATTTCCCTACCCTTGTTGCAGGACGCATCGCGTAATCTCATATCATTGGCTAAACTGGCAATGAGCTTGGTTTTAATTCATCTGTTGTGCCGTAATTTTTCTTGTTTCATCTGCTTCTATGCAGGCAGGTGATCTGTTCCTGCAGCATTGGTGTACAGGACAGCAGGGGCAGATGTTGCTGTTGCCACCCCAAGGTGAGGTCTCTCCTCCCAGGATTTAGTGCTCAGGGTCTCCATCTGCATACACAGGCAATTTAGTCACCACCTAATTTTAAATGTTTAATTTTCACATTCCAGGTTGCCCCCTCACAGATTTTTCTCTATTAAGTAGACAGGAAAACAATTTTCTGTTAGGCACTCAAATTAGATACCTAAAGTAGACAGTCTGAGTAGTCCCAGAAGTGTTAATTTTCCATATGTTTTACAGTATATGAATTGGATCATTCTTAAGTAACGTCTTGGTAAAATGAAGGAAATATACTGCTCATGACATTGCTTTCTCTTTCTTACAAATGTTTCTCTCCATTCTTTTGTATTGCTGTGTTGGGATCCACTGCTTCTGTGTGTGTACTTTTGCAATAGGTCTAAAACATCAATAATATATAATAACTAGAGAATGAAAATTGTATGTAATTGTTCTCTTGGAGTGATCTCAGTTCTGCCAGGCAGTATATCAATTTTTCTGTTATGAATCTGCAGTTGTGAATCTGTTTAGTTAGGAATGTAAGGGAAAAATTAAGCAAAGGAGAGATAATATTTTTTCTATGGACTATACAGAATGTAGCATAAACTTGAACTGTTTTTATCAAACTGGAGAAACCCTTAAAGGAAGTAACTGAATATAGTCTGATATGACTATACTGAGTCCTGAAAATATATTGATAAAGATTTCTTTAAGGATTTATTAAAGTTAGTAAGGTTGTGGTTTTCTTCTGATAAAGCTAGGCCCACCTAATAGAGGCCAACTTGTAGCATCAGTAGATGAAGCAACTATTTTCAGTGCTACTGCTTTGTAATTTCTTCTTTAAAGTAAGCTTGTTCCAAGATTTTTAATATATGTTCAGAAGAAAAAACACTGTTTTGTTAATATAATTTTATGCTACAAAGACGCTTCTTGGTACTACTAGTAACACCCTACCTGTTCAAAGGGGAGAGTTCCTTGTACTACAGTGATCAAGATACATACTGATGATTCAAACTGTTTTTTCTCCCCTCTGCTTTTCAGATAAACATAAGAGATGACCATAAGGTGGTTGTAGGCCTTTTTCAAATTGCTAGTCACAAATAAGAGAAAATAAATGAGGTACGCTTGCACAAAGAAGTACAAATGTAAACTGACCACGGATAAATGTAAAGTATAAATTAAATTTGGGTATGACTTACAAATTTCTAGACACTAGAGGAGGAAGATTATGAAGCAATTTCCAGAAGGAGTTTCAGAAAAATAGTATGTAAGTGGTCTTGAGATGAGAATTGATATAAGAATCTCTGTTTCCTCCATTGATTAAGCTGATAGACTAATAGAACAATTGACCCAGAAGACATGGCCCTGTCCCGCCGTTAAGAACAGTGAGTTGTTTTACTAAGGAAGAGAAAAAGTGGGCACGTTTTCCTGCTTTCAAAGGCTGTACCTAGTAGGCACACTTTACAATAGTATTTCTGATACAGCTTGATGAAATTAGTTTTTATTTGTGTGTACTTCATTTAATTTAGTATTCAAGTAGATATCACATATTTTTATGTGAAAGGTTATTTTCATTAACCTCCAGTATCTTTACATGTTAATTTTGATGAAGTGGATCTTACGATGTCAAGAATTGTCTAATAAAAGATAGAAAAATGTATTTATATGCAGATTAAATTAAAAGCTAAGCAGCTGTTGGCAGCTCAAGAAGATCAAAATATTAATTTATGAAATCTTCAGTTTCTTATTTATTTTTTAATTATTTTTCATTACCATATATTTGCTATGTAGCTTTTAATTCTAACACTTTAGAGTTTAATTTCAATGTCTTTTATCTGCAGTGGTTCATTCTTTTAATATTACATTATGTAGTCACTTTTTCGATAGGGCCTAGTTCACAAAGGAATTAATAATTCTACATGTTTGAATGCCTTGATGGGATCAGATATTCAAATGGGATTTTCATGATATTTCAGGCTGGAAACAAAATATCTAGTACATAACACTGTTAGTTAGTTCTCATATATCTTTTCTATTTCTTTGTAAAGATATTTACTTGTATTTTGATAGGAATTTTTTGATATTCAAATGAAAATTTTTCATTACAGGCAATATTCAGAAACTACGTTAGCTATCTGGGGGAAAGGAAAAAAACTAACATAAGAATCCCTTAAAAAGAACGTGGAAAACTCAAAATTACGTGAAAACCTTACAGATGAATTGATTTTACTGTCAAGTTAAAAATTTCTGATATACCCAGAAAACAACGAACAACAGAAAAACATTATATTTCTTAAACCTTTACACCAAAGTGAAACCCCAGTCTCTTATGAGTGTGTCTGACACTGATTAATTTGCCCTTTTCTGACAGTTTTACTATATTAGGCTGCAGAGGGCTCCTCTCTTTTTTAGACAAATACATCTTTTAATACATTTGTCAGCTAGCTGGGCTGTAATTCACCTCTTGTGCTGGTCCCCTCCAGCAACATCAGAACAGGAAAAACGTAATACAGCAGAGGAGAGATGTGTACCTGGCATCTCTGTAACAGATTAGATGAAAAATCTGAATGTCATTTTTCCCACTAATCAGAAACTACACTCAAATACAGTCCTGCGAAGAGCAATGTGCTGAGAGGGAAGGAACAAAAATTTCTTCAGAGACTGACTGGTTTCTTGTGCAGTCCATTTGGAGGTAGTTGAGTGACTCCTGACTGAGTGTCAAGTCAGGGAACTTCTTTATAAAGGAAGATATTTCCAATGAAACAAAGCAAGAATTTTTACTGGAAAAGGTGAGTCCAGAAGCTGGTAATACAATTTTGTGAAGGAGGGTTCATCTGTATTTATTATGAATAACACTGTTTTTTTTCATTTTGTCACAAACAAAAGAGAAAAATTTCAAGTCAAGTAAATGCTTTATTTCAAGCACTGATATTGACGAATAGGATGTCCCTGTACATGGTGGGGGGGTTAGACTAAATGACCTTTAAGGTCCCTTCCAACTCAAGTTATTCTATGACTCTGATTTTATATTCAATTCTGTATTGTTCTACAGTATTATGAATACAAAATACAACAAATTCAAAAGGAAAAGTGAAAATATTTTTGAGTTTAATGTTTAATATTGTCCACGTTTTCTTTTACAACTTTTTTTCAAAAAAGAATTTTTATTAAGATTGGCCCAATTTCACAGGCACCCTGATTTCTGTGAACTGAAAAGATAATTCTGCTAAAGCTTCTGTGGTTATCTCTTTTTCAAAAAGATGAACGTACAAATGAGTCACAGAGATAGGGTGCAATGCTGAAAAGAGGAAGAAGATCTTAGGTTGCTAATTCCACTTTTATGTGGGGGTTGTAATGCATAAATAGAATAAAATGTGCTTTGAAATATGACCTGTATAAAATGTGGCTATTTACTTGCATATATAATGCAAGTTTGAACCACATGATTATTGTGATTTTGAGAGGAAAAATAGCAGGCATCTGGAAGATGAAAGAGAAATCCAGAATGGATCAGTTTATTTTTGTTATTTTTTTTTTTCTCTGAGAAATAGTATTTTCCAGAAAAAAAAAAAAATCAGTTCTGCTCTGAAGATATTGTGTTAACTCTGGAAAAGAGGTTCAATCAATGAAGTGTGAAATTGAAGGATATTAATCCCGCTTTCAGCACAAATCTCAATGTGGCCTTAACTATGGAGTTATTAATAACATTTTTATAATAATAAAAAATCATGTCATCTAGAGTTCATATATAGCCATGTAAAGTGTTCCAAATTAATTTGTAGACCTGGATTTTAATTTTGATAATTTAATTCCTACAATTAAAAATAGCTTTTTCTACTTCTGTCACCATTTACAAAATCACTTCTAAGGAAACAGAAAACAAGACTCCTAAGGATGAAAGCTGTGAGAATCCTGGGATTAGGTGCCTCATACATTTATTTGCTCTATTACATGTGTGAAATAACACACCATATGACATATAGTGAGGTTTAATCTCATCAGATTTCATAAGGGACACATACTACACAGGGGATGTGTTTTAGTTTTGATTTTATTTCCTTGTCTACCTTTCTTGGTTAGTGACACATTTAAGAATTGGTTTACAATTGCCATTTCTGGAGGCATATAGATTTTCTTCAGATTTTCTTTATGCTATCTTGCTGTTTGTAGCTCTAGGTATCCTAATATGAATTTATTAAAAAAAAAATCCTTTAGAAAAATATTTGCCTTAATTTCAAAGGTTAGCTAAAAGAAAAAGAGATTTGTATCAAAATCTTCCACAACAGGGTCCTTACTATTAATCGGTCTTTTCTGTAAGCTATAATCTTTATATTCATGCTCATGGAAGACTTTGTTTGCTTATGTTTAAGCCACAAACAAAATAAAACCTTTTCCTCAGGTATGTTTATTACCGTTAAAGATCAAACTTTAAAGAAAGGTGGTAATTAAACTGCTGTTGACTCATATAAGGACTAAGTTTACTTACAGACTGCAACACAGCAGTGTAGAAAACATTGCTAAGATGGAGACAATTTTACTCTCAAAGAGAAGTTTCTCTTGGTATTAAGAAGACTGTATTGAGGAGAAGCTTTATAAATATTATTTCTTAGTCTGGTTACAAACCCAAGTGTAAAATGAGAATCAAGTGTCAAATGTGACACATAGGCATCTACTGTTTGGCTAATGTGCTGACAAACACCGTGTGAACAGCCATTCTATGCTACTGCAGCAGCAATGACTTATTACTATAGAATGGAACAATCAATGGCATTAGCCACAAAATCCTGGGGGAGGTGTCTGAAAAAATGAATGAAGGTTTGATGTGACTTCTCTGACTGCTTTTAGAGGCTGAGCTGATCTACAAAAGGGAAGTAGAAATTATGCATTATTTGGAGATGCCTGCACTGACAGTTGTGAGCTTTGCAGCTCTCCAGACTGGAAGCTGTGCAGTCTCATTAGCACAGAGTTGCTCCCAACACAAAGTACAAAACTTAACAGCTTGTGTACTACACTGTGCTAATATTGGGCTGTTTCATGTCCGGTCAACATAGGCCAGGCTAAAGTGACCCAACCTCACCTTGCATTATAAACCTATGTATTCTGATTTTTTTCACTCAAAGTAGATATCATTATTTATACAGTTAAAAAAAAAATAAAAAGAAGAAGAATAAGAAAAAAAGAAAATATGTATATGTGTATATTTACATATGTTGGATTTTTTCCTGACTCCTTAGAGAGCCCTGGTAGACTACCACTCTCCTGATGTATCCCCTCTTCAGGCAGTTATCCTGGTGTCTAAACATCCATTGAAGCAATGAAAATGTCCCAGTTATTTTCATCCAAAGGCATAGAAACTGCAGGAAGTCCAAGCAAAATGAATACCTTAATTATCAAAAAGAATCTTGTATTCAGATGAAATTTCCTCCCCACAGGAGGAGGAATTGCTAGAAATTCAGAAGTGAATGCTGCAATTTTAGGCTCTTCTGTATCTTATATCTTTTTACCAGAAATTACAGTCCTCTCAAGAAAGAAAATAAGAAAGAAACCTAAAGCTTAACACATCATAAAGCAGTCAAATATGTTCATGCATAAACTTAGCCCTGGAATGTTTTCTAAACTGTTATAGACTATTTACCTCAGAAAAGGAAATTTGGGGAGATAATATGAACTCTTCCAGGAACTTTGCTTGTTTGTTGTTGAATTTATATGAAAAAAGACCTAGAGGCTGAGGAGAAACAAACAAAAAAAACCCCGAGCAGTATAAGCATTGGTGTTTATAAACAGAGATGCAAAACTTTTAACTATGTTGTTTTTTTATATGTCTCCTTCTCTGCCTTTGAGGATTATCTAGTTTTGGTTCTCTCTGATATTTTTACTTTTTACTTAATTTCCCTTAGTTTTATCCTTTTTAGTTTAGGAGAGAAAAAGAAGAAAGCAATTTCCTTTTTCTGACAGAAAATTCCCTAGCCCTTTTTTCCTCTCAGTCTGGACATATAAACATAAATTCATCTTTGGCTGTACAGATGATGGGATCTATGTCTATTTGTCTACTTCAGTCACATCTCCTCTCTTCGGGCATAAATCTGAGCCTATGCTTGCACATTCCACATGTTTCTTTCCTATGGTATTAGCAGCAGACTATGACACCAGTGACTCTTAAATTGCACAGATCCAGCTTGCACTCAGATTTCAGTCTCATCAGTATTCCTTACACTGTGCAGCAAAATTTATCATTAATAATTAAATTGTGTGTTTAGGTGTACATATATGTGCAGAGGAGGACAGTGAGGATAGATAGAAGGTGAATTAGTTACTAAATTGAACAATCCCTCAGGAAATTTTAAATAATCATGGATCAAAATCTATTTCAGCTCTGTGACCTTATCTTGAAAGATATACTGGTGTTTTCTTTACCTTGGTGCATTTGAGGTAGCAAAAAGGCAGCACAGAGATCAAACAGAGTGAAGCATCACTCAATGAAAGTTACTCTCAGTGGAATATTTGGGTTATAAGGTGCTCTTACAGCCATTTCTAATTTAATTGAATTCCTTTATAAAAATATTCTTACCTTCAGTGGCTGGAAAGGTGTAGTATGAGTTTGTAGGCCAGTTTCTTTAATTTCAAGCACAGATATTTTGATTATTTTTTTTTTTTTACTAGTGAATTTTTTAACATATTCAGAATAATTGTCCACTTATTAAAAGCAGGTCAGTTTTTCATATTACTCAAGTATGAGCATATGCTATACAACTAAAAGCACAGAGAGTAAGAAATTTATTATAATGTTTACCTAGCACAGTCACACCCAGTGTCTACTCCAGTTTGTAGAAACATCTTCATTGTTCAGACAGGCATGTGAGTACTTCGCTTAACTGAAAACACATTTTATTATACTTGGTTTTGTTTAGTTTAGAGGGTTTTGCATTTCATAGGAAAAATATATCTTCCTTTAAAGAAAAAAAAAGACTGGATGGGCAGGGAATATCACTACCATTCAATATGATGCTATAATCCGTAGTCCTGTTGGTTTTGTGTGCCAGGCTTTGCTTTGTTACTGCTGACTGCTGATGAAGTTAACTAGGCTGCATAGCATAAACAAAGATGACAGCAATAAGAAAAAGGTAAAAAGGTTCCCCCAGCTTTAATCTGAAATGTATGTCTTGATCTTTATCTATGAATTTAATCTCGGTTTTGTCACATGAATTAGTATCTCCCTAGAGATATCTGTGCTTTTTCCCCTATGTTGTTTCTTTCTATGGTCAGTTACAACTGTTTTCCTAGCAAATGGTGTCCCTTCTCCTAGCCAAATTGTTTCATCAAGATAGAAAAATCTTCTGTTTGGCCTCTTGATGCTTAGCAACAAATATAATGCAATGACTACCACATAAATATCACACAAATGTTGGTTGCATAGGTTAAACACCCAGGAAAAAGTCTGAAGTTGGAGAACACCACTGGGCAGGATGCTTTGCTTCCTGCCTTGAGAAATGTCAGTAAGCATTCAGTATACACTTTGCCTGCATGGCATGCAAACATATATATAGAGAAAGTGCAAAAGTGGTTTTTTTAATTTATTTAATATCGTTTTAATTTATGTTCAGTGGAATTTATAAGGTTTTAATTTTCAATGAGTGTCTGCTACATTACATAGCTTTAGAATGAAGAGTGGTTGAAACACATCTTTTGAAGTTGGTTTGAACCAATCTGTGGAATTTTGTTTTGATGTGAATTGAAACAATCCTTGAAGTAAACCAGCATAAAACTGCATTATTTATTTACCTTGGAAGTTGTGATTTGACTGTCCAAAGTCCAATTTCTTTCTCCTGTGCAACTTTCATGGTATATCTTTCTATGCCTATTGGTGTAATTTAGTTTCCATCATTCATCAAGAGGTTTTATGGCTTCAAGGATTTCGCATGAGATAGCCACTAAGAAGCATTACTGCTAGGGCAAATTGGAGCTATCTAACCTGATCATGAGTCCTGGTGGCACAATCAAATAAATATTGTCTGTCTATTCATTAAACCTGAATGAAAAAATTATTTTATAATGTATCAAAAATAACTCAATTGAAGATGACATTTTTTTCTAATTGAAAATGTTCTCAGTATTTCATTTAAAAATATTTCTACTCTATTCATTGTGTCAGGATGCAAAAATGCATTTTAATATAAGAATGTATTTTGTTTGCTTTATCTAATAACTCTTAATTTTGTTTTGCATGTATTCTGGGATATAGCACAAGGAGGGAAAGTGAAATGCTCTGATGTTTTGATTTCACCTTTGAAATTCAATGCAGCTAGGCACATCCATAAAGGTACCTGAGGAAGCTTTTTATGTGAATCTTGTGGGATTTGGATTCCTAACTCAATTAAATCCATTCTATCTCTTTAGATTTGCTTTAACCAAAACATTCATGCTAAGCTTTAAAGTAAGCTTTGGTGAAAGAAGCAAAGTTTTCTTCTGAAACTCAAATAGTAAAGATTTTCATTTCCTTTGCCTAATGAGATTAAAGTACTGAACTACTATATTACCCTGGTGACCTCTTTCTCATTGGTAAGCTGTCTCAAGTGTGGCAAACATGGCATATGGGAACAGAGGAAATGTCAAACGGGGGAGCAAAGATTTACAAAAACTAATATCTTTCATAAGCTTTAGCTTCTAGACTTAATATGGACAAAAAAAAAGGAAGGAAAATGCCAGATGCTATAATAATACGGGTTCTTCTAAAATGGAAAAAAGTGTACAAACAGATTTATAATGACTTTTTGTAATCCATGGAGTGCAGAATTACTGTAGTTAATATTTTCTCTTTAAAGTTCAGTTAATATTGTTGTTCCTTGTTAAGTCTTTCATGAGGTTCCTATTGGTTTTAAACTCCCAAGTTTTGTACTAGTAGCATCTGCAGAAAAAGAGCATAGGTTGTAAAAACTCCTTCAATTAAAAATTCATTTCTATTTCATAAGCAAATGTGTGCTTTCTTTAGTAGTTTGATGATAAATTATCACTTTCTGAACCTTGGATGCTTGTATGCATGTACACAAAGTAGCACACCAAAAATTTATCAATATCTGTTAGCAACTTATGTTTTTTGCAATTTGTTAAGATATGTAATCATACAACATAGTATGAATTTATCACTGTTAAAAAAGTCAACTATGTTTTAAAGTAAATGTGTCACCTGCTGAAGAGATAGCAACATGGAGGATGTGGTTTGGGTTTTTATTCTGCCTTTAATCCTTATTTTACTCCTGTCTGATGGTACAGAAATGTAGATCCTGGTCTGACCTATCCTGTGGAAAAACTCTGGTCTCCCACTGCAATGATGCTCATTGCCAGGCCACATATCTGTGCCATGACAACCATAAGCAGGTCATAAAGCAGCTGTGCTTCCAGACCTCTGTGCCCCTGTGCTTCCCTCCATCTCTGCTCCACTTCCATGCTTCACTTCCCCTTAAAACGTTTCTGGAGTGTCTCAAAACCACTGCTGATTGCTTAGGGATTACTTAATGGATTTATGATGGCACTATATATTTGTATTAACTTATTGATATAAATATTGGCATCATAACCCTGTCCAAGAACACTGTAATTATTAGGTCAGCTCTTTTGTGTGCAAATGCACACACAGTTAATCAAATTGAAACAGTGATGAGCACTGAAGATTATTTTAAAAATCTTGTCAATTTAGGGAGAAGTAAATAACTTTGTCATATTGAGTAAAGAAAAAGAAAAACCTTCCTAGAACTGTTTTATGCTCTTAAATATTATATTGCATTTTAATTGCTATTTAGGCTACCTTTAAATGTGTGTTTACTAAGACTCCTGTTTTATATAGTATAGTGAACCAGCAAAGAAGGGTTTGAAAGAAGCAAGAGGGACTGAATAGGCATCAAGGAAGCATTCTTGGTTTACAGTAGGAACTTACTTTCATGTTTTATTTTTTTCTACAACATAATAGTGATAATTAAATGATTAGTATTAACTCAGACAAAGATACTATTTAGTTTTAGGTAAAAAAGAGAATGACATAAAAACTTCATACCAGATAGACATATAGGTATTTTCACATTTATTCTGCCTCTAAGTAGTCCAATACCTATGCATATATATTCTGTTTCATGTTGGTGCAATATTCTGAAGCCAAGAAATTCAGCATTTTTTATTAATTTATGGCAAGTCATAGCTTTCTTTTTCCACTACTCCTCTTCCTGTAGACTAATGCATTTGCCAGAGTTCCTCAGCTATTAAATCTGTCACTTTTAAAACAATTGCAGATTTTAGGGGGTAACTTCTTTAATAGATGATGGTATCCAAAATATTTTTTCTGTTTCCCTCAACTGTCCTTCACAACTTTTTCCCTTACTGGCACCCCTCCATACCAAGCACTACACACTTCTGGACTGAGAAAAAAATAAGTAAGTTTTTAGCCTACAACCTACTTTTTACAAGAGTTTTCAAGTGAATGAAAAATGGGATTTCAAAATGAAAGTGGTATCTCAAATAGAAGTGCAGCATAGTAATGTGCAAAGCTGTAATAGCAGTCTTAGTGCAAAAGGAAATTTAATCATGTATAAAATATATTTGATGTAGTCATTTGAAAATATTAATACTAATGATAAATCCATATTTTTTTATGTTTCCAATTTTATACTGGTACTTTTTTGAAAGTACAAAATCTAAGTGATCTAAGAATAGAATTGACCACATTCTCTTTCTCATCTCCATAGTGTGTTGCATATCTAAGCTCTGCTTCTTCAATCTTGTTTGAGTTCATTTTCATAGCAAATAAAAGGATACACAAACCAAAAATAGACAATGTTTGCATTTCTCCATAGTGAGAACACACACCAGAATACCACGTGTTATGTTGCATAGAGCTAATTGGCTCAGGCACTGTAATGAGTGTGCTATAAAGTATAGAAACTTGATTTTTTTTCTGTATTTATTTTTTTTAATGCTGTCTGGTCTAAGCAAAAAGGAACAACCAGGTTAAAAATAGATTATCCAGAATAGACTGATAGTTTTAACTTTGTGGTTATGATAGTAAAATATTTTTGTGAAAATTGTTTAAAATAAGATAATCCTTACTCTTAGGATCATCATTTGATAAACTTTTGAAAAATTGTTTTATGAACAACCAGTTAAGGGAAGCCTATTTTCTTGGCAGATTATGCTCCATACTTTTCTACCCTACACAAAAATCCTAGCTACACTGCTACAATATCCTTTGCTCACTTTCTCTGCCCATCATATTTACTCTCCCAATGTACTACTATCATAATTCTGCATCCACTAATGCCCTCAACAAATTCCCAGCTCTAGGAACAAGACCTGGTGCTTAAGTACCCATTTTCCAAAATTTATACGATCACTTCTTTGTCAGATTCATTTGCAAATGACTAATGTGTTCAAAAACCCCGAAATGTCTGAGAAATACATAGAATAAACATAGCATAAACCTCTCTGTTGCAAATTGCATTAAGAACAGAACTACAGACACAAATAAGCAGGAAAAATATGTTATTTTTTATTTTATGAAATATTATTAAATGCAATAAATTTAGGAGAATTTACTATTACTGTTGTAAATGTTTTAGGAGAATTGTTTTCAACTACCAGACTTAAATTGTGTAGCTATCCAGAATTCAGATTTCCACCAATGTTTTCACCAGAGTTCTACTAACTCTGAAACCTATAAATTGAATTGAAACCTTTGAATGAAAGCAGGCTGTAGAGGTGGACCCAAGAGTTATTAGCTTTAATGTTTTGCCTTGAAAATGATACATATGATCCTGAAAAGTTAAGACAAAGACCTTCTCAGTAATGTTAAATACTTTGTATGCTAGGTCCTATAAGCAGATACAACTTGCAAGAAACTTGTTTATGCAGCAGAACAATCTAATTATTAGGACAATGATGTAGTGTGGTTTACTTCATACCCTGAAATCACTCAAGGAAATAACTGAGTGAATGATATTCATCCTCGACCCCTTATTGTGCTGTTATGTGTAGCAATAACTAGCACATTAAAATAGAGATCAGGAACTACAATAATTCATTTGAAGGCAGTTCTGAAATTTCAAATATGTTGAATTATTCAAGTATTTTCCAATTTATAAAATAAAATAAAATAAAATAAATATTAATTTCTGCTTGATGATGATAAAAACATTTGATAAGTCTTGAGTATATTTTTTCCACACTCATTTTGTGCCAGCATAAATGTAGATGTTGATTCTGTGTCTGTAGCAGCCATACATAGGAAGGCAAATACTAGAAATATTCTTTAGTCAATGCCCTACTTATACACAAAGAAAAGAAAGAAAATCCATTCATAATAGAAATGGACCATATTTAGGATGCAAAACTGAATAAAAATCCCTCAATCTAGTTCACATTAACAAGTCTGGATGAACCTGAAGCCTTTGCTCTTCTCTATGCCTGTTTATGAAGGCAGTAACACAAGTGTTTAACAACAAAATCTGTAACTTCTTTAAGGTGTAAATGTTAATAGAAAAATCTAAAGATTTCTATGAACGTAAAAAGCATCATGAATATAATTATTCTTTGGATCTTTGAAAATGTATCTTTACATGCTTCAAAGAATTTGGAAATCAGGATTTTAGTCAGTTTTCTGATGAAACCGATACTGGAAGATGCATATGTACTCTACACATCTCATGCAGAGTGTATGTAGGAAGTGTCAGTGACAGTGCATGCATGCTATCATCTGTCTGAGTGTTCACAGTGATCTCATTTTTAAGGACATGACAGTCCATTTTTCTTTCCATTATTTGCTTTTAAGCTTCTGTTTATACTCTTCAGTTAGGGTGGAATAGGAGCATTTCAAGCACAGATAGACAGTTATCTCCTGAAATATCACTATTATCACAAGATATTATCACAGAAGGGTGTCTGTGTCTTATGATGAGAAAGATAAAGTTCTATTATATCTGTCAAAATGACATTAGCATTTTCTCATAGATGAAGGCACATTGGCTGAGCAACAGTGTGAGGTATTTCCTGTATGATTTTTAAGGTATTAAAGCTTCCAGCTGTAAAAAGATTAGTACAGTTCTAAGTGACTTGAATGTCAGTGTTGGCAAAGTTTAACTGGTATAATATTTCTTTAAGCAGGAAGAGAAACACTGTCATGTTCACTTCATTGAAAGACCATATTGAGAAGAAGAAAATGTTTTCTTAAGATTGTCACTGAGTGTAACTGTAATAAATCACAGAATTACAGAATGGTTGGGATTGAAAGGAATCACTGGAGGTCATCTGGTCCAAACCCCTGGTCAAACAGTGCCACCTAGAGCTGCTTGCCCAGGAACATGTCTAGCTAACTTTTGAATATGTTTGAGGATGGAGACTCCACAACCTCCCTGAGACATTGTGCCAGGACTCAGTCACTCTCACGGTGAAAAGTGGTTTTTTATATTCAGATGAAGCTCCTGTGTTTCAGTTTGTGCCCATTGCCTCTTGTCCTGTCTGTGTGCACCACTGAAAATAGCCTGGCTCCATCACCTTCACACCCTTCTTTCAGATACGTGTATTCATTGACGAGATCCCCACACCCCCCCCTTTTTTTCTCTAGGCTAAACAGTCCCAAGTCTCTCAGCCTGTGCTCACAGGAGAGATGCTTTAGCTCCTTAATCATTTTCATGTGTCTTCATTGGGCCCTCTTCAGTCTGTCCCCGTCTGTCTCATACTGAGGAGCCCAGAACTGGACACTGTACACTTTCCCCTCGTACAGAGGAAAGATCACCTCCCTGCACCTGCTGGCAACACTTTGAATAATCATAGAATCATCAAGGTTGGAAGAGGCCTTAAAGATCATCCAGTCCAACCGCCTACCTACATCACCACTAAACCATATCAGCCAGCACCACATACGGATGCCTCTTGAACACCTTCAGGGACAGTGATTCCACCACCTCCCTGGGCAACCTAATCCATTATTTAAACACCCTTACAGTGAAAAATTGTTTCCTAATGTCCAATCTGAATCTCCCCTGCTTCAATTTAAGGCTGTTTCCTCTTGCCCTTTCATCATGTGCACAGCAGAAGAGACCGACCCCCACCTCACTACAACCTCCTTTCAGGCAGTTGTAGAGAGTGATGATGTCTCCCCTGAGCCTTCTCTTCTCCAGACTGAACAACCCCAGCTTCCTCAGTTGTTCCACATAAGACATATTTCCCAGTCCCTTCACCAGCTTTGTTGCCCTTCTCCAATGCATCTCAGCATATCATTATTATTTTTTGCCACCTGGGCACATTGCTGAATTGTGTTCAACTTGGTGACCACCAGGACCCGAGGTTCTTTTCTGTCAAGCTGTTTTCCATCTGGCTGTCTTGCAACACATCTTGGTGCACTGGGTTGTTCCTCCCTAGATGCAGAACTTTGCACTTCCCCTTGCTGAACATGATGTTCCTGTCAGCTCATTTCTCCATGTTGTTGAGGTCCCTCTGGATGGCAGCACAACCCTCTGGTGTATGAAGCTTTCAGTTTTGTGTCATATGCAAACTTGCTGAAGGTACACTCTGCCCCATCACCCAGATCATTACTAAAGGTGTTAAACAGAACCAGACCCAGTATTGAGCCCTGGGGTATGCCGCCAGTTAAAACATAAATTATAAATCCATAATATTATGAGCATGCCTGTATTCATGTCTGCTTGAGCTGAAGTTCTCTTAAGCTATCTAATGAGACATACTGATGAGTTTAGTGCCAAAAATGACCAAACAGTTTGATAGATAGTTATATTAAAATGTAATATTGGTTGTATTTTTCATATGAAGTCTTAAAGTGAATCGTCAGACAATTCTATGCATTTAAGAGTTTTGGATTTGTATTCTCTTCCCATAGATATGTCATCTGATTTATATATTTGAAATAACTGTTACACAGAGCATTAATGCAAATACAATGCCTACATATGTAAACTAGTATTAACACTCCTTTTAAAACTCAGGAATTGAATTTTGATCATGTTAATTTTCAAAAGTTTATTAATGTTCTCTCTGATTTTGCATGTGAGTATAGAATACCTTCTAATATGTTTGTCTAAGCCTCCTAAACAGGACCGCAGGTGATCCTTAGCACTTTTTAATGAGGAATACCATGATGAAGTAAAGTCAAGGATATCCACTCTGCATAGTTAATCCGTCATTCAATACAAATGCTTGAAACAGAGTTGTTGTTATTCTGCATGGATTCACCAAGCTCAAGGAACTGAGAAGCATCAGAACCAAATATCCTGAGAGAGAAAACATGAATAGCAGACTAATATTATAAAGTAATGTGTACTAACTCAGTTAGACAGTGAAAGGCAAGATTACAATTTGATAATGAAGTGTGATGAAGAAGCTATTACCTGGTAACTTATATAATGGAATTAATGCTGCTTAGAGGTGCATATTAATTCATTTTTGGCATGGGGATTTAGAAGGAGAGAGAAATAGAATCAGATCACAGAGAGAATCCTCTTTCAGAAAGTTAAAAAATAGAATTATCAAAGATGTAAATGAGTTCTGAAATAAATGAAAGTTAGTTTCTTAAGTCCTATTGGGAAGTTAATAGTGTAGCTTTGTCTCCAATCACTTCAATTTCTGCAAGAGTACATCTGTGTCTTATTAGGCACTTGTAAAGGTTGCTAATTTTTAGGGACTGCTAGGTAGGAAAATTGAACAGGAACATATTATTATCCCTTCCTGATCTTAAAACCAAACATAGGAGGAGGCAATCCAAAGATATATGAAACATTTCTCTGTGTGAATTCTGTTCATGGTGCAAATTCATTCTAAAGTTTTTTTTATTTTTTCCTTCATCTTTGAGTGATGTGTGGAGATGTTTGTGCCTTTCTTATTTTGCTATGTATAATAAGCACTGTGTAAATCTCAAAAATCACTAGCTGGCATGCTATTCTCCCAAATAAGAGATTAAAACATTGTTTAATTTTAAAGTGCTAATACTGCTTTATCTTGCACTGTAGCTTGAATTCACCATTAAAGTCCATATTCAACCAACTCTAGGGTGAGAGGTATTCAACTTTAGCTGTGTGAAAGTTGATTTTCTAAGCTAGCTAGTTGCCCAAGTTCTTTTAAAGTTAACAAAGAGAAGTGGCAAATTCAAAGACCAAATATTTATGAGAGTCATAGACATTAATTTTAAGATGAGAAGAAATAAATTGCTCTTTGGATGTACTCTAATTGCTTTCTACTGACTGGAAAGGGTGTCTGATTAGCTGAGATTGGACATCAAGTTTTAAAGTGAATGAATCTAATGGTGAATTTCCATGTTTGAAATCCCTTAACAAAGAAAACAAACTTTTGTTAAGGAAGTCATTGTATCTGTATACCTTTTATTGTTTTGGTATTCTTAACTAGAAAAATGGGAAAGGGGAGGGGAGGTTGGATTTTTTTGTTGTTGGGGTTTGGTTTTTTTGAAAGTCAAACAAATATAGTACTTCCTTCTGATGAACAGTCATTGTGGGACAGTATTTACACTGGGTAATGTTATTCAACAGGTGAAAAAATATGAAAATTATCATAGAATGAATAATTGCTAATCAGGACAGTAAAAAAACCAAATAAATTAATCATCTAAATTAATTTGTAATGTACTTCTAGAGAGTCAGGAATTCCAAGCACGATCTACTTAACTTGTTCTTCAATAATCCATTAAAAACACTGACAGCAATTTTCCTGGAACTGTCTTTTTGCACGTTTGCTCTTATTCGTCTTGTTAAGAGAGTCTCTACTCCTCCTTCAAATCTAACTCGAACTTTCACACTTTTTGGTCCAGGCTACAACTCTTTGTTCCAATGTCTTCTGAGACTAATACATTCTTTCATTTATATGGTTAGGCTGAAGGTACTTGATTAATGCAGTTCACAGATTTTGACACCTTGAGTACATAACACATGACCTCTGTACCTCTGTGTTGCACTGATTTCACTCCAGTATTTTATAACTGATCATGCTGGAGTTCCACAAAAGAAAAAAAGAACAATTGATCAGTTATCTCAGAAATTATCAATATTTAACACAAAATCTCATAATAACTCTGTTCTACATAGACAAGTACATGATGTTAATGGTGTGAAAATGCAGTTCATTTTTCAGGGATCAAAAGAGTACTGCTAGTCATTCTGGACCTTTTCTCAAATGTAGATCTTTCTCACAATAAAGGCTGCTGTGTGAATAGTGCTCTATGAAGCCTTTAATAACCTCGCAATTTTCTCTTCTCTTTTAGCTGATGGATGCACTGACTGGTCTGTGGATTACAAGAAATACCAAGTTCTAGTGGGAGAACCTGTCCGCATAAAATGTGCACTCTTTTATGGATATATTAGAGCTAATTACTCCCTAGCCCAAAGTGCTGGACTTAGTTTGATGTGGTACAAAAGCTCTGGACCTGGAGATTTTGAGGAACCTATAGCTTTTGATGGAACTAGAATGAGCAAAGAAGAAGACTCCATTTGGTTCCGACCAACAGTGGTTCAAGACAGCGGGCTCTATGCATGTGTTATAAGGTACTGTATTTTAATATACTGCATTTTAATTAGCCAGATATTAAATATGGCTCTTAATAGTGAGACTTTTGTGCCGAAGAAGCGTTTTCTGAGTGTGGTCCTTTTTCTTCTTCTCTTGGTACTCTCTTCCCTGACGTGTTTCATGCTTAAGTAGAAATTACTGTTGAAAATCTTGAACATTTTAATATTTTTTTTATAAATTTAGATAATTTATAGCAACATTCAAAATTCATGAGATGGGTGGGACTGGATGCATAAGTCATGTGTTCCTGCTTCTGATTCTGGGTTAACTCTTACAATCATTATCCTAGAGTAGAAAAGTTCTTTTTCACATTTAGATTTGACTTTACATGTCTTTTTTATGTAATTGTTTAATTTAATTCACTTTTTTTCATGTAAAAAAATGTTATTTGATGTGTTATTTGATCTTTCTGCATCTTTAAAGTGGATTGCACTGAGACATTTTTCCGAGCCCTTTGCAGTCAAAAAGATAATTTAGGCACTTTCGTATTCTATCACAGACTGATACTAGATTTTCACTAGATGTGAAATTATGCAAGTTAGAATTTGTACACAAAAAGTTCGAAGAAGAATGGCTGCTAATTGTTCCAAGGTTTGAAACAAAAGATCATTGAAGTTAGTTGAATAGATGAAGCAGTGTTCCTTTCTCTCTGCGTATCTATAAAATTGGTGTTGGTACTCATACACAACAGAAAGAGTCAAAAAGAAAGAGTAAGGCAGCTGGGTGTCTAGGCAAGGAACACAAAATGAAACTATTACAATGTTGCATGGAAAATAAGAAAATTGTTTTACCAGTACCTAGAGATGCTTACTACCTACCACTTTTTTATTCTGGTTTGGTTTGGTTTTTGATTTGTTTTGTTTTGTTTCAGGGAGGAGGAGGGCAGAATGTTGTCTGGGTTGTGTTTAGTGATGGAGATTTTTACAAGATGATGTGTTTTTAAAAATATTTGTTCTTTGATCTCTTTACATAACCTGTGAGACATTTTGTATCACATCATTTATTCAATAGCAGTTTCAACATGGTTCTTCTGATGGTGATTTTCTTTAAAATAAAACCTAAAAGAACTACATGTTATGCTACTTAAGGAGAATATTTAGTTATGTTTAGATTAATATTTTTTCAAATAAGTGTGTAACAGTAGCCATGAAAATGGCAACATTTTTGTCAATTATTCCACTGTGTTATTTAAAATATCATAATTATTCCTCTCTATTTAGATAAAGAAAACATTAAATATCTGATATAGCACTTTCCGGGAAGTATAGATAAATGCTGAATTTAGATAATCAGTCATGTGTTTATCATGTCAACCTGTGTTCATGCTTTTTCTAAGTTGATTTATTTTTATTCTGGACGTAGGTAAGGGCATATTCTAATCTGCTTTAAACTACATACTGCTTTCTTATCACATGCTCAACTTCCAGCTGTCAGTGCTTATATATTGTAGATTGATGATAGATTTTTAAACATACAATACTAATTAGTTTGTGATCCCAAATACTCTTATGAGCAGTGACAAAGCCTTTCACCTTGGTGGCACCCACTAGAATAAGAAAGTATTGGTTTAAGGGTTGGTACTAATTCTGTGTTTGTTGTTATATAGGTGTTTCAGGTTTGGATTTGCTGAATTAAACTTTTCAAATGTATGATCAGGGTAGTTATTGGTAGAAAACAAACCCCTCATTTTAGTATAGGAGGAATATATTCTTTTATATGTTATTTATGCATGCAGTCAAAGGTTACTTTCAAATAATTTTGAATGTCCATTTAGAACCAACTTTGAAACTTAATACTTTATGCTCGAAGATCAACATGCATTTGATATCTTTATCTGAAATAAAATTAATTAATTACTCAGAAATATAATGATTCCTTGTTTTCCCTCCTTCCTTCAGATCCTTACAGTATAAAGTGACTATCAGAAAAAAAAAGAAAAGAGACTGAACTGACGCCATCTGGCAAAATTATGTACTCTATCTGTACTTCCTAAGTTATTGCTATAGAAATATCTACAAAAACCACTCGCATCAAATAGCTGTCTACTGCTCTTTCTTGCACTTTAGTCTCATTGCAGAAATCAGAATACTCGGCCCTCCTGTCACTTTATGCTTGGATACTGATAGAATATACCAAAGAATCTGGAGAAGGATTAGTAAACAAGAGCTGTAATTTCTTTCAACGAACAAAGTGAAGATTGCAGGGATGAGATTTATGAATTTTTTTTTACAGATTTGAAATTTTTGTTTATTTTAATGACAAAGGCCTTAAATGCCTTCAAAATTATGTTATAAGCCATTTTAGTTTAGATGACACAATTGAGAAGCTCAGTTAACAGGCTTAAAATTACCTAATAGCAAACTCACGTTCAGTGTGATACTTGCAATGAGTAGGAGAGCAGGGAGAATAGATATACCTGTGAGGTAATGAGGCTAGGCAGTAAAGGGCAAATGGACAAAAGTAAAACTGTGATCTGAATAAATGGGTCTGCCGAGTTTTTATTTTAAACTTACTTCAAGGTGTGGAGCAGTCCAGTACTTACTGTTTTCTTTGCTCAGAAGCTCCTTTCTTCACAGTTCTGTGCCTTTGCTGACTGTGCCAACAATAAGGAAGAGAAATATATCTATTGCACAGAACGTGTAGAGAACAACTTGCTGGAACAGACTGTATGGCACTAAAAGAAAAATATTAAAAGGGTAGGTAGTGGGCCAAACTACATGACAGTAGAAACATAGAGTCTCATTGAGTAAGAAACATTCACATTTTCAGTGAAATTAACCTAGGGAGAGTAATGAAGGCCAGCTCTTTTTCCTTCAGAAGCAAAGAAATGACCTTCATACTTATTCACTACTGTTCACAATACTGTCATCTTTCATTTTTTATCCCTGCTTTTCTTCCTATGAGAAGCTGGCTTCCATGCAGGAATTGAGAAAATTGAGACTGAGCCTTGTTACCAAGGCAGTGCTGCACACCCATAGCTGGAGAAGGATAGACCGCTAGAAATAGCTTTCAGCTTACTAAGGTCAACACAAAGACTAGGAGCTGATTGATTAGAAAATTGGTAAAAAATATATGGGCTTATACCCTGCTTTCAAGGAAGGAAGGAAGAAAAGAAGGAAGGAAGGGAGTTAGACTATTGTCCTGTTGTATTTAGGTTCATTACCCTTCCTATGACCTTGAATATCTGAAGGTAGAAGCTTCAAATACGACACTGTTTCTAACCCATTTTTAAGGTGATCTTTAATCTTTGCTGTTTAGCTGTATTTCAAATGTCTTTACTCAGCTTCACAGCAGTTGTCTTTTTTGTTTTTATAATTCCACTTAGATATACTCATGCAACCATACACACAGACATTATACTGCTGAATTGCATAACCTCCCTGCCATATTAGTTCAGTTAGTATATACTTTTTTATTTAAGACAGATATAAACCAGAATACCTTTAGAGATATTTTAAATAAAAGAACATTAATTTCCTCTATAAAATTTTCAACTAAAACTGCTGTAAATTATCTTTTAAAAGCATTGTAATGTAGGAGAACATACAATACTTTTTTTTCAATTTATGATTTGAAACTTAAGATTGCTGTGAATTTATGAAAAATAGGCCTTTATCTTCTTCATGTGAAAATTCATTTTAATATTAGACAGCATAAATTTCTTCTGTTAGGTAGGACATGTTCCTGTGGTGATCAACTTCAGATACAAAAATATTGGTTTTCTGTAGTTTAACAGATCTAGTTTTGACAGATCGTATGAATTATAGCTTAACCAATGTAAATATTCAACTGTTTATGTACAGCTAGTTAAAATAATTGCAGTTATATGACTGATGCATTATTATCAGCATATATTATTTTGTGAAAAAATATTAGATAATAAATATGTAGTTTAAAATATGAAGATATGCAATTTATTTTTAGATAAAAAACCCTTAGTCTATTGGTCAATAAGTGGGTTGTTTTTAAAGAGGCTGTTGAGCCCAAACATCCCCTGCAGTAACTTGTTGACTTACCAGTGTTCTTTCAGATATTATGAAGTCTTGTTCTATTCATTTTAAGAATATCTATTTCTATATATAGCATTCTGCTGGTTTGTAAAAACCATACATTGCATATAGTCATAGTATTTGTACACACAATTGTTTAATGTATTATCAGAAATCTTCAATACAGAATGTATAAGGAAATCTTTGCTTTATGAGGGAAATGGTGAGCAAAAAAGAAATAGAATTAATTTTCATAAACCTCATGCAAGCACGATTTCTTCATTTTGAATAAAGTAAAACATGTTTACAAATGGGAATTACTATTTCATGGTACCAACCATTTTTTAAATCTGTCTTACTGTAATTATTATTACGGTAATGTCTTACCAATTATTATCCTAAGAAAAGAGTAAGTGTTCAGAAAACAACTAGATGATGAACCTGAATGAAAATCTAAAACAACAAAATAGATAAAATATCTGAAAATTAAGCCTTGCAGCAGTTTATCTTATATGCTCAGAAACGTGGTATTCCCTAGATTTTCATGGGATCCCTGGTTATATTTAATTGTGTTAGTAATAAAGAAATCTGATAATGGATGAAAGAAGTAAGTTTTCTTAAAGGAAGGTTAAATGTGCTAACAATACACAGAAATAACTCTCAGAAGAGCCTGCTATTCTATTAATTCCTTTAAGTAAGTATCATCACAGTGGTAAAGTAATTAACAGAAAAAGAGCACTATAAACAGCTTTAAAATTATTCCAAGGTAGTTTGGAATGCAGATTTGAAAGTTTTCATGGTTTGCATTTATTGGGATGCTTTTGAGTGAGTCCCAGAGGTCCTGATTTAGAACACTGGCCCCCACAAAAAAGTAGTCTTGTAAGCAAACAGGCATTCATAGCCATATGGCAAGAAAATAGAGGGGATGTAAAAGGAAAACAGAAAAAAACTACTGATGGAGATGTCTGCACCGTTTGAATCACCATTACAGGTCTTTGTACAGAAGTGAACAGATCTGACAGCCTCTTGAAATGGTGTGCAAGTTCAGGAGAACCTTTATTGCACACAAGAGGTGGCTTTTCCTTGGTCCCCTCCTTTGTATTAATTTGATTTGTAGGGAGTAGGGGAGGCAATTGACTGTGCCTTCATTATTCCTACACTCCGTTTGTAAGTTTATCTGAACATTTTCCAAGGCTTGCTGGCGTCAGATGGAATCCACCTTTCCCAAAGGGAGAAGAGGGTCTTTGCTCAGGAGCTTGTGGTGCTCATTGACAGAGCTTTAAACTAGATTTGTAGGAGGGTGGGGGATAATACCAGGCTTCCCTATGAAAAGCTGGGGGAAGACATGTAAAGGTTACAGGGACAGGGTATGAGCAAGGGCACTGCAGGAGGTCAGCTTTCTGACATTAGCATGTATATTGTACATAATAAATACCTTCAACATGCATTAGGAAAACCAAATGCCCAATAGCAAAGAGACAAGCAGGTGAGCACAGGGTATCTCTTCTTATTGTTAAATTGACATAAGCTATGTATAATGTTGAAGTCCAGTGTGTGTTTGCTGTTTGCTTGGCTCAATGAGGACCTGACACTGAAAAGCAAACAAGCAAGCATGGTAGTGAGTAGATATGATCTATACAGTGGGTAGAGTCATGATTTTAAGTGAAGAGTGTTGGTGGACTAGATGTAAGCAAGGCTGAGAACTAAAAACGTTAGTCCAGAGAATTGTTTTAGGTAAGACTTCATTAAAGGACGTATTAATTTATAATGAGGGGAAAATAAGGAATGCCTATATTTACACAGAATAGGGGAAGGATATTGATGTCAGAAAATAAGAAGAAATTACTGTATTTGACTGAGCAGAATACATTGTTAATATCACATTTTAACAGCTGTGAACTTACAGGAATGGCATACTCAAAGAGGGAATTATTTGAGTAATAGCCTTCTATATGATACCAAGTTTCTTTTACTAGTAATTCTTTTGTTCTTAAGATATTAGATGAAATACAGCAATGTAACAAATAACTTAGTCTGATTATTGCTTCCAGTATTTTATTACAGATATGTTTGTTTGTTTGTTTTTCCTAAGAATACAATCAGGAAGCCATTTGCCCTTTGATTGTCAAGCCTGTTTCTGTCACAACTAAATATTTCTTACCAAAAAAGTAGCACTTCAGATCACATTTCAGTATAATAGTAAAATATGACTACGATGTTTGTTTTTGCAGCTGTAATTTAAGAGACAGAAGTCCTAACATATAGGTTGCATTAATATGTATTGTTTGTAGTAAGAAAAACAGTTTCTCTATTGTTAAAGAGTAGGCAGTATTTAGTCCAATTTACACTGTCCTCCTAACTAACTTCATCCATCTTTATAAAAGGACCAAAAACCATGTGATGTTATGGAAAAAATGGCCTATTGTCTTCCCTTTTAGCAAATGCTGGAGAAGGAGAAAATACAGATAAAGTTAATTTCATATAATAGATACTTAAGTCAAGAATAAGTAATTTTCTTCCAGGAACTAAAGAAAATGGAAGATAAAGACAAAGAAATAAAATGACTTGCACATATTTTCAAAGCAATGACTTCTATTTTTTCTTTGTCTCTGAAGTGTGTTTATAGATTTTTTTCTTGTTATTTCCTATAACAAAATTCAAACTAACCAAATTATATAGCTAGTAATAATATGGGCCTCCTACCTTTCATGTGCCACTTAAATTTTTTTTAATGTCTTATTTCAAATTATACAGGGTGTTTCAAAGAGATGGACCAATTTCAATTGAAGGTCCCTTTCAAATGGGTCCATCTTTTTGAAATAACTTGTATTTTGAAACTCTGTCCTGCAAACGCTTAGCTCTGTGTATATAAACTGCCTGTGGACATCAAATTCAGTTCAAGCATCTAGATGTTAAAAAGCTGCATGTGAATTGTTTTCCCATTGTTCTCAGGCCAGGGAGCAATTTAGCTGATGCTAAACTATAGCTAAGGCTTGATTCAGTTACACAGGGATGTGTCTAATACTATTTTAGAGGTACTAGGAACATTTCCAAGACATTTGCAAAGGAATGACATACATGGCACTGGATCTGGAGGAAGCTGAATGTGAGATACATTTGGGCAAGTCAAATGCCACTATGCACCCACTCCTAGGTAAATAAAATGAGCTTTTTATGTCTTTTCAGCTAAACCATTTGCTAAGCTCCATCAGCCAGACTGACAGCTACAGCAGGAGTTTAGACATAGCACACAGGTATATGAATGTAAGTGGATCACAGAACTGAAATGTCTTAAACTGAATGACAAACTAAATTAACTTCATTTGTGTATTCATATTACATACATTGAAACGCCCTGGTTGATGTGAAAGTTGAGGGACATATCTCTACTCAGTGCTATGTCATGAGACTGACATTTTAAAATATCAAACTTATTTGAAGAGCCTATAATGTAAGAATGCAATGTGATTGAATTAATTTATAATTTAAATTCTTCTGAAATGCAAATCTAAAATAGTGGTTGAAGCTCCCAAAAGTCATCAAACTGACTTAAAAACCATCAGTTCAACAAATAAGACATTTTCTCAGTAATTAGATTAACATTTCCAAGTTTTCTGCAGAAATAAATATTACAAATGCTCCTTTAGAAAAGGGAAAGAAAAGCAGCAGCTGAGATTCCTTAGTCAGACTTCAAGAAGCATCAAATATTAGATGATGTGTGGTGAAGTCTTGCATGACTTTTTCAGAAGGGCTGACTTGAAAAAAAAAGCGTGTGCCATAACCCAGAAAGGTTACAGATACAATAGAGAGGCTAAAGAGATCTTACCCACTGACTGCTTTCTGGTGCCACTGTGATAGGAATTAATGAAGATGGGAAGGAGGTGCTATGTTTTCAGGATGCCTTCGGAACAATTCTATCAGCCCTTGCTTCCCACAACAATTAGACTGTTTTCCCCAAACCAAGACTGATTTAAAGCAGTCCTAGCAGCAATCAGAAGTTCTTTCATCACCCGTGTTCTGATCCTTGCTTCTCTCTCATTTTCCTTCATAAATCAGAGAAAGGCAGTCAATATTACCAAAAATAGAGGTTGTGTGGTCCCCATCATGCAGGAGATTGGAAAGGCGGCAGCCTTTGCTCCTTTTTCTGTTCTCTTCAAGTTTCTTCTCTATCTTGATCAAATCAAAAAATATCCTGTGATTTCCTCTTTATCTGATACAGGAAGAAAGGAGAAACTTCTTTTTTGCAAGTCTTCAGGCTGGGGCTTTACTATTTGTGAAGGAGGTGTTCATATGTGCTATGGAAAGTTCAGTAAATGTAAGAAGATAAAAATTAAAAAAGAGAAAAATGTTTGGTTGGTTGGTTTTCATTTGTTATCCATGAGGAGAAATATTTTAAGAAAATTTAGATGCAAAAATAATTAGGGAGGAAAACAGTGGTAAAAATATCAATGAACATAAGTAGACTGTAGTGAAATACAACTTATATTCTCATTTAAGTTTTCCAGTATGTTTAAAAGCTTGTTTTCTTGGCAGTCCAATAAATAGTTGTACTGAAATTCTGGCTCCTAGACAAAAGCACTAGTAAGAGATATTCAGGTGTGGTGCATTTTGGGTTGGTTTTTTGTTGTTGTTGTTTATTTGTTTGCTTATTTTGTAAAGAACTTCTAATTATAATATTGTTTCAGAGAAAATCTTGAAATCAGTGAATCATAAAAAAAACTTCCAAGAACTGGAGGAAGCTTATGAGATATCTCATAGCTCATACACATGGCTCCAGATTTCTCTGTGTGGTTTTCTTTTGGCATTTTTATTCTTTT